>VDFB02271358.1:325121392-325249010 GCA_007258455.2 Sequoia sempervirens | reverse complement strand
AGAGAACAGTTTGATTGATGTTGGGAAGCTTCCACGATGACCTATAATGCCCATATTCATAGAAATATCTGGTGGTACTTAGGAAGAAGTTACTCCAGGCACTTTTTCTCCACAAGTGGTGACATCGGCTATGCCACAATCCATGTACATGTACCCTACCACATAGCCAAGCACATTGGGCTCTTTTTCTATAGCAACGGACACCAATGATATAAAGAGTCCCATGCATTCTTTTTGAAACAAGTTAGTCCTCATCAAACAACAACACGTGGTGCCTCTGAAGGAGGCCACTTAGACCTATCGAGGAAGGCCATCCTATCAATAGAACACATACCAAGGACTCTCCAAGGGAGGAGGCCAACAGATGATGTCCAAGAACCAGATAGTTTTGATCACTGTGTTGCTACAAATAGTCAAGGATAGCCAAAGTAAAGAATTAGTTCTAGGCCAAAACAACCTGGCGAAAGAAGAGAATGTATGGTGCTTCCCATGCAGTGATAGCCACATGCCTAAAAATTTTCCAAGGGGAAATTTGTAGTAGAAGATAATGGAACAAAGAAACAAAGGATTTCTCTCAAATAAGGAAGAAAATCAGTCCCCTAAAATGGAAAATTCCTGCTTTAGAGAAAAAATGCAAGGAATTTTTATAGGACAAGAACTGGATATTGGACTAGACAAAGTGCTCTTTTTTTGGATGGAGGAAGAAGATGCAATATTTGTGAATGAAGCTTCAGCAACCAGTGCTCCACAAGTACAATTAGACTACAACAAAAGACCCAAAAGAAGTCTCACAGGAGGATATGTACAACAAGCTTTGCCATGTCCACAACTACATCAACCACATCTACAAGAAAAGCAAGCCTCATAAGCCACTGTACGACCTACTCAGTAGTCATGAACCCCATCGTTTCTAGAGAAGGAGTTGGATAAGATTCCAAGCCCATTCATGATAGATCATTTTCCCCTAAAGGTGAGAGAGATACCACCATTTAAACCCAAGGTCCCACTAGTCAAAATGCTCAATGCGGTGGAACAATTAAAGAAGGTGCCTACTAATGTGCCTTTGTGGGATTTCATATCTATTTTTGAACAAAAAATGTTACTCTAGGAAGCATTAGAGAAGGAGGAACAAATACCATAGATGAATGCAGCTCCACTATGCATTCAAGATAATGATAAAGAGCCCACATCAGACCCTTAATCTTTGAAAGTTGCAACTTATGTGAATGACACAGGGAATGCAAAAATAGAAAGATGCAAGCAATCCAAAGCCCACACCTTTATTTTTGACAAGTTTATTGTGGGAGATAAGCATTTTCACAATAACATGATTGATTCAAGAGCTAGTACAATGGCCATGCCAAAACAAGTGGTTGATTCCTTGAAACTTGACTATGATCCCCTTGAGAAGAAAATCATGCAACTAGATGGGAAGAAGGTTCTAACCATTGGCCACATTAAAGATCTATCTTTAACCCTCTTCTCATGTCTAATCCAATAGGTCACACAAGAAATAGTGATTATAGACATTCCTTAGATGATCTTTAGAATTTTTCTTTCAAGATATTTCACAACAAATCTTGGCAGATATTTAGCGCTCAATTGGTATCACCTAATATTAAGGACCAAGTATGGGGTGAAGATGAAAATCCTATCTAAATCTTTGCATCTAGAACACATAGTAGACAACACAATCTTATGCTTTGAAGCAACACATACCTCCTTCTCACAAAGGGAAAGGTACTATTTAGAGATGCTAGAAGACAAAGAAGACATAAGTGATTGGACCCTCGAAGAGGACATCCTCCTCATTCAATTGATTCACTTTGACCCATTATATTTTGATGGCACCAAATGCAAGGCTAGTTCTAGAGTGGGTCTCTGACTCGCATCCCTGATAGGATCAGAGACCCTCAAGGGTTTTCATTTTTAGTTCCCATGCTCAAACAATGATGTGGAATATGAAGCCTTGGTTCATGGTCTGATTCTTGCAAAATGAATAGGTGTAAAGAGGATGCAAGTGTATATGCATAAAAATGGTTATGTCTAATTAATCCTAGCATTTAATTAAATATCTATTATTTAATTAATTTCTTTCTTAATTCCTCTACATATAAATGAATTTTATTTATTTATATTGTTCACCTACTCTATTCTTCCACTTTAATTAAATAAATTCATTTTATTTAATTACCACATTCTTAAGTCCACTTAATTAATTAAATAAATATCATTGTTTATTTAAATTAATTATCACATTTAAGTTTAATTAAATCTTCTATTTAATTGAATTTAATTCCCTTTCTTCTAAAATTAGTTAAATATACTTATTTAATTAATTCCACATGTCATTTTCCAAATCTTAATTAAATATTTTATTTAATTAAGAATCTTTTATTTTCTCCAAATCTTAGTTAAATATTTAATTTAATTAAGAAAATCTTCTATGTCACCAATAAATGAATAATGAATTCAATAAATTCATTATTTATCTTCAAAATATTTTCTCAAATCTCACAAAAAGATGATTTTTACAATTCATCTTTATCATCTCTCATGAAAGAGGAATCAAATCTTGCTTTCTGATTTTCTTCTATTTTTTACTCTAGTCTTATCCATCTTCGACCGTTCGATCTACTAGAACTATCACAGTCATTGATCACATCAGTCAATAAAAAGCTTTTGAAAACTCTATAAATACCCTTGTGAATACAAGCATTGGTTACACATAGATAGACATACAAATATACACACATACATACATTAGAGATAGAAGATTAGCATTTTAGTATTATTAGCTTTAGCACTCATAATTTCGTAATTATAGCAATCATGTTCAGCTTAAGCATGTTAATCATATCTTAGCATAGCATGCATTCATCTTTAATCTCATTCTCTAGGAAGACTATTTGTTGATCCTAGCATACAATCTGAGAGTAAGCTGGAATCAATAAAAATACTAGAGATAGAGGATGATAAGATGACATCAAGGACAAAAGACTGAGTTTGCATTCTTTTTAATTGATTTGTTGTTTCGATATAATGTCTTATTAGTGTGTTTGATTTATTTATTTTATTGTACATATTGTTACACTTAAAATCGATCACACATTTCTAGTGCCCATCGTGGGGCCTTGCCCTATTTTTAACATCTACTTGTAGGTTTTCTGATAGGATTTCACATTCTGAAGTTTGGCTTTTAAAAAAATTTGCATTTTAGTGCATCCGTTGAATACTTTAGCACATCAGCAGATTGTTTCAATGCATCCACAGACTATTTCAGCACTTCTGCAGGTCTTTCAGTGCATCCGATAACTATTTCAGGACATACAAAGATTAATTTAGCACATATAGGGAACAAAATTTAAGTCACTAAAATTTTATAAAAAAAAAAATGCATTCTTAGATTAGCGTATTTAGAATTTTCTACAGTGCTTATGGGGTATTTTTTAGCGCATTAACTATTTGTTTTACTGCATATGTGTGATCTTTTGGCACATGTAGGGTGTAACTAAAAGACTCCTTCCATAAACAGGATCTTTTCTGGTTTAAAAGGAAGCAACCCTAGGGTAGACACAACAATTTAAAATGAACCAATCCTAGGATAGGCATGGAATTTAAAATTAAGCAATCCTAGGATAGTCATCACACATTCATTTTGCAGTTAAAATGAATCCAATGCTTGTTGTGAAGCAAAATATTCACATAGATTAAATCATTGTCATTTGGGCTCTAGAAATAACACTGTCTTCTTTGTCTATGGCAATAGGTCTATGCTATCCCCTTAACTAGATGATTAGAATACCAGACTTGCCTTTTCAATTTCTGTAATTTTAAATGCTTTATTACATCCTTTAGAGGGCCTTCTCTTGTAGGAAAAAGTACTCACCCAAGAGGAACGACCCAAGTGGGTTCAAACCAAAGCTAGGTTATTCCACCCCACTATAAAATTTAAAGCAAATCTAGGCAAACCCACTTTTTCCTATAGTGTGCAAGATAACCATCCCCACAACCTTTTTTCTAAACATTGGGAGGTCTCCCGAGGGATTTTATTATTTTCGCATTGAACGAAAATCCTTATTATGAACCTAGTATAGTAGCCAACCATGTCAGTTTCAGAACATCCTAATAATCATAATGCAAGGGGAGGGAAAAATCTACCCCCAAGACACTCACCATATAACTGCCAAGGACCATTTGCTTAGGGGATCTGATATCCACTTCTATCACTCTAAGTACATGCCTGGAAAAGAAAAAAAGATGGGCACCCCTTTGAGGGTGACACGATTGTGTGAGTCGATGCAGTTCTAGGATGTGGGTTGTGGTTATTATGATGACCTACTTGAGTACTAAGAGTGAGTCTTCCTAACTTGTCTGTTATGTGTAAAACCTATGAAAACACCTTTTGAAAAAAAAATTGAGCATACACTTGATGTTTAGTATAGGGCTTAAAAACAACTATTTTTCGAGTGTTTGATGTGTTTCCAATCACATTAATTTAGATAAAATATCATCCAAAATGAACATGCAAGTTTTCAGCTAAAACTACTCAAAACTGTTTGGAAAACTACTTTGAAATTTTTTTTTAGCACATCTAGGGTATGTCTTAGTGCATATGAGGTCTATTCTACAACATTCACTGGTTAGTTTAGTGCATTTGGAGCCTGTTTTCACGCATTGACTATTTCAGTGCGTAGGCTGAATATTTTGTGAATAGTTTTTGGTCATTATCAAAACATTTTTTCTGTAGCGCATCTAAGGTTTTCTGTAGTGCATTTGACTATTTGTCCAGTGCATATGCCTATTTCTACAGTGCATATAGGGTACATAGTAGCACATATGTCACTTTTCTAGAATTGTTACTTTCGACAGATCTAAGTTTGTAACATCCTTGGTCCAGTAGCTTTTGACATTTCTCTCATGCTTAGAGAGTGGAAATCAACCAAATTTTTTAGGAAATCAATTACCAATAGGATCAAGAAACCAAAGAAACATTTAGGTTACAAGAAAACATTGAAACAAAGAGATTTTTTGTATAAAAGTCAAAACATCTTACTCCATTACCGTGAGTTTTTCCATAGGTACCAAGATTTTTCTAGGGGGTTTACTGATGAGTACGCTATAGAGCCTTTATATTCACTAGCCTATTTCTAGAGAAGAGGTCTACCACAATGACACAATCACAATCAACCTCTCAACTTCGATTATCTACCACAAACTTCTATTGAATATCCAACACATCCCAATAAAATCCTTCAGTGATTTTAAAGGCTATTTGATATACTTATTATTCTTCAAAAACAAGGATCAAATCTTAAAAGTGTACCTTTTCAAGCAAATTTCTGATTATTGATTCAAATTCCCTAACATGATTCTCATATCCATCATTGGAAGCCACAATTAAGAACTAGGAATGTCTTTGATCATATCATAAGATTTTCATCTTATTGGATCAAAACATCATCATTTTTGCACTTATCAAACTATGATCTAAGTCTAGAAGAAAATTTTGAAATCATATGCCTTTTTTTACAAGATCTCAATACAATAAGCTAAAAGAGGATATTCAACAAAAACATCATACCCAAAGAACTCAAGAAGAAGGTGAGAGCAGTAACCCCCTTTTTAATGACAACATGGGTGAAAGAGAAAAAAATATGTTCCCTTTCAACACAGACATGAGCAGAACTCATGTAGATAGTGATGATGAATGGGATGAAGAACATCACCTTAGAGAAGCCGAGCAAGATACCAAATTTCACAAAGCTTTCAAAAATATTTTAGAGCGCAAGAAAGAGAAATATTTTTTGTATTTGGCTGAAAAAGGAGCTAAATTGCCTCATGATTTTGATATTGAGAACTTAAAGAGAAGTCTTGATGAAACACCCTTGCCTGATATTAGTGCATTGTCTCAATAGGTTAAGGCACTTCAAGGACAAATTAAAGACATGCAAGCAGGAACCACAACGAAGACATATTCTCTTGATGGCATTTGTCCTTATCCTTTCGACTGACACCTCAACATGATCCCATTTCCCAAACATTGTGAAATCCCAAAGTTTGATCATTTCAATGGGAAATCGGATCTAATCGATCATATTAGGGACTTCTAAAATATGACTTTATATTTTTCCCATGAGGATACATACTTGATGTGTTTGTTTCCTAGACATCTTGGCGGCCAATATATGGAATGGATATCGACAATCACACTGCCTATCAAGACATTTGAGGAATTGATTAACGAGTCCATATCACAATATTCCTACAACATTCAACAACAAATAACCAGGATTGATCTATGCAAGGCTAAACAAAAACTTGGTGAACCATTCATTACATTTCTTTAGAAATGGAGAAGATTGTTTTCTAGATACCCACATCATGTTCCTAAAAAGGAAAATATTGCCACTTTCATAAGCATCCTAGATCAAGAGATGACCTATCATCTTAATCTTCATTGTCCCCCCACTATTCAAAAATTGATTGAAAATGCCATCACCATTGAAGGTTCCTTAACCGAGAGAGGGATAATAAAACTTGATAAGGAAAATCCTAGCTCTTCAAATCACCACAACAACAAATCTAAGTTTTGGAATCACAAAAAAAATGTGGTAAATGATTGTGTTGTAGATGCAAATCATGTCTCGACTAAGCCATTTGTTCTTAGTACTCCAAGTGCTCCTCACAACAATAACTATAACAATGTCAACCTGGTCACAAATCAGGGAAACAACCTTCCTCCATCGAAAAATAATGTGAATCAAACTTTTAATCCCAATCAAGGGAATTCCAACAATCATGGATACCATGGAAACAACAACAATACCTTAGGAAATACCTCGAACACAAATCCACAATGATCTTCATTCTTCTCTAGCAAAAAAACTTTTACTCCACTAGGTCAATCTTTAGAATTTGCATTCAAAGATTTGATGGTTAAAAATGCTCTTACTTTGCTGCCTCAACGTAACTTTGAACCCAGTGTGAAGTCATCACTACTGAATTTGACTCCATTTTTTGACAAACGTTTGTCAGTTGTTTGACAAACATTTGTCAAACAATCGATGAATTGATGGAAGAATTTTCGTTGCCATTATTTCATCAAAATTCCAACGATGAATTAAATGTCAAAATAATGGCACAAATTCATTGGTCGTCGACATCATAAAATGAGTTAGATGTTCATTGGAATATCAATGACAACTTCATGTATCCACCGATGAATTATAACCAAAATACAATTGCAATGGCTCTTCCGAAGCGTCGAAACAACACTAGAAGTTCATCACCATTTCAATGAAATGGGCAAGGAGTTATGACGAAGCCTTCGTCATAGTTATAGCAACTTCATTGGACCTTTTTGGTGATTCTTCAGTGGCCTTCATTGAAATTGCAACGAAAAAATGCAATTTAAAAAAAAAATATATTTGTTGAAATGTACCATTGCAGAGACTCTTGGCAATGACCACCGAAGCCAACCCATCGGTGAGAGATCAATCATCAGCACAGTATAGAAAACTCACTCTAATAGTCCATGTCTTTTTGATGACTTTGGTCAGCAAGACAAACCCAATGTCAGATTGATCTGACCTATTCAAGAGTATTAAATAGACCTACACCATGTCATCATGGAGACTCTTGGCGATGACCACCAAAGCCAACCCATCAGTGAGAGATCAATCATCGGCACAAGATAGAAAAATCACTCTGATAGTCCATGTCTTGCCAATGACTTCCATCGACAAGACATATTCAATGCCACACCAATCTGACCTCTTCAAGAGTTTTGAACACTATTGGTTATCAGTAAGACATTTTGAGGGTCTCGCTGATTAAACAAGTGTCTAAGAGCAAGTAAAAAAATGGAACCTATTAATTTTCTTATTTTGGGGTTCTTTAAATCATAGAATAGATACCATCTTCTTGTGTATAATGTACTTATATTCAGATTTGAATTCAAGACCAATTGTTATTGCACATTCCATTTTACTTGCATAGAGTATTCTATAAGCAATATATTGATAATGCCAAATTATTTATGGTGTTGTACAACTCTACCTATCATCATAGTTCTTTTGTTCCCCCCTAGAGAATCCTGCAAAGAAAATTTTAAAATACCAAGTCAAATAATATGAAAAAGGCTTACTTCCATACAAATTAAATGATTATTCTCACAAAGGAAATTATCTAATCACAACAAAAATTCCATGAAAGCTTATCCATGCTTCATAAGAGATGAATGATCATACATACAGACTACAAGATGCATAGAAAAAGCATTACACTTGAGAAAAACCAACGGCTAACAAGGGAAGGAGTTAAGAAACGTCTAGATTGAAGAGAAAATGTGTAGGGAAAATGCTAAGTAGTGTCAAGAGAACAGAGCTTGTAGAACATATTCTTGACCTACTCAAGCTCTTGAGCAACTTAAACAAAATTAAAATACTAACACATACATGAGACATGTAATGAACTTCCAATATCTGCTATCTTTTTTATTAATGTAGAGGTAGGTAAAGGAGAAATAATTATAATTGTAACACTATTCATAGTCCAATAAATTATGTTCATAATTTGTGTTCAATGGACCTTAGTTTTATCATTATACTATCCATCTAATACCATATTTTAATCTAGGGTTCAACTATCTCAGATCTAAAGAAGCACCTTCAATTAACCATTTAAAGTACTATAAAATAAGGTAATACTTTTACTTGAGAAAGATTGGGTACACTTGTAAGATTAAAGTTCTCGCAATCATTAGGATTTATTGACACACAGACACAACCTACAACATATGAAGTAATGGATGACTACAAGTTAGTGAAATGGTCCTTAGTATGTGACTAGTTTCCAAATTGATTGGTAGAAAATAAGGTTACAAATAGATCTACATAAAAAATTATGAGGACAATCTATTGTAATCATCAAAATAGATGAAAAGTGCAAAGGAAAGAGCCGAGCTACATCTCTAGAGCCTAGAAAAGACACATGCAAGAAACATAAAAAAAAGAACAAACCATTTTTTGGATGAATACAAAATGGTGCCTTCAACAAGTGATTCATATGCTTTCACACCTAACAGGACATTAAGAATATTTTAGTCTTCCACTGTGAAATTAACTACTTACAGAAAAAACCCAGAAACCAATATTATATACCTCCATGTCTAGCCGAGGATAGGTATAAGAGAAAAAAATTTCCTCAATGCAATGTCAAAAAATATCATTGTGTGTGTAGGTTTGTATTAATCAAAATATCATTTCACTGCCTAAGGAAAAATACCAAAGTGATGTTTTAAATTTCAATCTTCACATAGGCTCCCTTATTGCTACACATGCATATACAAGCATTATTCGAGCTCTAAACTATTCAAATATTAAGGATTTAATCAGCTATAAGATGGAAAGTTGTTGTTTAGACATAAACCATCATCTTTTACATGTCTTTATTCACTCCTAGCACTTAGATAAATTTGTGTAAATGAGACAAAAATGTGAATCTTTTATTAAAAAGAAAATTCTTAAAAGGAGGGGGAGAGAGAAAAGGGTAGGGGGAAAGAGAATGCTTGAATGTATAGCAAAGTATAACATTTTGATCATTATAACAATGAAACAAATCTTAAGTTTGAAGCTTTAATATCATTTAGAACATTTATGATCAAGAATGAATGTAAGTAGAGAAACTTTTGCATACCTGTAGATGGTACAAAATTTCATGGTTAAGTGGAAGCCTCCCATCAACAACAAGATCCAAATATCCATGTATCTATCTCAATTGAGCCTCTAAACCCTTCAAAGCTATCAATTTTTCCACTAACATGTTATGCAAAAAAGTCAAATTTTAGAGTTATGTCACCACTAAAATAGAAGAAACAGAGCTTTGAAACCAAATCCACACACAATACAATGTGGTATCATACAAAGCCATACAAACAAACTAAACTCAGAACATTGGAATGGAAACAATTTCAAATTATGATGTAGAGCATGGATTCAAGGTATAAAGAATCATTCTTCTACCACCATAGTGAAAATTTAGCACTTTCTTTCATCTTTGCATATTGGTTTGATGCTTCAAATGATGCATTTCTTATATTGAAAAGTGCATTACCTTATTGACCTTCTCTTTGTTTCAAGAATATTTTAATATTCTCTACTTAATAGGGCCAACCACGTGATGGTGGAAGCTCATTTGGCCCCTCTCCCCCTCACCTCACATCACTCTCAATTCCACATACCCATTCATATAACATTAATCATTCATTCATCCATTAATAACATATAACATTCATTAATTAACATATTCACATTCATTCATTAACTTATAATATTCATTTTTTCAGTTTTTACATATTATTAAAAATATGGTTGTCATGATATCATTACAATCACTTTTTTTTGGGTTTCTTTTTTAAAGCTAAAAAAATCTGAAGTGGAGTATCATTTTCTAAATCATATGTCCCCCCTTTAGTTGTTCTACCCTATGCTCATGATCTTAATGTACGCCTAGTTGTCTTCTCATGACGTGGACGCTGCTGCAAGGGGGGACTACTGCAGTAACAAAGAAATGTTAAACTGATATGTTTTATTATTATTGTTACAAGTATTTCATTAATTAAAAGAACATTAGAGTGGTTCTCTTTACCTGATGGGTCCACATCATGTCCCTAAACTTCTATTATAGACTCATGCTCAACATGTTGAACACCCTCTAAATCCTGATCTGCAGTTGAAACACGAAAGGTTACATTAATTAATACACCAATTGAAATTAAATATGTTTAAAAGAAAATTAGAGTGTTCCTCTTTACCTGATGGGGCCACATCATGTTCCTGATCTTCTTTAGCTTGATCATGCTCAACACGTTGATCACGCTCTACATTCTCTAAAGTTGAAACATGAAAGGTTATATTAATTAATACACCATTACAATTAAATATGTTTAAAAGAATTTTAGAGTGGTCCTCTTTACCTAATGGGGCCACATCATGTTCCTGATCTTCTCTAGCCTCAACATGCTCAACATGTTGATCACACTCTACATGCTCTAAAGTACCGGGATGCACACCATGACTTTCATCTATAGGTTGTGCTCCACCCTCACCAGGCTGCATTCCAATGTCATGTGCAGTATTATCATTGCTTGAATATTTAAAAAAAATAGACATGTAATTACTTTATGGTGGAAATTAATATTGAATAGATTGCACAAGTATTCAATTTTAAATAAACTTTATTGAGTTTATTTACCTGCGTGTCGGATGTAGTGGAAGATTGTGTTTGCCCAGTCAAGACTCTTAGGCATTCAGCCATAGCTCCATAGCCTTGCTGAAAGGAAATCTTCAGGTCCTCTTCTATGGGAACTCTGTTGAATTCAGAGCCCTAAATTTTTCATAAGATCATGAATTTTTCTTCTATGGTGTGATAAAACCAAAACAAATTAAATTTATTATATGGATGCAATATTTCATTTATTGATACTTATAATTCATGCAACTAATTTCATATAACCACCAAAGCCAAGTTTGTGCTGCCCATATTTTTCTAGTCTTGCCTTTGTTGCCTTCAATGTGTAGGGAAGCCTATGAAAAGTTTGAAATACGTTAGATTACATAAAAAGAAAGAGTAATCCGTATATAATTACATTGTTGATAGTATCACATACCTTCTTTGGCTCGGTGGTGTCTTTCCTTTTTTCTTTTCATCCTTATCCTTTCCATCCAACACCAGGTCCTTCCTCTCCCTCTTTGGAATCATAGGGGGATGCTCGTACTTTTTATTCTTCTTTAAATGTGACCTATATTGGTCCCTCACATACTTTAGATAGGTACCAACTTTCTTAAGGACCTTGGTTCGGTTGAATGTTTTATCACCGAAGAGCACAACTAAATGGTTAATGAGCTCATCTTTTAAATATTGATTTTGGGAATTCCACCGTGTACATACAGTGGGCCTGAAGAGCTCCAATGTAATATCACAAAGATGTTTATAAAAAACATCATTTCCTTCAAAATGATCATGGGATCAATAGTCTAAAAAGAGCGATCAATAAGTAAATTTCAATTGGATTATATATAATAATAATTAAAACATTTTAAAGTACCTGGGACCTTCTCTATCTTTATGGGAAAAGAATCTTTGATCACCCCAAATGTGACCGAAAATGTTCCCATACTAGTAATACGGGAAGATCCAGGAAATGTTGCTAAAATATCACCAGTACTAGTGGCCTTTGCATCCCTAGATTCATGTCCTGACACATGTTTTGGCATGTGTTCACTACTAGAGGGTACACTAACAGATGCCTACATGGTATGTGTTGCCGACATTTCAGACGGAAATATAGGCATGGATGATGGGGTCAGATGATGTGATGTATGTATAGGAATATCAGGATGGACACTTGTACCAACTCCTACTCCTCAGGTAGTACTTACAGTACCCTGATCATGGCTAGGAGCATCATGAGGACACAAAAAATCTTGTAAGAACAACACATATTTTAGTTCATGACATAAAAGAGTGAAATATAAAACCATGAATGAACTTATGTTATAATTAAAGACCTCATGACAACTTACTTGCAAGTTTTGTGATCTCTTAGTCAATATTTTAAACCTCTCTCTTATCTCATCTGTTTGAGGCACTATGAATAACAACTTAAGGATTTCTTCATTGTATTTTTTTGGGTCTTCCTTATCATATTGAGAGGGTTTGTTGAATAAGCGATGGAATCATCACATAATATTGACTACACCTCCCTATGGATGCTCTTGTCTACTGCTGGTGCTTTTCCCCGATGAGTTCACTACAACAAGAATATTAAAAACATTATCAAAATTAACCGAATAAACTTATGAAAAAAACATAATAATAAAAAAAAATTATCGTATCTAATTTGTACAATTACAATGAGGTAAACCTATCAGGTAGAAGCACCTGGAGATACATCATGATTTGTGCTCTAGGCCAAAGCCTTCTCCATATGATTAATTTCCTGCTGTGACAAAAATTAAATATAAAAAAAATTAACGAAATGAAACCAATAGACTTACGAAAAAAAACATAAGAATAAAATGGTATATTGGAGTCATTAATTAGAGGTTGGGTAAAATGGTGCATAGTACATACCACCCTCATAGTAACTATGTTTATAACTAAGTGATTCAAATTGTAATCAATTAGCAACTCTTCCCCTATAGTTATTGATTTTATTGCACATACGAATACATGGTTTCCCTCGTGCGCCTTGAATATGCAATTCAGTTGCTTATTTGTTGACCCAGGTTATGTATTATTTATAAACCTTGCAATATTCCTTAATTCCTTTCACATTCTGTCAATGTACATAGCCACTCCTTTATTTTGATCCTTATCTTTTAGCTGTATATAATTTGTTGATAGTGCATACCTATGCATACTTCGTGTATATCAAACCAAATGCATCAAATCTTTGTAACTGTAATAGGGTCTGACATGCTCCATCAATTTGGTAACTTTTTCATAGAAAACCTTTATGCCATCCATTCAAAATAGGCCTAAACCATGTAATGAAGATGGTGCTATGCGATATATCCTCTCGTTGACAAAAAATTAGTGTTTATTGGAGGAAGTTCCTTGGGTACCCATTGTTTCCGTAGATGTTTGTACCTCAAGAGAACCTCAACATTGCCTATGCTCTCATTATCATAAGAACATGACCCCCCCTTCAACAATAAAAAATTCCACGTGTTTTCAGAATTTTATTCTAATCTTTTGACTTCTAGTTGATCTCCCTCTTTTAGACATACTACATGTCTCGCTTTCCTCTTCTCTTCCTGAATTTCCCTCGCTCGAGGAAGATAGATCTGACAAATATCTATTTGGTGGTACCTGCACTCATAAGGATGTTGGATGAAGTTCTTTCATGGTGATGTGATCCTAAGGTGACATTATGATTAATCTATCATTTCATCACTAGAATTTCACAGGTTATAAGGTAATCAAGTCTAGATAGATTGCAAGTTATTGTTACTACCATCAAAATGTGTCCATCACAAATCAAATCTACTTAATTTTTTAACTCCCAAACTTTGTAACAAGTGTTAAATGTGACTATGGTCCACCAGTTACACAACCAAGGCCTCAAATGTATTCTCTAATTGTAATCAAAGGACTTTTTCTCTTCATTCAAGTAAATAAACTTGAAGGGAAACACCACCAAGTGGCTTATTGGAGACCTACATGACTAAAAATACTAGAAAATTTACATTTAATTTCCATATGTCTAAGTGGTTAATGGGGAGGGAGTGTGTACTAGGCTTGGTTAAGTCATCATAAGTTTATGCTTCAATAATAATTTTTTTTTAAGTCATCTTAAATCTTCCTATGTCTAATTGCTAGGAGACTTTTGGTATGTTTTAAGGTAGGATGATTGATGAAAGAGCCCAAAGAGTCTTTCTCCATGGTATCTAGGTACACATAGTAACGGTCTTCTCTTATACGGTTGGACATGATTTAAAGAACTTAGCTAGGAATTATTCATTTAACCTAAGGTTTTCTCATAATGCCATCATTGGAAAAGTATGATTAAATTATTATATTATGAAGAATTGGTCTATGCGCCTCTAGTAATCACTATAAATTTTTGTAAGGATAAAATGACTAATTGCATTAGGTAGGAGAGAATAAACTTTGAGTTCTTCAAAGATTATATTCCTCTATTCATAATTTTTAAGGGTTGTGTGTGGAGGAGGTTATCACTACCAAGAAGGGAAGAGACCTTTCCTTGTGATGGAACTTCAAAATTTTTCTCTTTGTGTTCCATTTTTATCTTTCCTTATGTCTCTAGTGATCTATTGTGTTTGGGAAAAGCCTAAGGTTGGGGTTTTACCTTTGTCTTCATGTAAAACCCTAGTGTTTATCTTATTCCTTGGGCAGGATCTTTTGGGCTATTACTTTTATGGGATGGTTTTAAAACAACTTAAGCCCCATCGCTTCATCTAGGTTGGGCCCCCTTTCAGTTATCATTTTATTTCCTTTGCCTGACTTTATTATTTCTTAAGACTTGGATGGTCTTGTGCTCCCTCATTTAAAAAACAACTTATGTCATTTTTATCATCGGCCTAGTGACATCCCCTCATTCTTTTAATAGATGTTTTATATTTTGTAGAGGGACAAGTTTGTGTGACCATATATCAATTATCATTTGATCTTAGTCATTCCCCACCATCCTATGATGACCCCACCACACTGTTTTGGTTGATCACGATATCATGGGCGAGTGCCACATGTCTCATTTAATGAAGCCGAAGAGATGATAGAAATACTTTGATACATTTATTTGGTTTTTATACATTATGTAAGGGTTACTAAAGAATATAATGAGATGCACATGTTTCAAATCAATGAATATGTTATAATCTTAGTAGGAAAGGTGCTTGATGGTTAATGACAAAGCTGGTGACTATGTTGAATGAACATGATTACTGATGGTTGAGATCCATGGTTTCTGCCATAGCGTGATTAGAAGTTGTGAGGTCTTTATCAATCACAATATCGTGGGTGAGTGCCACATGGATTTCCTTGGCTATACATAGTATGGTGGGCCCTTATTGCCATGATGGAGATCATGTTAGTTTTTTTGAAGGAATTCATTTGATCATCTGACCAAAGTGAAGGATATTTGAATCTGCATCAAATACGATTACAAGGTTCTATTCTATAATTTCATATTTCTATTTAGCCCTCCTAGAGAACTAAAAACTCAAGATTACAATTTCCCTCCAAGAGAACTAAGTGTTGAAGAGAGCCAAGATATAGACACCAGAAAAATGGCATATAGGTCATTTGTAGCAGACAATGAATTTTGATATATAGAGACTTAGATGCATGTATTTTGATGGAGTAAATGAAGATATCTAAGTTGTGGATTAAGATTTTGATATCAGTTGTTTGTTAAATTTATGTAGTTATTTGATTGTCTCCATTATGATGCTTCTCTATTGTTTAAATTGATATAACAAGTTTATACTCATTTTATCATTGTACATTTGTTATATATGTGTGATATGGTTATTCGGTTCTCTAAAGTAGGGATTAAAATATTTTAATCAATCACAACAATTGGGAAGTGTTACTTGGATTAATAAGAAGAATCATGTAACTAGAATTTCCATTCTATCTCAAGAAGATTTTGTCAATTATTCACCTGCACGTTTACACAAGTTGTAAACAATTTTATGTGCCTGATAGTTTGAATTATTGCCATTATTGAAATCCAAATTGGCAGATATTCATTAGACTCCATATACCCAATAAGGCACTGGTATCCCCTTGTATTCTTTTATAATTTTCATTTTTCTTATTTTTTTTACACTTACATTTCAAAATACACATACATATGCATTTACTGTTTTCATTTATTTCTCATGTAGTTTAATAGTTTGATTGATTTCATATTATATGTGTTGAAGACTTTAGAATTTCAATTACATTAATTTATGGATATGTTCTATCTATAACACTACAAAACCATATGCTCTTTGCATTTACACTTGCATTTAGAAATACACATTTATATACATAGATATAGATTTCTTTAATATATGTTGCATTTATTGTTCTAGGAGAGCATCCAGTAATTGCATTTACATTTACATTTAAAAATACATATACATACATACATACATACATACATACATACATACATATATGTGTGTGTGTATCATTTATATATTCAGTGTTTAGAAACAACCCATTAGGTCTGTACATGGATAAAAATTCATAAAATCAGATCTCCCATACATATTTTGTTGAAACCTAGGCTTGAACTTCTCATTTCACATACTTTTCTTCACAAAACTCTTGAGGAGAGCAGTTATACCTTCTTTATTTCTCATTCTACGCCCTATTCATGCATCCTACAATTACAACAGTATCCATGGGGCCTCTTACACAAGCTACAGTAATCACAAAAAGTGTACGAGCCCCTTTATATCATGTTTGGACTAAAAAACCCTCAAAAATAGGGAAACTCAGATTATGATTTGTTAGTGAGCTATATGGAAAAAATCGTTAGCACCAACTCATTCTTGGAGTCTTTTGAAAGAGAAGTGAATCAAGTGGAAGTTAAGTACAAACCTTATAGTGTCAAGGTGAATGAGGTGATAAATTTTGATTGGCCAACTAATGAAGAGTACCGTAAATGGGTAAATGTATATTTAACTGAGAAAGAGTGAAAAGGAGTAGGCTCCTAATAGTTGACAAATCAGTTGTTACAGTTACAACAGATTTTTTTTTTTTTTTGGTGGCAGTCTAGGCACAAAATTCTTGATTTTTTTTGTTGCTGCATCAACCATTCTCAGCAGGCATGATGAACAAGAAGATTCTCCAGGGAGATTGTTGTTGTAACAAATTTTGGGAATATCACAAGGTGGTCCAATTGGTTGGTGACACATGTGCTTTCTGGCCTGATGCTTGTTTGCTCCTTCTTTTTTCTATAAGAAGGATTTCAAGGAAAGAAGTACAGGTTAGCAAGTTAGATATTTTTGGTTGAGTCTAGATGAAGTTGTAGAGAAAATTGTAAAGTCTGATGGTTTTAGGGGAAATGCAATTTAGGTTTTGAATTCACGGGGATTTGATGTTTTATGATAGTACTGGCATTTGAATTGATATGATTAATTCAAACTCATGTATCTCCATTGTACAAGCATATATGAATTTTGAATAAAATGATCAAGGGTTGTTTCATTCATCTCACTGTTGTGGTGTGTATGATTCTTGTTTTAGCTTTAATTCAAGGAATTAATTAAAATGCTTGAATGGGATTGTAGGTGGATATGTTCTATATAAGGATTTGATAAGTAGTATTGGGTTAGAATAGATATTGATAAGATTGTAAAGCAATGTTATTAAGGATCTTATATGATATGTGTTAAATCTGTCATAAACCCTTAGATGCTTATAAATTTGACTCCTCCAATGGATATATGACACTGATCTAAGTTGTACTTATTCGTATGGTTCAATATTTATTTTCCTTTACCTAGAGGTTGCTAAAAATTGTAAATCAATGACTATCTTATACTGTGAAAAGTTGTTGTAGTTATCTCATGCTCCAAATAGTTGATATTATTGATAAACAACCAATTCTATTTGGTATTATTCTATTATGTTGAGCTATTAAATGAGATTATCTATTGTTAATGTTGTTTATGATGATGGTGTAGAGGTTGTAAACGTATTAAGGGATCACCCTCTTAGGTCTTGCAGAGCCCAAAGTGTAGGAGGTCTTTAAAATCCTCATCAGTTGGTCTAGGTCCTTCGAGCTGCCCTTTATTGGAATTGGCAATTCAATAGGTAGATTAGAAGATCAACCTGCTTACCGTAAAAAAAACCAACACCTTGCATATGTTTTTGGTGGAGGTATTAAAGAAGAATTGTATGCCTTTATTTCCATTCATTAGATCTACCTTAGCCTAGCATATACTTGGGCTAAGTCTACAATTGCTTTAGACTCATGCGATGAATGCTATGTGTGATGAAATGCTAGACCTCAACCAAGATGTCGGTAGATTATGGCAGTTTTTCCAAGACTTGAGGTTGGTCAATAAAAATGTGAAAGACTAAGCTATTTTATTTTTTCGGTCTTATCTTATACCATTTTACGAGAATAGGGGTGCAAATGTACAAGATCTTTGGAAACTAGGCATGAAAATTGTAGGTTAAAGAGAATGGGGGTGCCACACTTACAATACTCATTGCCCCTTGGTCATCAATTTTCCCTGAGATCCCTCAACCTCATCCTCGGTGCTGGTATTGATCTTGTTTTCACTCCTCCAAACTCTTCCTCGGCACTGATATTGACCTTGTTTTCACTCCTCCAAACTCTTTGTCGATGCTGGTATTGACCTTGTTTTAACTACAAACTCTTCCTCGACGCTGGCATTGATCTTGTTTTCACTACTCCAAACTCTTCCTCGGCACTAGTATTGACCTTTCACTTCTCCAATTTGACAAGCTACAACCTAGTTTCGTTAGGTTTTACATTATGTTAATTAAATTGAAAATTTTGGCACCATTTAGCTAGGTTTTAATATTCTACAATATAGTTAAGTATATATTAGCTATATTTTACATAATAAATAATATAATTATTAAACTTATTATAATTATATATTATATTCTTTAACAAAATTATTAAATACGTATAAAATTATTATAATTAATAATTAATAATAAGTATATTTTTATATAATACAAAATATAATTAATATAATATATATTTAATATAATAGTAATATATATTAATATGAGAGAGAGAAACTAAATTTTGATTGGTTGTTTCATGTCAACAATCTAAGGATGGCATGTGTCCTTGGGGAGTTATGCTCAAGGTAGCATGCCATTTGATTAAAGATATGATAATTCTCCTTTAAGACCTCTTCAATGTACCCATTCCACACTTAAGGAGACAAAGATAAATATAGGGAAGAAAATATAGAGAGAGAGGGAGATAATGACAAACATACAAATAGAAAGGGAGACAAAGAGATAGAGAGGTAGAGAGATAAAGAGATAAGGATGAATAGATAGAGATATAGGGAGGTGATTGATATATCTCTCCCTATCGCTCTCTATATCTCTATATCTCCCACTATCTATGTCACTTGCTCTTCCCCCTCTATCTATTGAGCTATCTATACCTCTCCCCCCTTTCTCTCTCATTCACTCCATCTCTCCCTCCATCTCTCCTACTCTATATCTCTATCTCTATTTCTCTTTTTATCTCCCTCTCACTCCTCTCTCTATCTCTTTCTATCTATATCCCTTTATCTCCCTCCCCCTCTCTATCTCTCACCATCTCTCCCTCCCTATCCCCCCTATCCATCGACTCTCTATCTCCACCTCTCTTCCTTTCTCTTCCCATATATCTCCATCTCTCTTTCTCTTACCATATATCTCTATCTCTCTCTCTTTCCTCCCCATATATTAACTAAGAAGCCATGCAAGCATACAATAGTATATGTTGGTAAAACTATAATAGTGTTTTATTAAACTATAAGTAACACTTATCTTTCTAATGTCAAGCCTTCTTATAAAAATAGTGTTTTATTAAACTATAAGTAGATTATTGTCACCACTCTTCATTCAACAAGAAATGCCAAATGTAGCAATTATTTTGTTTCTTTTGTCAAGTTTCATTAACCAAGCTATTTATTGGGTTGAATAAAGTTGTGTTGTGACCCTTCACCTCTTTAAAATAATTATATAGTATTACCGAGATCAAGAAGGGGAGAAAACTAAAATTCTTCAAAATAGGGGTAGTTGTGGGTTTGTTGGTCTTCTTTGTATACTATATACTCAGTTCCTCTGGATAAATAGGTCACTTTAGATAATTTTCTTAGTTATGTATCCTAACTAATATAGAGTAATCTTTTTCATTTTAATTAACTACTACATAATAGTTTATGTGTTGAAAGAATTGTTTCCATTCTTTGTAGTTTTTACATTGGAATACAAATCATATTTAATTTCATGCCAATATACTTCTTTCATAAAGATATTTGTTTGAAATAAGTGCTTCATAACCCATCTAATCAAATCATAATTAACCTATCAAAAATGAAATAGGAGTTTTCTAAAGAAATGAACACCTGACCCAATCATAAGTGTATGGCCTTCATAGAAAGGAGTGATCCACCTTAGCAATAACAACCACCTGATTTAGACGTAGGTATTGTTGATGGTCAAAATGGCGCAACAACAGTTAAACAAAATATTGCTACTCTATTTCTCCTGAAAGAGAAAGACAACACATGGATGTCTTAGCTCCCAAGGTCTTTGTAGTTGGTTCTCAACTGTGCTAATGTTGCTCAATGGTCAATGTAAAAATAATATTCAAGGGGCCTACTGGTGTTGGGCTTGTGGACTGTTCTAAAGTCAAGCATGAATTTAAACCTACTTTAACTGGGCTTTTTGAAGAAAACATAAAAAGATAGATCAAGGTTTTCGTACTGAAAAGAATGATAATTCATCTAACTTAACTAGACCTATTACCTCTCAAGGAATTGCTAACTAAAACTAAAGAACAAAATTAATTTGAGATTAACACATAGTTGCATTCATTCACAGTGTTGATTTCAACAACTAATTATAAATTACCATTTAAGAAAAACACAAAATAAGATTTCATTCCTTGAAAGCTTTTAAAATCAAATGATTAACTCAAGATAAATACTATTTTGGAACACAATATGAAGCTGATTCGAATATGGTTGCTTCTACTATTGGTGAGACAGATAATCAACATTTACAAATCTAACACAATCACTAGTGTACAAAAAGCCTGTGTCTTTAGACTGCTTCCATCTACACTAAGGAAACTGGAAAGATACATTACGTTCTATGCTAAATCTAACTCCTAACTAAGAAGACAAAAGAAGCTCCCTTTACTAAGAAACAAGATGCAGTTCTATCTCCTCTATCCTTCAGAAAATTTCTACTCTTCTAAATCTATCTAGAACTGTCTACTCTATTCCTTTTCTATTTCTGCTAACTTTTCTTTCTCACTTCTAACCCTTTACAAAGAGGAAAGAATGCCATGTATACAGAGTGTACCAAAAAGAATGTGTTGTTTCCCTTTTTTTTAGGGTTTACAAAATATTCGTTGGTTGCAAGAGGGTCGACATCCAAATCTTTTGAATAAAGTTGGTTCTACATTAAATGCAAATTCCTATGGTCCATGTCAGTGAAAGAATATCCTGGGGATGAAATCAGATCTTTTACAGCTTATAGCATTAAATCCTATGCCTCCGTGTCCATCTTCAAACTCCAGCGGAGCCACTTTGAATGCCCAAAAATATCACCATTAATTTTGAGCTACCCCTCTTGTCAGTAGCGATTCTAGCTGGCATTATGACTCACAGCTTCCTTCTTCTTCCTTCGACCCTCTTCACAATCTAGATCTATCCTTTTGCAAGTTGTCAGAGTAACATTCGATAGTCATTAAGACCTTAGGTGATATACCACAGTGCCTCCTTCCTTCGGCAATACATCCACATTCAGAAAAATGTTATAGCGGGCGCTAAGAGTCATAGTGATATCCTTTTTCATTGGTAGGCTCGTCGCTATCAGAAAAACCCAAATCAGTTGGGGAGACATCATAGCAAGTTCAACACATTACACTAAGGGCACAAAACATGTTGGCAAGACCTCTCGCCGAGATCGCCTCCCTTCACCGAGATTCTCCAAGTTGGCAAGAATTTTATTCCTTTGGCCAGACATCATACTGAACTTACATCTTTTAGCGAGACTTTACTCGGTCGCCAAGACTTCTCTCTGAACTCAAGCCGCCAAGCCCATACTGCCTCACCTTTCAGCAAGACTTCTCAAGAAATATCCTCATGCACACGACTTGATCCTATAAAACATCTTCGTTAGTCTTCTAAATCATAAAAATATCATCCTCGAACTTACCCATAATATCTCTCATTTTATTACACTTCGCAAGAAAAGACTTACTTTCAGTGGAGGCATTACCAAATCTGAACCGGGAACACACTTCCTTTTAAAATTGGCAGAGGTGGAACCAAATCGGGACTGGGACTGGAGTTAGAAGGAAAAATTGGATGAATCCCTGGGGAACTGGGATCTAGACAAAATACGACCCATAAATGACATCCTTCACCTTTAAAACTGGTGGGATGGGAACAAGCCATGGGAATGACCATCATTTCCCAATTCAAACCCCATCCCGGTTTTGCTCCTGTAAAAGAAACCAAACACAAGGGACAAGGAAACAAAATGAACATGGCGGAATTGGGACCAGAACCAAACTTGAACCAAAAAAAATTTCCAGTTTCAAGTTTGGATTTTGTTCTGAACCCGCCTCCGATGACACCCAAAAAAGATAGAAAAAAGGACAAGGAAGAGGAGGAGGAAGGGGAGGGAAAACCCCATGACAAAAACAAAATAAACAAAAGTGAAAGAACAAAACACGTGGAACTGGGATTGAAATGGAACCCAAACTTGAAACTTAAAAAAGTTTCAGGGTTCAGTTCTAGTTCCGGTTCTGGGTCCGCTAGAACAAAACGAAAAGACACACGAGGTAGAAAAACAAAAGAGGCAGAACCAGGACTGGGGAAGGAATAGAAAATAGAACTTGGAAGGAATTCAAAGTTTAGTTTCTGCTCTGGTTCTAGGTCCGCCGAAACAAAAGAAAAATGCCTAAAGACAAAAAAAACACCTAAGGCATACGACACCAAAAAAAGACCAATGAAGAAGAGAGAGAAGCGAAGTTAGACCCGAGATGGAACCTGAACTAGAAACATTGAAAGAGTTCAAAGTTTAGATTTAGCCTTGGAGTCAGATCTGATAGAGAAAAAAGGCAAGACCAAGGAATTGTCAGGATCGGAACTAGGAACGAAACAAGACCAAAACTTAGATGAAAATTGAAGTTCGATATTGGTCCCAGTTCTGAATCTGTCAGGACAAAGAAAATGCCCAAGGCAAAAAACCAAAGGCCAAAGGAAAAGAAAAGAACAAAGGGGGACCCATTTTGTTCTAGAATAAAATGGGGTGGTTATGCAAGGCATAACAAATGGCGACTCGACTAGGAAAATGGTTTAACCATTTTCAAGAAACTGAAGGATACAGCTACCCAAAATTCCTCATTTATGAACATCACAACTTGAGTTGGTTCAATTTTAACAACCAAGGTTGAGCTAGAATCTCAAATGTAAATCAACACTGGCTACCTAGAATCCATGTGTGTGCTTGATTGTGCATCACTCTTTTATAAAGTTTTCTTCATCTTTCGAACAACAATGTGCAAGATTTAAACTACATGAGTTGATTTCCTTTAGCTGTTGTGCAATGATATTTGGTGCATTGATTCGCTCCCAGTCAGGCGTCCATAGCCCTAGTAGAGACATTGGAATCACCCATTCATATTGAGTCTCTTTTCTTTTAGATAACTCTTTTCTTTTTCTTTTCTCTTTTTTCTTGGAGTTTCAGATATTTCATTCAATTTTTCTCAATATGTTAGATGTTCAATATCTGATCTGGGTTGAAAACTATGATGGACTTCATAACAACACCTAGAAATCAGATTTTCCACTCAAATTTTACAACATTATCACCCTATGACAAATATACCATTACAAAAGGAGATGATCCTAATGACTTGTGAAAGATTCAGGGGGAGATAATGAAGGTTATTTACTTTGCACCTTATTTTCAAGACCTTCCACAAATCTTATTGGCGATGGGCATAAAAAAAAGAGTTTAGGACAAAATCACCCCATCAACAAACCTGAAAATATCTAAGCCACTTCTCTTCTAACAACCAAAGTATGCTTCAGATAACAACCCACCATTTCAAGATGGAAAGAAACAGACCAATCCCCATGAACAAAACATGACTGACACCAAAGAACAAAGGAAACAAGAGGATAGAAAAAGGAACAAGCAAACAAAGACCCAAAACTATTTACAAAAAAGAAACAAACAAATTATTTACATAAAGAATAGCAGACTATTTACATGCAGAACAAAAAATTAGCATGCTTTTCGACTCAAAATAATGCTTAAGAAACTATCCATTGACAGGAAAGGGAACAGGTTCTCTAGTTAAACTACTCAGTCTAAAAGCATTTTCTCCTAGCATCTCAACAATATGATAGGGAACCAACCATAGCTTATCAAACTTCTGGTGACTGCCCTTCTTTTCACTTGCTTTATCCCATAACAACACAAGGTCTAATATCTTGAATGCCTTGATTTTGGCTCTATTGTCAAACCAACGTTTGACAACAACTTGATGTCTAAAGAATTGTTGCAAGGTGGCATCCCTCTACTCTTCTAATTTTAACAAGGCAACTAATCTTACTTCTATCCTATCATCACTAGAGTAGAATTTCTGCATGAACTCAAGGATAGGTATTTGTAAATGAATAGGAAACACAGGCTCTTGTCCATACACTAGCTTGAATGGTGAAGTCTTTAAAGAAGCCTTAATCCTAGTCCTATCTGCCCATAATGCAAATCTTAGCTGGGTATGCTAGTCCCTAGGGTTGTTTCTAACAATTTTTTAATTACCCCTAAGAGATTCTTATTGGTTGATTTTACAACTCCATTTTCTTATGGGTAATAGTTTGAAGAGTATTTCAAGACAATTTTGTGATCATATTCCCATGAAATGAACTGACCAGAAGAAAAGGAAGAGCCATTGTCACATACCAATGCGAAGGGTAGTCCAAACCTAGTGGTGATGCATTTGGTGAGGAACTTGATTACTACCTCCATTGTGTTGTTCTTGCAAGGTATAGCCTCTATCCATCTTGTGCAGTAATCAGTAGCAGTCAAAATAAACTTGTGTCCTACAGAAGAATTCGGGTTAATTACCCCAATAAATTCTAGTTCCCATTGGGTAAATGGCCTTACCTCATAGACAGGTTGCAAGGGCATGGCTGAATAGCATTCTTTTAATGTAGAGATCTGACATATGTGACATGTTATTGTATGTTGATGGGAATCTTTGAACACACATGGCCAGTAATAACCAGATCTAAGGATCTGGTGTGCCAATGAGTCTGCAGAACCGTGACCTATGTCATTTTTCCCATGAAATTCAGTGATCACATGTTTAGCCTCTTGTTGATCAAGGCATCGTACATACATTCCCTCGAAATTCTTCCTGTATAGTAATCCTCCTTTGAGCATATAATGAGAGCTCTTCATTCTCAACACTCTCCTTTGAGTGGCATTCATTCCCTCTGGACATTGATTGTTGAGGATGAAACTGATGACATCAGCATACCAAGAGTCATTGGAAAAGGACTGAATAGTGTATTGCTTGCAAATAATGTTCTCACCAGCATTCACCATGGATTTAGACAAGCCCGTGCCCCTAACAAGTTTCATAGGGCATATCTCTAGATCAAACTCTTGCAAGATGGCCATCCATTTCCCTCTTATTTCTCCTAGCTCGCTTTGCATAAGTAGAGACTTCACAACAGTGTTAGGAAATACAACAATGATTTGGCTTCAGAGAATGTAGTTTCTAAGCTTTTTGATAGCTCGGACTAGCACAAAAGCTTGTTTCTCAAGAGGCACAAATGGCACGCTGAAAAGTTGCCCCAGTGTTTATTAAGCCAAATGGCATCCTTCTATAAGCATATGTTCCCCACTTTGTAGTGAAGGTTGTTTTCATCCTGTCTTCATAGTTAACCATCACTTGATTGTATCTAGAGTAACCATCCAAGAATGATATCATCTGAGATCCATTGACAGTTTGCAAGACTTCGTCCAGAGAAGGAAGTGGGTAGTTATCTTTTTCTGAAGTCCACACATAGCCTGATCTCTCCGTTTTTCTTATAGAATGGAACTAACTTAGCCATCCATGATGAATGGCATAGAGGGAAGATTGTCCTTGTAGACAGAAATTTCTAAACTTCTTTAAGGATCAATGGTTCAATCAGGGTGTTGATAGGGAATTTTTGTCAAAATGGCTTGACTTCGAGCTTCAAGGGAATAGTATGAGTCATTACAGTAGCATCAAATGTCTTTAGGTCTTCATATCCCCAAGCTATTGCAGAAATATATTTCTTAAGTGCCATCAATATGTCTTTTCTGATTGCTTAAGGGTAGGCTTTCCCTATGTAGACATTCCTTTCAAGGCCAGAATTAGCTAGGTTAACAATTTCATATTCACCGCCCTTATCTTCAGCTGATACCTTATCTCGAGCCCTTGGGTCTAAGTCAAAAATTATTTCCATGGCCACCATTCCCTTGGGAATGCTATTACTTTTCAAATTGAGGACCCCTTATGTATCACAATCCTTTGGGGTCCAATCTCCTTGGTCCCTATTGGACTCATCAATGATCTGTCCTTGGAAAACATCTGAGCTTGCTAGAAAGGCAAGAATATGTTGATCGTCATCAAAAACTTAAAAATTCCTGACATTATCAGGGACAACAGGGGTGGAAATCAATTCCACTGAGAATTTTTTAACCTTGGAGCCTTGCATAGGTTCCAGGGTGCTTGCAGCAACAACTAATGAATTAGCTATCTAATTTTCCTCTCTTGGGATCAAGCTAATCCCAAAGGCATCAAAGTCCTCAATCAGGTTCCATACCCTATTTCTATATGCTACTACCCTTTTATTGTGACATGAATATTAGCTGTGCACTTTCCTAATAACTATTTCTGGGTCTCCCTTGACCATCAAGGTTGTGACTTTCTTCTTATGTGCAAACATCAGTCCCTATGCTAAAGCTTCATATTCTGCTACATTGTTCGTGCACCCAAAATGCAACCTATAAGAAGCAAAGAAGGTTTTCCCTTTTGGCCTGGTTAGTTCAATCCCAACACCATAGCCTATCTTAGATTTGGATCCATCAAATGTGAGGTTCCATAGCTGATCATGAGCTGGGGTTGGTCCTTGGGGGGCTATTGTGGGCATTTGGATAGAATGAGCCAAAGGTGTGGATACTTAATATTTTGTGTTAGATATAGGGAATGGGTGTTCAATAGGTTCCTCAAGAGTAATTCCCAATCCCTGCACAGATGTATTATGTGACCCAAGGCTATCCTCTTGACATTCACTTGCATCTTTGGTTAACCCCTTGGGTTTTGGTATATTCATGAGTACAGGGGTGTCAAACAAACCTTGGGGTTTCTCCTTATTAATATGCTGATTCATAAATGTGTCTGGGGTAGGTTCAATTTGAGAAGGAAATTCCTTTGAAGGTATCCTATCCCTGGTTAACATTATTACTTCCTTGGCTTCAAACGAGAAGTGATCTACAACGGTCTCAGGGTGACTTGAGCTAGCATCCTCAGCTTGGGCAACATGATTTAAAATGTCAATGCAAGGTTGGAAAGTCAATTCAGAATGATTTTGGTAATGTACCCTGCACCAATTAGGAAGTACAAGATTCTACAGATTGGTATCTTCCACTAAGACCAACTGATCATGTTGTAGCTTCTTGATTAATGCTTGTTGGTTTTCATTAATCATATGATCAAGGAACTTTCGTATTGGCAGTTCTTTAGGATCAAGAACAACAAAGGTTAAAATTTCCTCCCTTTTATAAACCCCTATCCTAGTTTGGAAATAGGCTACCTCATTGGGGCAATCATATTCAGTAATGATATGTTTCAGGCAACATTCACTTTCAATCCTAATCTGCATGGGAATTCCCCTCCATGGTAACCACATATGTGAAAAGTCGAGGGAGAGATATCCCCCTATACCTTTCATCAAATCTCTGCTCAGTACCATACCATAGGTCTCAGGAATTTTTGCTACTTGAATGTTTATGTTGGTTTGAACCCTAGGGTCTGACCCTACTTGGACATGTATGTTTCTCAACTCTCCTACTACATTAACCTCAGTTTTTTCAAGTTCGATGACCTTCTTATTTTTTTGAACAGGGTTCAATCCTAACTTCTTGCATATGGAAAATGGAATAACATTGTCTGAAGCCCCTGAATCTAATAGACAATTATGCAGGTTCTCCCCACAAATTCTTAAACTCAAAAGAAATGGTGGAGTACCTACCTTGTTTCTATACAAGGTCGTGTTCATGTCCCCAACAAGTGCCGTCTTGTTTTTCCCTTTTGATTTATGACAAAGAAGTTTTATGTTTCTACATCTCAGAAACAATATCAAATTATGTATTACAACTTGCAATACCTTTAAAGACACCAGAGGAATTACCCTTGTTATGGAAGTTAGGTGGGCCTTTTGGTGGAGGAGGATTGTTATCAACACTTTTATTCTGAGGCACCATGTGATTAGGTGGCACTAATGAGGTGAATGGACCCTTATTTTGATTTCTCAGGAAGTTTCCTCCTTTCATCTGAAAGGCTTGGGCATCATATGAATCTTCCTCTGGTTCATTCTCCTCTTTCCTTGGGAATGAAGGTTCCTCCTCAACGAGGTCATAAGTCATTATTGTATCTATTGAGCCACCTTCTTTGTAATGATTCCCTTGGAACGTTTGGGCATCTACCTATGCCATCTTGACAACTTTCTCCATTTTAGGGAAGTTCACCTCAGAATAGGTTGCAGTATCATGCAGCCTACACCAATTAGTCAAAAAGTTGAGGTCAACCACGTTTGCAGTATGTGATCTCTCCTCATTAGCTTGATAGTTGTGAGAAACTCCACCATTATTGGGCCTTGTATTCTATTTTCTATTGTTATTTGGCCTTTGGTTATATCCTCTACTTTGATTTTGATACCCTTGGTTAGAGGAGTTTTGGCCTTGATAACCCCTTTGGTTGTAATTGTTATGATTCTGATAGTTACCCTGATTGTTGTTGTTTTGATTAGGGTAGTTACCTTGGTTTTGGGAGGGGTTCAATTGAAGCTAAACCATGTCATTTGTAACTTGAGATAGTTTTTTCTTCAAGGTTTCTACCTCATTTGTAAGTTGAACTGTATTTTCACTTTCCACACTCTTAGCAATAGGTGGCTGACCACCATGATTTGGTGTTCCAATTTGGTTATGATGACCATGGGAACTTTGAGGAACCTACGATTATTGGAAGAAGTTAGGAGTTCCATTAGGAAAGAATGGAACAGGTGGTTAAGCTTGCATTTTAGACATAGGTCCATAATGGGAAGGAGACATTCTCGGGACAGTATTGAATAGAGGGGTTGGGCTATGCATCTAATATCCTATTGAAGGGAAATATCCTCCTAGAATTCTTTGTTGAGAATAGATTTGTTGTTGTAGCTTGATAGCTAGATGATAGACTTTGGACAGAGAATCAATGTATCTAGGCTGATAAGTCCTTTGCAGGAACAAGCCAAGCAAGGGGTCTATAACTCTAAAGTAAGCTTGAATGGCACTATTCTCAGTGACTAGATAGGGATCTTGCAATCTCCTATACATTCATTGGAACTTGGTATTGAACAAGGGCAAGGATTCATAGGGCTCCTTCCTAATGGTAGCAAACTGGTGGTATAAAAGAGTTGGATCCACATAAACCCTGAACTGATTGATGAAAGCATTCTCCAAGTGAGTCCAGGTTAGAATGGAACCTTGCAGAAGATTAAGAAACTAGTTGTATGCCATATGTCCTAAGGAGTAAGGGAACAACTTACAAACTACATCATGGTGAGCTATCTGAGCTCTGGTACAAGCATCCTTGAAAGCTTGTATGTGCTCTTCAACACTCCTTGATTCACCATGAATGTACATGGGGAAGAATTTCTTAGGGTTCTTAAGCATGTTGTGAAAACCTCCAGGAATAGTCCCCAATGGAGAAGGATTATTTTGAAAGAATGTCATTGGTGGGGGTGGTGGTTGAGCCAGCTGATAGATGGGTCAAACTAGCTATGATGAAAATTGAGATGGAGGTGGTGGTGGATTGATAGGTATCCACTGGGGTATTGGTGAAAAGCCTGGCGGAGTGAAAGGAGTTGATAAGGGTGGTATGATGGTTGAGCCAGTCTTATGACTCTTATGTCTTGTTGGGGTCTTGAGTTCTATCAAAGGTAGTGGATTTTTAGCTGATCAAAGAAATCTGTGGGCCCTTTATGGGGAGGAAAACCCAGTTTTATCCAGTTTTCCCTTCTAGGCCCTCCTTCTAGCACCAGTTTTTGTTGATGGTCAAAATGGCACAGCAACAATTAAACAAAATATTGCTGCTCTGTTTCTCCTGAAAGAGAAAGAAAACACATGGATGTCTTAGCTCCCAAGGTCTTTGTAGTTGGTTCTCAACTATGTTGATGTTGCTCAATGGTCAATGTAACAGTAATATTCAAGAAGCCTACTGGTGTTGGGCTTGTGGATTGTTTTAAGATCAAGCATGAATTTAAACCTACTTTAACTGGGTTTTTTAAAGAAACATAAAAAGATAGATCAAGGTTTTGGTACTGAAAAGGATAATAATTCATCTAAATTAACCAGACCTGTTACCTCTCAAGGAATTGCTAACTAAAACTGAAGAACAAAATTAACTTGTGATTAACACACAGTTGTATTCATTCATAATGTTGATTTCAACAACTAATTATAAATTACCATTTAAGAAAAACACAAAATAAGATTTCATTCCTTGAAATATTTCAAAATCAAATGATTAACTCAAGATAAATACCATTTTGGAACATAATATGAAGTAGATTTGAATCTAGTTGCTTCTACTATTGGTGAGACAGAAAAGCAACATTTACAAATCTAGCACAATCACCAGTGTATAGAAAACCTATGTCTTCAGACTGCTTCCATCTACACTAAGGAAACTGGAAAGATACACTACTTTCTATGCTAAATCTAACTCCTAACTAAGAAGACAAACAAAGCTCCCTTTACTAAGAAAAAAGATGCAGTTCTATCTCCTCTATCATTTAGAAAATCCCTACTCTTCTAAATCTATCTAAAACTGTCTACTCTATTCCCTTTCTATTTCTGCTAACTTTTCTTTCTCACTTCTAACCCTTTACAAAGAGGGAAGAATGCCATATATAAAGAGTATACCAAAAAGAATGTGTTGTTTCCCATTTTCTTAGGGTTTAGAAAATATTCATCGGTTGCAAGAGGGTCGACATCTAGATCTTTTGAATAAAGTTGTTTATACATTAAATGCGAATTCATATTGTCCATGTCGGTGAAATATTATCTTGGGGATGATCTCAAATCTTTTATAGCTTATAGCATTAACTCCTACGTCTCCGTATCCATCTTCGAAATCCAGCGGAGCCGCTTTGAATGCCCTCAAATATCACCATTAATGTTGAGCTACCCCTGTTGTCAGTAGCATTGAGTTCAACATGTTACACTGAGGGCACGAAACATGTTGGCAAGACCCTATCGAGTCGGAAAGACCTTTCACCAAGATCACCTCCCTTCACTGAGATTCTCTGAGTTAAAAAGACCTTTATTCCTTTGACCAGACATCACACTGAACTTACATCTTTTAGCAAGACTTTACTCGATTTCCAAGACTTCTCTTTGAACAAAAATTTCCATGCCGATATTGCCTCACCTTTCGGCAAGACTTCTCAAGAAATATCCTCATGCACATGACTTGATCCTACAAAACAAGGTCTTTGTTAGTCTTCTAAATCATAAGAAATATCATCCTCAAACTTACCAATAATACCTCTCATTTTATTACACTTCACAAGAAAAGACTTACTTCTGGCAAAGACGAAACTAAATCCTTACTGGGAACACACTTCCTTTTAAAATTGGTGGAGGCAGAACCAAATCGGGACCGGGACCGAAGTCAGAAGGAAAAATTGGATGAACCCTGGTGGAACTGGGATCAGGAAAAAATACGACCCAGAAATGACATCCCTCACCTTTAAAACTCGTGGGATGGGAACAAGCCATGGGAATGACCATCATTTCCCATTTTAGACCCCATCCTAGTTCTGCTCCTGTAAAAGAAACAAAACACAAGGGACAAGGAAACAAAATGAACATGGCAGAACCAAGACCAGGACCAAACCCAAACCAGAAAATTTTTCAAGTTTCAGGTTCAGATTCCATTCCAAACTTGCCTCTGACGACACCCGAAAAAGACAGAAAAAAGGATAAGGAAGAGGAGGAGGAAGGGGAGGGAAAACCCCATGACAAAAATAGAAGAAACAGAAATGAAAGAAAAAAACACACGTAACTAGGATCAGAACGAAACCCGAATCTGAAACTTAAAAAAGTTTTAGAGTTCAGTTCTAGTTTCAGTTCTAGGTTCACCTGAACAAAACCAAAAGATGCACGAGATAGAAAAACAAAAGAGGCAGAATTGGGACTGGGGAAGGAATAGAAAACAGAACTTGGAAGGAATTCCAAGTTCAGTTTTTGATCCAGTTCGGGGCCCGCCGAAACAAAAGAAAAATGCCTAAGGCTAAAAAGAAAACACCTAAGGCACAGGACACAAAAAAAGATGAATGAAGAAGAGAGAGAAGCGGAGTCAGACCCAGGATGGAACCCAAACCAGAAACATCGAAGGAGTTCAAAGTTCAGATTTAGCCCCAAACTCGGATCTGACAAAGCAAAAAGGAAAGACCAAGGAACTGTCGGGACCGGAACCGGGAACAGAACAAGACCAAAACTTGGATGAAAATCCAAGTTCGATATTGGTTCCAGTTCTGAATCTGACAGGACAAAGAAAATTCTCGAGGTAGAAAACCAAATGAAAAAGGAAAAGAAAAGAACAAAGGGGGAACCATTTTGTTCCAGAATAAAATGGGGTGGTTATGCAAGGTATAATAGGTATGTGTAGGATTATGATGGGCCAAAAATTAGCATTTTGAACTCGCCAAAATTTTTGAAAATCCTGAGTTGAGTTTTTTTTGGGTTGGATGTTAGTACATTGCTCCAAGAATTCTAAAAGAAGGAAGACTATCGGAATCAGAGATCGAAAGATCTGGAGATCAAAATCAGGTCGAATAAATCGGCGTCAAGTCGATCCGAAGTTCAGGATTCAGGATAAAAATCAATCGAACAAATCAAAAGGAAAGTCCGAATCAAGGCCGGAAATAAAATCCGGGCATTCAGGTCCGGGATTCCGAGATTCAAAATCGAAAAGTTCGAAAATCGAAAAAATCCGTCGTAAAGAGTCCAGTTCAAAGCTCCAGGATCAGAAAAATCAATCAATCCGAAAAGATCCGAAAAAGAACTCGTCGTTCGTTCCAGGATCCGAGTCCGATTCAGGATTCAGGGTCCGGTCGAAAAATCGAAAGTCGAAAAAAATCCGAAAAATCAGAAAATCAAATCATCAAAAGGAAAACAAGATCGAAGTCGTCTGAAAGAAATCCGTCAAAGATCCGAAAGAAAGAATCAGATCCGGGGATTCCGGTCGAAAAAATCCCGGTAAATGAAACAGGTCGGGTCAAAATCGAAAAATCGCGTCAAAGATCGAAATCCATCCAGATTCAGGTTCGGGATTCGGGATTCCTGATCCGGAGTTCAGATCCGAGAATTAAATTCAAATCGGTCCTCGTCGATTAAGGATTCGGAATTCAAAAGATCAAAAAGTTAAATGGAAGATCGGTCCATCAAAGGTCCGGAAAAAGATCAAAGAACTCCATCGTCGTCAGGCTCAAAAAAAAGGTCCGTCGCGTTTCAAAGAAAAATCAAAGATCAGGAAGTCGGAAATCTCGAAAGTTCCGGATTCCGTTCAGGTCAGGTCCATTAAAGTTCAGGATTCAGGATTCAGGTCAAAATCGAAAAATCCAGATCGAAATCGTCTCGTCAGGAAAAATCAGGCAGGTCAATCAAAAGAAAAGTCGTCAGATCGTCGAACTCATCGAAAAAAATCAAATCAGGATCCATATCGAAAATTCAGATTCGGGTCGTCCAGTCCCATCAAAAAATCGTCAGGTCGAGAAAATTCAGGAAAAACAAATTCGAGCAAATCCGTAAAATCGTTCCCCTCAAAATCAAAGTCCGAGGTCCGGGATCAGGATTCAGGATTCAGAAATCAAAGATCAAAATCATCGCGTCAAAAAATGAAATCGATCATAGCATCCGTCCGTCCAGTCAGAAAATCGTCCGGTAAAACAAATAAAATCAAAATCAGAAAAATAAAAGAATCGAAAAGTCCGGAAAGAACCGAGAAAGAAGTCCGGGATTCGAATCAAGGTCGCGTCAAAATCCCGGGTCCGATTCAAAATCATTCGGGATTCCGATACAGTCGTTGAAGAACGTCGAAAACGAAATCTCGGAGCGAAGATCGACAAAAAGATCGTCGGAAAGAACGAAATCAAAAGGTCCCGGGATTCGAAGGATTCGGGTCCGGGATTCAGGTCAGGGGTCCGGTAAAAAAATCAAAGATTAATCGCGAATTCAATCGAGAAAAAATCAAAAATCAAAAGTTATCAAATCGAAATCAAAATCAGCAAGTCAGGAAAATCGCGTCAAAAAAATCCGGAAACAAATCAGAAGTCAGAAAAGGTTCGAGGTTAAAGGTTCAGTCCAGGGGTCGTGAATCGAAGTCAATCGTCGATCGCGCGTCCGAAAAAGTCATCAGATAAAGTAAAAAATCCGAAATCGGAAAATCGAGGAAAAGATCAAAATCCGAATTCAGGTCCGGTCGGAAGTTTCGTTCAGGTCGAAAGATCGAAAAGTTCAGATCGCTTAAAACAAAGAATCGAAAAGAAGATCGATCAAGGATCCGTCAAAATGAATAGAATTGGTCGTTCATCAGTAATATTAACTATTTGGAGCATGAGATAACTACAACACATTCCATAGTGGAAAATAGTCATAGACTTGCAATTTCTAGCAAGCGCTAGGTAAAGACAAATAAAATACTGAAACATACAAATTAGTACAACTTAGGTCAGTGCCATATATCTATTGAGGGAGTCAAATTCATAAACATCTAAGGGTTTACGACAGATTTAACACATAAAATATAAGATCCTTGAGAACATTGCTTTACAATTTCATCATGTATTCTAACCCAATACTACTTATCAAATCCTTATTCAAAACATATCCACCTACAATCCCATTCAAGCATTTTAATTAATTCCTTGAATTAAATCCAAAATAGAAATCATACACACCACAATAGTGAGATGAATGAGACAACCCTTGATTATCTTATTCAAAATTCAGATATGCATGTACAATGTAGATACATGAGTTTGAATTAATCATTTCAATTTAAATGCCACTACTATCATAAAACATCAAATCCCCATGAATTCAAAACCTACTACAAAATGACTCAAAACTTAAATTGCATTTTCTTTAAAACCATCAAACTTTACAATTTTCTCTGTAACTCTACCTAGACTTGACCAAAAAAATATCTAACTCGCTAACCTGTATGTCTAGCCTTGAAATCCTTCTTATAGAAACATAGGAGAAAAATAGCATCGAACCAGAAAGCACACACGTCACCAGCCAATTGGACTGCTTTGTGACATTCCAAAATTTGTTACAACAAAAATTTCCTAGAGAATCCTCTTGTTCATCATGCCCATTGAGAATGATTGATGCAACAACAAAGCTTCAAGAATTCCATTCCAAGACTGCCACCAAAAATAAAATTGTAATCTGTTGTAACTGCAATAGCTGGCTTGTCAACCATTAACAACCTACTCCTTTTTACTCCTTAGTTAAATATATGTTTACCCATTTTTGGTATTCCTTATCAGTTGGCCAATTAAAATTGATTACCTCATTTACCTTGTCACTATAAGGTGTATACTTAACTTCCACTTGATTCACTTCTCTTTCAAAAGATTCAAAGACTGAACTAGTGCTAATAATTTTATCCATACATCTCAAAAAATAAATCATAATCTGTGTCATCACAAATTAATCTAATTTGACAATTGATTAGTTCATTTTCCTGATTCTACCATTGTTGGAGTGACCTAATATTTCCCTGCTCATCAATTATGTCATGTAGCAATGTGTCACTCCAATCATCAAAATTCTTCACCAATTCTCTGATCTTCCTACTCAAGTCATCTGGTAAGGTCTGAAAACCTTGTAATGACTTAACTAATACCTGAGTATGCCTTAATGATTTGGGCTTATTATTTACATCAAACCTTGAAGCTTTATTCATGATGTTAAGATCATTGGCCCTAGGGATCCATCTTTCAATTAATGGTACTACAACCTCCTGATCCCTATCAATATTCTTTATTGCACTTAATAATAAAGAATATAAAGAATGCATAGATGACAATCTATCATCAATTTTCTCATTTAAATGTCTTAATACAACATTTACAACCTCCCTTTGCTTTAAGAATATTCCCTCCTCACTCACCTTCAAGGATGCTCGTAACTCTGAAATCTTATTCATTAGATACTTCTTTGAAGGATCAACATAGTATTTCATTTCTTCATCAATTAGCTCTAAAGTAGGGCTAAGGGAAGGAGTTTGACTAGGAGACCCTAGTGTAGGCACAATGGGAGAAGCAGGAGGCACTGACCTTGATGTGGAAGGCAATTTTCTAATTCCCAGAGCACTTGATGTCTCCCCAGTCTGCTTATTCTTTAACATCTCCACCTCAGTCTGCATCTCAACATTCCTTTGTTACATCTTGCTATATTCCTCAATTATGGAATTGTACTTCTCCATTAAGCTTTTCTTTTCAAACTCCTCTCTTTCAGTAGTCTTTTGGGCCAATTTGGTCACATTTACAATAAAATTAGTAGCCTTTTTGGTTGAGGTCTCTAAAGCTCTCTTTATTATCAACCCTCCTCTTAGAATTGAGTTAATATCAATAACATTTGGCTTTCTCCCTTGAGGGGCCAAAGCCCAAATTGCTAAAGTTTCATACTCTTCACTGAAGGTAGAATCTTGTAATGCTGCCTTGACCTCTTCTTCAGAGTCTTGTAAGGGGTACTTGGAATTCATAATAGCATTGAAAGCTACAACATTTGCAATGTCTCATTCAGGTAAAATCAAGACACCAGTTTGATTTACTAATTTTCTCCCCTCCTCAAGAGTGATGTTCTTGAACTCTTCCATTAGTTCTACTTTCACTTCATCATCATTCTCCTAGTCTAACCTATCAGGTCTCAATTCTCTTCTCCTCTTGCATTTATCTTGATATTCTTCTAATTTCATTCTCCATACTATTTGCAAGAAAAACAGAGTTTTTACAAATGCATTATCATCTACAAACTCTTTACATTCCTCCATTATTGTATCTTGTACACATTTTCCTTTCATATATAGATCAGAGAGAACCAATTTAGCTGGCCTAGGATGGGAAGGCATACCCATCTACATGTCCTAGTCAGTGACAACAATCTCATCCACCAAATCCTCTTGCGATTGTTCAATTATTTTCCTTTTAGGGCTTGGATCTGATGCTGGTGGTGAGGGACTATTTTTAGGTGATGCACCCAAGTCAATAATCTTGAATTCTCTAGGCATTTTGAACTTTGGACCTTTTTGTTTAGGCAATTTCATTATTTTCTTTCCCTTTCTATCCTCTTCTTCTTCATCACTATTGTCATTTCTCTTTCTTTTGTAAATAGACCATCTTTATGTAGGTTGGTAAGCTGTCCTCACTTCAATTGGCCTGGCATCTTGCTCCTGTATGCCCAAATCTGACTCCAAGTTTATCTTTTTGGTCATCAAGGTTCCCATGATTTCTTTGAAGTTGCCCATCAAGAAGTCAATTTTCTTATGATATGGGTTGAACTCCATTAATGGATCATACTTTGAATCCATTTTGTGCACAATAGCCAATAGCTTGTCACAAGCTACCCACTTCTCCTTGTTCAACTCCTGCCTATTTAGGTAAAAATCATTTCTAATCAAGTCTTCAGGGAAGTTGAACTCATGGACAAACTTACCACCTTTTATCCTTTTTCTAAAAATATCAAAGAAGCCATCAGGATCATGCTATCACTTGGGGCCACACCTCAAATGGTATTCCTAAAAAAAATTCCCAAAATGTATCTAGCCTCCCTTTGAAAAACCAAAATCTGACACCACAGTGTAATCTAGGAAGAATTTTCCTTTACCTTTCCCAGTAAGGTTTTCCTAATGGATACAACCAATCTACCACATGACTTTTGCAAACCCCACTCTTGGTGGCACATTGTATGAAAATATATGAGGGGTCCCCTGAAATCCATACACCCTCAAGATAGTGCCGACTGGGTATGGAATGATATCACCCTAGTTATGGAAAACCTTCAATTTTGGCTTCCTCCCCTTTGGTCTGAGGAAATCATGCAACTCCTTAGGAATCTTGGGTACATTTACCATCAACCTAACTCTTAATATAGAAGCAAAAAAAATTTCAAAATGCACATAACTTGTGTTTTCCCTATTACATGATAAATCTTTAGTCCATACTTGCACCAAAAATCTTTCTCCATTAACCCACTACCTTAACTCCATCTTCTCATAGAAGAATTCAACATTCTTATACAAGAACATATAGATTAACATGGAATACCAGAAGAATGGAGTTCCTATATCATTTTTCTACAACTTTGACAGACCTTCATGTATCTATTAGGCCTATAAAGAAGCAAAATCATAAATTACTGAGAAATTAGGGTGTTGTATTTGCACCCCCATAAACATGTAAGCAATAGGCATCACCGTGTTGGGGTGAAAACCCAAAAATTGGCACAATGAATAAAAGGTAGCCAAGAAATTCTTTGCAAAGCAATTCAGTCTGAGAGGCTCTTGGTTATTAGGGCTAATATGGAATTTTGAACCTCCTACCCTAGCCAAATGAGGTGGGAGCAAATTAACTTTGAAAAGTGATTTCGACCTCCCATATTCCTACTTCATCTCTTCAAGATCAATAGGAACCAAGAATGTACTAGGCTCACTTAGATCAAAAACCTATCAGAATTCTGCTATGTTAATGCTTAACAAAACCTTTCCATCATTATCTTGAATCATCCCTGTGACAGGGTCATATCATGCAGCCACTGCCCTAAGCAAGTCTATATCAAGGAACACATTCAATACCACTAACTTCCCCATATCATAAATCCAACCATTAGAAAATGGGTGGGGAAAATTCCTCTATCTAAACCACAATTTGAACATCTCTAGACCAGTAAGAGGAACCCTAGCATCAACTATGTTAGAAAAATTATATGTTGGAAAATGTGCCTCAATCTTACTAGCACATAAACTCTTGAAAGAGAAAAGTTGGTGAAACGCTCTGGAAGTCTTATCGACTAGCAGTTGTGTTCTAAATCTTTGAACTGTTCAGATTGTTGAGAATTCACTTTTGTCTTGCTGATGGGAGTCATCGACAAGAAATGTTGATTTCTGTGAAAATTTCCAACTCTTTCTACATGGGGAGATCTCTTTTTAACAGGTTGGTTTCTAATAGTTATTGGGAAGACTCATTGCGAATAAAGTCTTCAGGGAGAGGAATGAACACTCAAAATGACTCATTCTGACAAGATATGTCTTGTTGACGATTATACACTTGAAGTCATTGGGGTGACATGAAGGCTCGATAAGAGTCTAAGTGATTGCTATTGTCTTGCCGAAACTTTTGCACTTGGTATGATCTCCTGTGGATGGTGTTTCTCTTGTTGATAATTTAGCTTTTGGTATGAACTCTTGGTGATGCTTTTCTCTCGCCGACTGTTTTGTGATCGTTATGACCTCTTGGTGATAGTGAGGGTCTCACTGATAGAGCTACATGAGTTGAACATCAGTGTGACGTCTTAGCGATAAGGTTTTTCTCATCGACAGGCAGGTTCTTTCGATGAGAACTCTTGTCGATAGCACTTGTCTCACTAATAGATCTGCTCAAGATGGATTTATGTTCGGTATGACCTCTCATTGATACTGATGGTTTGGATGATGGTTCTGTAGTGGATATTGATGTGATGTATTAGTGATAGAGTGAGTCTGGGTGATAGGTTTGGACTTGATATGACTCTTGCCAATGGTGGTGACTCTGGGCGATAACGACAGTTGAGCGTTGTGGCATCGGGGAGACACAACCTAGTATCTCACCGACATGTGACACTATTTGAATGCCTTGACCAAATGTTTATCCTATGTGGTTTGTTTTTGACCAATCAGAGAAGCGGAATGTGAACCGCTAGTAGTTGGACTGTTGCAACCATTCTCGTGGGGAAGTTTAATAGACCATGAATGACATGGATATACTTTGTAATCGAAGATGATGATCAGTTTGAGTGAATAGTACAATGTGTAATTAGTGTGTATGAATTCAATTATGAGAGGATTGTAATTGGGATGTTCTATACAAGGTTGATCAAGGAAATTATGCTACTGTAAATTGAAATTAGAAGAGAAGTCTATACTCTATATGTAATTTTCTTTATTGTAATACAAAGAGGATTTTCTTAGTGTGGTGGGTTTTTCTCTCGTAAGGGTTTTTCCCACTTAAATTTTATGTCCAAATTGTGAATGTACATTTCTCTGTTTCAATTTTTTCTTTCATGAGTATCGTAATTGAACTGTAATTGAAAAACTTAAAGTTGCCTATGCATTCTTCCCTGAGGTTTTGATGTTAGCAGAGTTTGTTCTGCACCTAAGATTTCCTTAAATGTGGTATAAGAGCCTGGCCAGTTGTGTTATCCTTGTGGGTATGTTGGTTTTTTTGAGTCAGTTATGTTCATTCGGAGTCTTGTAGAAGTTTGGTAATTTGAATTATAGATTAAGATGGCAAGCACGTCAGGAAAGATTGCAATTGATAAATTCAATGGCAACAATTTTGAGTTGTGGAAACTTAAAATGGAAGATCTGTTGGTTGATCATGATCTTTAGCTTGTTGTGTCTGGAATGAATCCTACAGGCATGAAGCAAGAAGATTGGGACCTTGTAGATAAAAAATCAAAGGGGTTGATAAGGCTCTATTTAGCATATTCTATTCTTTTGAATGTTCATGAAGAAAAGACTATATCTTCTTTGTGGAAAATATTGGGTTCTATTTATCAAGGCAAGTCCTTGGTGAATAAGTTGTTCTTGAGGAAGAAGTTTTACTCATTTAAAATGCAAGAAGGAGCATCTGTTGCTGATCACTTGAATGCTTTCAACATGTTGATTGCTCAGTTAGCATATGTGGGTTTGAAGATTGATGAAGAAGATCGTTGTATGACGTTATTATGTTCTTTCCCAGATTCTTGGGATCACTTGGTGATGGCTATTGGGATTATGACATCCACTTTTAAGATGGAAGATGTTGTTTCTTCTTTGTTATCAAAAGAGATGAGAAGAAAATATTCTAAGATGGCGAAGGAGGCTCTTGTTGTTAGAGGCAGATCGAAAGAAAAGGCAAGAAGAAGGACAAAAAGTCCAAATCAAAATCAGAAGGGAGATCAAAGTCTCTTGGCAAGAAGTCCAAGGTGAAGTTTTGGAATTGTGGGAAACCTAGTCATGTCTGAAAGGATTGTAAAGAGGAGAAAAATAAGTATTATTCTGACAATGATTCTTCTTAGAGTAATGCAAATGCCTTCATTGCAGCCTTGGAAACTCAGGCATCAGATGATGTCTAGCTAATTGATTCTAGAGAATCTTTCCACATGACATCTCATCGAGATTGGTTCACTAAGTATGAAAAATATGATGGTGGAAGGGTGTATTAGGCAAGCGATTCATCATTGGAAATTGTTGGCCATGGAAGAGTTAGAATTCAATTCCCTAATAGAAGAGTGAAAGGAATCAATGATGTAATGCATATACCAGGTCTAGCTTGAAATATACTTTCTATTAGTAAGCTCAATGATATTGGAGTGCAAGTCACGTTCTCTAGAAATGGCTGGAAGATGACTAGAGGCTCAATGGTGCTAGCAAGGGATGCTCGTATTGGTACCTTATATAAGTTGGATGCACATACTGTGCAATGCAATAGTGTCTTTGTAAAGTCACAAAAAGATACTCATGGAGAAAAAGAGGAAAAATTTCCTGATAGTGCAAACTCTATGGAAGTTAAACTTCTAGTAGAAAAGACTATACTCTAGCATCATAGGCTATTTCACATTGGTGAAAAAATTTTAAAAACCTTGAAGAATAAAAACCTGGTTGAGGGGCTTGATGATTGTAACCTCAAATTCGAGTTTTGTGAACATAGTATATATGGTAAACAACATTGTGTTTCATTTTACTCCAGTCCTCACAAATCTTCTGGTTTACTTGATTATATTCATTATGATGTTTTTGGTCTAGTAAATGTTCCTTCTTTTTCTAAATCAAGACATTATGTGTCGTTCATTGATGATTATTCAAGAAGGGCATTTGTTTATTTTTTGAAAAGTAAAATAGAAGTGTTCAGTCATTTTAAGGAATTTATAAACCTTGTGGAAAATCAGACTGGAAGAAAAATAAAATGTTTAAGGACTAACAATGGTAGTGAGTTTTGTTCTGATGAGTTTGAAAGGTACTGTAAAGATCATGGGATTAAAAGACATAAAACTACACCTTACACTCCATAGCAAAATGGAGTTGCAGAAAGGTTCAACAGGACATTGATGGAAAGAGCATGAAGTATGCTAAGCAGTGCTAGCTTGGAGGAGAAGTTATGGGCTGAGGCAGTTGCAACAACATGTTACTTAATAAAATATTCACTTAATTCCACTCTTGTTGAGAAGACACCTTTGGAAGCATGGTCTTGAAGGAATCCCTCTCTGAGACACGTTCATGTATTTGGCTGTGAGACATATGCATATGTGTTGAATGAGAAAAGATCTAAATTGGAAAAAAAGGATATAAAATGCATTTTTTATTAGTTATAGTGCTGGCATAAAAGGATACAAGCTTTGGAATCCTGATACGGAGAAGGTTCTATACAACAAAAGTGTTATCTTTCACGAGCTGAAGCCTTCTACCTTGGATCTATAGTTAGAGGCAAAATTAGAAAATAAAAAGGATGTAGTTGAAATTCCTCTAACACCAGATAAAGAGAAATTGAAAATTCAAATTGTACCTGAAAATGAGGAGAGTTCAAGTAGTTCTGAGAGTTCTGAAGAAGAACAAAAACCTTAGCCTCAGCCTGTGAAGAGGTCAACACGTGAAAGAAAGCAACCTAATAGGTATGAGTTTTCCTTGTTAGATTCTACTTGTGCCTATGCTTTAATTTCTAGCACTAATGAGCCTAGGACTATGAAAGAGGCATTTAGAATGTCTGATTCAGACTCTTGGTTGGAAGCCATGAATGAAGAAATGGCATCATTAGAAAAGAATGATACTTGGAGTTTGGTGCCCTTGCCTAAAGGCAGAAAAGCTATTGGCTGCAAATGGGTATTTAAAAAAAAAATAGGTCTAGATGGTAGTGTGGAAAAGTATAAGGTGAGGTTGGTTGCGAAGAGATATTCCTAGGTAGAGGGAATTGATTATGGATAATTTTTTTCTCATGTAGCTAATTTGACATCTATTAGATTTCTTTTGTCACTTGCAACAGCGTATGACTTAGAGATTGAATAGATGGATGTTAAGACATCATTTCTTCATGGTGACCTCAAAGAAGAATTTTATATGTCCTAGCCTGAGCACTTTGTGGAGAAAGGTAGAGAAAAACTGGTTTGCAAGTTGAAAAATATTTGTATGGATTAAAGCAATCTCCTAGAATGTGGTACCAGAAGTTTGACACTTTTGTTTTGTCATTAGGATTTGTAAGATCAAAATTTGATCATTGTGTGTACTACAAAGCTGAAAATGATCATGTTCATATTATTGCTCTCTATGTTGATGATATGTTTCTCATAGGAAATTGTAAGTTAATGATTTCTGATGTAAAATATCAGTTGTCTACAAAGTTTGAAATGAAAGATCTTGGTGCAACTAGGTATATTCTAGGGATGGAAATAACTAGGGACAAGAAAAGTAGAAAAATTTGGCTCAGTCAGAGTAAGTATATTAATACTGTTATGGAGAGATTTTGTATGAATGATTGCAAGCATCTAGTTTTTCTAGTTTTACAAGGAACAAAGCTATTTATTGAAGACTGTCCAAAATCTCCTACTGAGATAGAGGACATGACTAGAGTGTGTTATGCTAGTGTAGTTGGTAGTTTAATGTATGCAATGGTCTGTACAAGGCTAGACATTACCCAAGTAGTGGGAGTACTTAGTCATTTTATGGAAAATCCTTGAAGGAAACATTGGGATGCTATGAAAAGATTGTTCAGATATCTAAAGGGCACTTCAGAATATGCTTTTTATTACCATGGAAATTTGGTTGAATCACAGAGGCCTCTCAACATTCGAGGCTATGTGGATTCTGATTGGGCAAGAGATGTTGACAGTAAAAGATCCACCAGTGGATATATTTTCATGTTGAATGGTAGTGCAGTTAGTTGGATGAGTAAGTGGAAGGTTGTAGTTGCTTTGTCCACTACAGAGGAAGAATACATGGCAGCAACACATGCTTGTAAAGAAGCAATTTGGTTAAAATGTTTGTGTTCTAACATTAGGTTTGATGCAAGGATAATTACAATATACTGTGACATCCAAAGTGCTATTTGTTTGGTGAAAAATCCTACTTTCCATGCTAGGATGAAATATATTGATGTGCAGTATCATTTTGTAAGAGATATGGTGGAGGATGGAAAGGTCTCTTTAGAAAAAGTGGATACTTTGGAAAATGTTGCAGATGTATTGATGAAGCCAATGAGCACAGACAAGTTCAGGTGGTGTACCAGTTCGATGGGCCTTAGTGCCCATGAATTTTAGTAGTTTTGCTATGCTCTAAAGGTGTCAATAAGATGTTCGTCAAGTGGGAGATTGTTGGAAAATGTGCCTCAATCTCACTGGAATGTAAACTCCTAAAAGAGAAAAGTCGGTGAGACCCTCTAGAAGTCTTACAAACTAGCAACTATGCTCTAAATCTTTGAAGTGTTCAGATCACTGAGACTTTGCTTCTATCTTGCTGATGGGAGTCATCGGCAAGACATGTTGATTGCTATGAAAGTTTCCAAGTCATTCCACCTGGGGAGATCTCTTGCTGACAAGCTGGTTTCTAATGGTTATCGAGGAGACTCGTGGTGATTGAAGTCTTCGAGGAGAGGTATGAACACTCAGAATGACTCATTCTAACAAGATATGTCTCACCAACTGTTATACACTCGAAGTCATTAGGGTGACATGAAGGCTCGATAAGAGTCTAAGCGATGGTTGTGGTCTCACTGAAAGGTTTGTACTCGGTATGATCTCCTACGAGTTCTAGGTGATAGATTTTCTCTCACCAACTATTCTATTATCATTATGGCCTCTTAGTGATAGTGAGGGTCTCACCCATAGAGCTACATGAGTCAAACATCAGTCTGAAGTCTTAGCGTAAGGTTTCTCTTGCCGATAGGTAGGTGCTTTCAGTGAGAACCCTTGCTGATAGCACTTGTCTCGCCAATAGATCTACTCAAGATGTATTTGAGTTCAGTATGACCTCTCGCCAATAGCGATGGTCTGGATGATGGTTATGTAGTGGATATCAATGTGATGTCTTAGCGATAGAGTGAGTCTGGGCGATAGGTTTGGACTCGATATGACTCTTTCCAATGGTGGTGACCCTGGGCGATAACGACAATCAGGCATTCTAGCATTGGGGAGTCACAGCCTAGTGTCTCACTAACATGTGACCCTATTTGAATACCTTGACTGAATGTATATCCTATGTGGTTTGTTTTCAACCAATCAGAGAAGCGGAATGTGAACTACTACCAGTTGGACTATTGTGGCTGTTCTTGTGGTTAAGATCAACAAACCATGAATGACATGGATATACTCTATAATCGAAGATGACAATTAGTTCGAGTGAACAGTTTGGTGTGTGATCAGTGTGTATGAATTCAATTCTAAGAGCATTGTAACTAGGATGTTCTGTACAAGGTTGATCAAGGAAATTATGCTGTTGTAAATTGACATCAAAAGAGATGTTTGTACTCTATATGTAATTTTCTTTACTATAATACAAAGAGGCATTTCTTGGTGTGGTGGGTTTTTCTCACGTAAGGGTTTTCCCACATAAATCTGGTGTCCAAATTGTGAATGTACATTTCTCTGTTTCTATTGTTTCTTTCATGAGTATCGTAATTGAACTATAATTGTAAAATTTAAAGTCACTTCTACATTCTTCCCTGAGGTTTTGATGTTAGGAGAGTTTGTTCTGCACCTAAGATTTCCTTATATTATATACTAATCCCTCCCCTAGATTTTTTCCTCGCATGAAAACCAACCCCTTCTTCCTATCATTTGTTGACAAGGGAAATTGATCCAGGAAATCATCATATAAGTTTCTAATAAATAATCAATCTGGCTAGAGTGTTGCTTTGTTGGTGCCATCCTGAGTAAAATAGGGCTTAAAAAAATATGAAATTACAGAACAAAACCTTGCAATTTCCCATAATTCAATTAACTTATAGCCCTAAAACAACTATCGACAAGCCCTACAACAAGCACACAAAAAATTTCCCCAAAACTCAAATTTAGTATAACCAGGAGATACATAAATGAACTCACAGCTTTGCACTTGCAGAAACCCAAATTCTTGTTGTAAAAATTTGTAACTTCATCCTTGGCTCTGCAACTACTCCGCAAAGATGTTTTGAATGCTTAATGATACCAAAAGCAGAAGAAAATTTTCTTTATTTCGATCAAAGCCTGGTAGTAGATGTCATGTCCACCATTAAAGCTTACTTGTGCATCGCACGAATGGATCCAATCGCATTCGATGCAGATTCAAATATTGACCATTGATCTTTCACCTTCGTCAGATCATCAAATGACTGCCTTCAAATCAAACTGACATAATATCCATCATGGCAACAAGTGGCCCACCATACCACGTATTTCCAACAAAATCCACGTGGTGCTTGCTCGTGATATCGCAATTGATAAAAACCTCACAAATTTTGATCACGCGATGGTGGGAAACCATGGATCTTCAACCATCGACAATCCAGTTCATCAAGCATAGTCACCAGCTTTGTCTTTAACCATCAAGCACCTTTCCTACCAATATTATAACATCTGCATTGATTTGAAGCATGTGCATCTCATAAGCACTTTAGTAACCCGCTACATAATGTATTAAAATCAAATAGATGCATCAAAGTATTTTATAATCCCTTCAGCATCACTGGACAAGACATGTGGTGCTTTCTCTTGATATCATGATAAACCAAGACAATGTGGTGGGGTCATTGCGGAATGGCAGGGAATGACTTAGATGAAATGATGATTGATAAATAGTCATGCAAACTTGTCCCTCTACAAAATAAAAACATTTATTAAAGGAATAAGGGGACATCACTAGGCCAACAACAAACAATGATATAAGTTTTCACTTAAATGAGGGAGCATGAGACCATCCAAGACTTAGGAGAATAAAATTAAATGAAGGAAATAAAATGATAAAACTAAAGGGGGTCAGACCTAGACAAAGCAATGGGACTTAAGATGTTTTAAAAATCCTTCCAAAAATTAATGACCGAATAGATCCTTCCTAAGGCATAAGATAATACTAGTGTTTTACATGAAGCAAAAGGTAAAACCTCAACCCTAGGCTTTTCCGAAACACCATAGATGACCAGAGACATAAGGCAAAATAAAACTTTGAAGCTCCATCAGGTAGATGGTTAAAAGGGTAGAGGGGAGAGAGATGTGAGTGAGAGAGAGAGGGACTTGAGAGAGGGAGAGGGGGTAGGAGGGTGCAACTTGAGAGAGAGAGGGAGGGAGTGGGATATAGATAGAGGGTAGAGGGTTTAAGGGTTAAGGGTGTATGGTTTAGGGTTAAGGGTAGAGGGGAGAGAGATAGAGGGAGTTAGTGAGAGAGAGAGACCTAAGAGAGGGAGAGGGGGTAGGAGGGAGAGTCTTGAGAGAGAGAGATAGAGGATAGAGGGTTTAAGGGTTTAATGATTTAAGGGTTAAGGGTAGAGGTCTAAGGGTAGAGTGGAGAGACATAGGAGCAAGTGAGAGAGAGAGAGAGAGAGACTTGAGAGAGGTAGAGGGGGTAGGAGGGAGAGACTTGAGAGAGAGAGAGAGAAAATTAGGAGGGGTAAGGGAGAGGGGAAGAGGGGAAGAAACAACCCATTAAGTCTGCACATGGATTAAAATTCATAAAATCAGATCTCCCATACATATTTTGTTGAAACCTAGGCTTGAACCTCTCATTTCACATGCTTTTCTTCACAAAGCTCTTGAGGACAAAAGCTATACCTTCTTTATTTCTCATCCTACACACTATTCATGCATCCTACAATTAAATAAGTATCCATGGGGCCTCTTACACAAGCTATAATAATCACAAAAAGTGTAAGAGCCCCTTTATATCATGTTTGGACAACAAGACCCTCAAAAATAGGGTAACTGGGTTGTATGCAAAGAAATGAAGCTTTCTAACTCAAATCAATGCCTTAAGCCCTCAAATAAGACTCAAATAAAAGATGACACATATCTTCATGACATGAAATTGATTTCACATCAAAATATGGCTGCATGTGATTGTACAGTGCTGCATAACAGGAAAAATACAGAAATTTTAAAGAAAAACAAAAAATTTCAAATGTCAAGAGCTTGTATATTAAATACTCAACCATCAACAACCATTGCAATGATCACTTTCTGCCTTTTAAAGGCCTTTACACTTCAACCACTAAACAACCACCTCTACAACTAACTTTTTAATCTTTTATGATAACATGAAATATAAAACACACTAATTTCAAGGTTGTTAACATCATTATTGAAATATTTTAATATTTTGACCTTTCAAACATTAAAAAGTGCATCATCAAATTAATTATGTAATGGCATAAAAATTAAAAGCATCATGAATTAATTATTTAACCACATAACTCAAATATAATTCTATCAAGAAATTAATATCAAATAGATAATATAATTGCATAACTCATACATTTCAATGTCATTGATCTTCTTTTTCATCCAACTCTTTGTCTCTATCATCTGATCCACATTCAACATTGTAAGGATTGGTCATATCATCATTATCATCATCGATATTAGTTTCGATAATGTCATCATCGACATGGATATCATCTTCATGAACATTAACTCCTACATCATCATGATCTAGTTCCTCCTCTTCGACATCTTTGCCAAGGACATCATCAACTAACTATTGATCCTAATCATCATCTACATCATCTTCTAGTTCTTCTGTACCTTCTTCTTCCACCACATTATACTTTACCAGCCTTCCTCTTGGATCATGTCTAACAACAAATGACCAACCCGGTTTATCTAGAACCTTTGAGTAAAATACCTGCTCACATTAACTTGGAAGAACATCGGGCTCATTTCAAGCTCACTCGATCGACCGTGTATTAACCATGGTAAATTCATTATCATGTTCAATAAAAATTCTCTCAAGATCATTTTCATTCAATCGTAGCTTGTACCATAGGACAACGAATAACATTAATCAGAAGGATTTAAAGTCACACTCAAGTATATCATCCAAAATCCCATAGTATCAATTTTTTGAGACGTTTAGATGTATGTCACTTCTAGATGAAACATTAGTCACCTAAAAGACTGCAATTATACTAGAATCACAAGTTTTCTTCATGTCATCCAACATTTTGATTTGAAATTTATGACCATTGCACCACATAGCCTTGTGGTGTTTCACCTACAATATGTCAAACATGTAAAAATTATTGCAATATTGTCAATTGATAAACATATTTATTCTTGGCTTAATGTCTGCAAAGAAAACAATCTCAACATATGTATACATCAATATAATTGAAAATAATTAAATAATATGGGTGATTAATATATTTATAAGTAACTATTTATCTCTTAAACCATATGCTAAATTAATTTCTCTTTGTGTAACATTGGAATCTCCATTACGATGAACTTCTTTAACCAATGAAGCCACACCTTCCCATGTTAATGCATGACTAGATTGTTGACATCATTCAATCCATACCATCATCCAATCAATATTGTTTGCAACATACAAATGTAGTGCATCCCACTCTCGACCAACTATATCAAAAAAAATTGAAATTCACAAATGATGTATAATTAGTTAAATCCACAATATACAACCTTAATTTATAATTGATGTATATTGAAGATTAAAAATTTAAAAAGTACAATATACATAAAAACCATATGGAAAATGTATTCCAATTAATCTCCATGACCATCTTATAATTAACTCTCACTTTCCTCAATCTACCTTTCCCCATCAGGTACTCCCCTTTGAATTTGTTAATGGAATTGGGATCCCAAATACAATCTACATGGATCTTTTTTGTAACTTAAGAAGATATTCACTAATGTACACCATGGTCTGGTATACCATATATCCCTCCACCATAGAACCCTCAGGATGTGATCTTTGTCTAATCAAAGCCTTCAAAAATTTCAAATGCCTCTCAACCATCCACATTGACCTTGTGTGTACAGGACCACACAATTCAATCTCCTCAACTTAATGTATGAGGTAGTGCTCTTGTGCATTGAAAAATGTTGAAGGTAGACACTTTTTCATTTCACACATTAGATGAGGAATTTTTCTCTTACAATAATTTATATCTTCTTTATGGATTTCTTTAGATGACAACCATCTACAAGTGATTCAAGGCACAAATATATTAACGAGATTTAACAAAATTGTACAGTATATTACATAACAAGTCAAACAAATGGAAATTATAAGATTTATACAATGAATTAAACAAATATCGCTACTTACCTCATGTATTTTCCAAGATCATATATAACTTGTTTGACATTGCTGTCAAAGTTGTCTAGGAGAGACAAAGGTAGAATGTACTACAACAATTATAAAACAATCTTTTCATTATTTTTTAGAAAGTAGTAAACATAATACACTAAAAAGTACATGCATTATACAAGTGTATATAATATACAAGAATAATTACCTTAATGAAGGTATGCCAATCATGTGTTTTCATCCCTGACCTAAATTCACCTTTCTTTGTTACTATATTGTTTATGTTCACAGCAAATCCTATGGGAAATTGAATTTTTCATATGACTTCTTTTATAGCATTACTTTGTTGCTTTGTTAATAAACAATGAAGGGAACTTATATTAATTTTGTCACCATCATTATTTAATTGAATGACATTTCATTGCATGATTGGCTTCCTAAATGTCACCACAAATTTTGAAAAAAAATTCTGTCATTCCTTCCATCCAATATTTTCCATAACATTTTTGTTATATTATTTTTGATATGCATTTGATCAAACACATGCACAATTTGTAGCTACTCATAGTAGGGAAACCTACTAAATTTTCTAGGATAACTTTTCAGTCCCTGTGGAAGTCGGTCATTAATGCCTTGATGACCTTCATGATGCATATAAGTTAAAAAAATTAACAACAAAAATCATTGTCAATTACAACATGAGTAAACAAAACACAATATAAAAATATAAATTCAAAACATATCATATATGATAGAGAAACAGTTTGATCTTATGTATAACATTGACGATTAATTCTATTATATTCCAACTTCTATAGGCGAGGTGTTATTCTTCGTGGTTTTGATGTAGTCTCTTCTTTCCTATTGAAAAGATGTTTTTTAGTAGTTGAATAGTTATGATTTCTATGGAAGAAGTGCCTATACTCATCAAACACCTTATTTCCTAAACTTGTTGAATGATGAGATTTCATCTTTGGACCACAAATTGGATGTGCAAATTTTCTCTTTGTTTGAAGCTCTACAAGATCATATATAATTGGATTAAATATGTCAATTTTTATAATTATATATAATAAATAGATTATTTTAAAAACATGCATGATATCTACTTCATAAAATTAAATATTGTTAAATAGTAGTCGAACGTTATAACATACCACAAAAATGTGTTAGCCCTAGGGCATCATGAATTGTCCATACAAGCATTGCATGAAATTGAAATTTTCTTTGTCCTACTGGTCTAGAGACATCATACATAGTGACACCATTCCATAACTTTAGTAACTCGTCGATAAGAGGATCGATATATACATTCATATCTTTAACTTGGTACTTACCTAGTTGAATAAATGTAAACATTACATAATTATTATAACCATTTTATTGCAATATATATAAATTAATGTACATGAATATTGAATGAAAAAAAAAAGGAGTCATTATGCAAAAAATAAGACAAATGAGATGCTACTACGTTAAAAAAATTGATGTAAACAAATACCTAGAACAATCATTGACAACATTATGTGCTCCCTCTTTATTGACATCCATGGAGGAATGTTATTTTTTATAATAAAAATAGGCCACATCGAGTAAATAGATCTCAACTCTCCAAATGGATTGACACAGTCCACTCCTAGTGAAAGCCTGAGATTACGAGGTTCTTCTTTAAAGTGTGGCCATTTTTCCTCCATGTCCTTAAATGTAGAACCATTCGTAGGCATTCAAAGAATGTCATCTCCACTTCTATTTCGCACATGATAATCCATAAATTGTGCTAAGCTTTCACACCTAAATAATCATTACATACGTGAAATAATAGAAATATAACAAAGAACCTTGTGAGGCACCTTTTTTGTTAGTTCATCTATTTGATATCTACTAATATGATATTGTAGGAATTTTTTTGCAAATTCATGTTGTTTATGATATATAATATGATCATCGGGACATGCAGTTATTGCTTCATACTCCATTATGATATCTTTCATAATGCTAGATAAATCTCAGTATGAGCAAGGTAAAATATGTGATGGTGGTAACAAAAATTCACCAATCAATCTACAACAAAAAATAATTTTTAAATATAAAGAATATTAATGGTACATATTTTATCCTTTATTTACTAGTGATAAACTAACAACAATTAAAATAGATGAAAAAAGAGGACATATATGACATACCTTAACATCCATGAGATTGCTATGTTTGATAAACCATTCATAACCTTCAAGTTCAACAACAACAATACAACCAAGATAATAATTGTTTGGGAGCCTTCATAAAGGGTCTCGTATGCCTTCTCAAGTACAGGTAAATCATGAACATCATCAAAGTCATCTCGATCATCATGATTAGCTCTGCCACTAAATTTGTCATGGATCAATGTATCTGTACCATCATCTTCAACTATGTTTTCTAGCACATGATAATATTCTTCCATAGAATCATTAACTTCATCTTCGATATTCACATATCCATGTTCATCCGCTTGCAAAACCACATTCTCCAGGCCATGATAATCCATATCATGTTTCCTAGGGCACCCCACCTTTATAATAATGATAGATGCAAATAAACCATGATCATGATCAAGTGATTATATATATATATAAAATGTTAAAATGATTTAAACATTTACAAATTCAATCAATATAAACACATAATGAACAACTTACCAATGGATGATAATCATGCCCCCTTCAATGTGACCATGTTTCCTACAATGTTTCTCAACTTTTGTGATTAAAAGTCATCTCATCTTTAAGCCCTTGCAATTATTGCAAGGACAATAGCATTTTCCATCACCCTTTCTTTTCAATCTAGCCCATAATCTATCAAGTGTCTCTTCATTTTGTTCTAGACTAATATTATCTGACATGATTTTTCTTTACCAAGCTTGACTATTTAGATCTTCAAAAAATATCAAACTCACACTCCAATAATTTTTATTCATAGACAGGTAACAAAATCTAATAATTCTGATATTTTACACCAAAAAAATTTGGTGTGCAACCACCCCTGCAAAAGAGAAGATAGTCTAAAGTTAATGACCCCAAAAAACACTTGAAAATGTTAATTCCAAAACTTATTAAATTATTATTTTACTATGATTTCCAACCATTAGACTCCTAAAATCAGAATATTGAACTTGATCACAAACTTCCTACAACAATGGAAGTAGCGAGCTAGTAAGAGCAAGTGACCCATTCCTAAGGAGCAACAAGTCAGAATCATCATTGCTAATGTCAATACAGATTTATCCTTTTAGTTAAGGATGCAATGTGTCACTTATTATGATGAGCTTATCCCTATGGCCCTCAACATTGAGAGAACCCTAATCGCACAAGGAAGCACACACTAGTAGAATTTGGAAAATAAATTACTAGGTGACAAACTTTTAGTCACAACAACTAAAAATGACTAAATTCTGCTCATTTTTTGCAACTCAGCTATAAATGAGTAAATAAATTACTAGTTTAGTCATTGATTAAAAATTATTTAGTCACACAAATAAAAATGACTAACTAGTTAGTAATTTATTTAGTCACAATCCATTTGAATAAATCATTTAAGGAATCAAGAATATAGTCCACCAAAATACTATAAAAATTTAATAAACATACCCTAAAACTTTTGTCAAAATCTTATTTTCAAGTGCAGCCCACCAGAGTGGAGTTTTCATTTTAATAAACATACTCTAAAACCTTCGTCAAAACATTATTTTCAAGCATACACCGCCAAAATGGAGAAGTGCTTCAGTAAAGAATGACAAAGAATGGTGAGGAGATGTGTGTGAAAGGAGGCATAGGATTCATTGTTGCTTATCTCATTCCTACTCTACTCAACAAATCTTACATTGTTCCCACTACTATTTGTAATCTAGGTATTTACTTGACATATATATGCTAAATATCAAATTACTTCAGAGGATTTTGAAGTATCAATGTATCCTATATAGGGTTTAGAATTATTTCTTTTAATTAAAAAAATAAATAAATGATGTATTTCCCTATAATTAGATCATGTGGAGATCTCCTAAATCTACCCCAGCACACTATCCTCTTTGGAACTATATTCATTACTCCAACTACTAGGGTTTTGCATGTGACATCTTTAATATCTTCATCACCGTGGGTTTTAAATAGATCTCAGTCTTTGCTTTAATCCTTTTCATGGTAACCCTTGAGTTCCATAATCCACCTTCAATCTCTTCGAAGAACGTTGTCTTAAGCTAGACTGCATAGTATGCATATAAAGCAAGTCCTTCATACCTACCATTGTTCCAAACCACTACTCACTGCCTTGCTTAAAATGTTTCCTCCATAAGCACAATATCATGTTTTAAAATCATGGTTTCCAGTGATTGACCATTAAGGTCACCACTTTCATCAAGATACAATGATATTTTTGTCTTCAAACTCAAGGCATTATGCAAGATAACGTTGTGAAATTTTTTTTGTGTACAATTTTATTTTCTTGCACATTTGTACTACTTTGCTAACTTCCTTTAAGACTGGGTATTGCACCCTCAGCTGCAATCTCAAACAAATCACTCACTATCACTTGAAGATTCCTTTCATGAGCATCCTTCTATAAAATAAAACTATGCCCTATAGACTTCCTACTTACTACAGGGGACTCATTGCTTCATGGTATTGTAGATCTTAAGATCCTTCAACCTTATTGACACTACTTCACAGTCCACAAGGTATTATTCACTATTCTCCCATCTTTGATGAGTCTCAAAACACTACTCAAACATGCAATCCACTACCTCTATTATACATTAATGGCTAAGAAGAAACATTGAACCTATGATTACCACTGTTACTTCATTTGGACAGTCATTTCCTGATTGCATTTGCCTTATCTAACACTACCAAAAGCATTTGAAAAATGCTTAAGGTCAGCAAGGGGGTAAGGAAACTCACTGTTAAAATCTCCACTTTACTATTCAAGGTTTGAGCTTTATTATCTTGTCACTACTCAGCCTCTTTTTGACTATCACATCTCAAGTGACAATCATTCTTCTTACCGTAGATTGCATTTACAAATGTCACTAAGCTATGTATAGTGTGCTTGTTATTAGCTACAATCTTTAGATTGCAAGATTTTTTTATTAGCTACAATGTCTCAATCTTTTTGGTATTGCAACCTCACTAATCCACTAGAGTTATTGTTTATGTTTCTATGGAGGCCTAGGATTTGTACCCTAATCATGCTCTTACAAATTCTTCTGTCGGTATTAAAAAGCAAACTTAAATCTTGGGTCAGAAAATTAGTTATCTTGACAAGGTTGTGGTATGATCTTGGATTGTATCCTAAAGTGTGTGGGAATCTTGTGTTTGATCATTAAGGTATGTAAACTTGATTAGGAAAATGTATCCTATATAGCATGGGTCTTGCTTTAATATTTTTCATAATGGTTATTAGCAGATCACATTATTATAGTTTGCAGTAACCCAAGATTGCATTCAAGTATGTAAAAAACTTGGTTTGTAGTTTAAGCTATACACTTTTAAGTAACATTCATAAGGTTTAGAAAATATTGATCACTCCCTAGAATAGCCCATTAAACATGGGTTGTGGTTGAATTCACTACATAATTGATATAACACAACCACTCTGCATATCAACCAGAGCTATAGGCTCTTTATTGTAGCAAGAGGTAATCACTCTTGGATCATGCTATAATTACATCGTAACCTATTAAACTTGAGACAACCTGAATGCACCCAATGATGATTGACACCCACATTATATAACCTAAATTAACTACATTATATGAGTGCCTCCATTTCTATCACAACATAGCCACATTAAACTTGGGTCACACATGAATGCATCATGTATTTGTTATAGCACAATTGTGCTACACAACCAATAGATTTATGGATCACATAATTAAGGTCACAAGAATCTAGTCCTTGGTTGTAATCTTATGGTGATTCCACACAACAAAATTTGGACATGAAATTCTCAAAACCCTAAACCTCTAAAAATGAAATCTGATGACATGTTTCTTTAAAATATGATTTTCAAACCTGGAACTACAAATCTCACTTCACAACTGAATTCTGCAAAAAGACAATGACTACCCTTAACCTGGTGATATCTTCTTCAATTTTTCTATTTTTCCCAAGAAAATCATCCTTAGTTCTCCACAAACTATCTCAAGTAGAGAAAATTCACAAGTATAGCAAAACACTGTCACAATAAATCAGCGAACTCACTTTTCTTTATGTCAGCCACAATTTGATTTTTTTCTTATTTTTCATGTTTGTCAAAATTTTGACAAAACTACTAGTCAAAATTTTGATGAAACCTAGGTTTGTTGAAATTTCGACGAATGTCGGGGATAAACTTTTAAAAAATTTAAAATTACACATCAAATTTTACAAGCACCTAACAATACATCAAATTATACATATTTTGTAAGAAATTTTCGTTAGATTTTGCAGTCAAATGAGTTAGTGTGCCATCATGCAATGATGCATACTATTGTGACTATCATTATTGCAAGGGCCATTGTACGAATATTTTTTAAGCCTTGAAGAATGTTGTTCAAGAATTAATCGAAAATTGCACCATCACAATAGAAGGACACCAACAATCAAATGAAGACCACCAAGAATTTTGCAACCCTTTTCCCAACTATCAAAAGGGTGAGTCTTCTGGAAAAAGTGTGAATCATATCAACGGTCATATAATCAATCATATCTACACTAATGATGAATGGGTCAATTTTATAAAGTTAAGGAGAAGTTGGGATATAGACAAGTCAATGCAACCACAAGGGCACACGCTAAAGTTTTCTTAAAGGGTGCTTCTTTAAAATCCACTGTGCCCCTACCTCAACATCAATATGACTTAGTCAATCAACTTGGAAAAACTCCTTCTCAGATTTCTATCTTAGAACTCCTAAAGATTTCCCTAGCACATAATGAAATTCTAGAAAAATCCCTCATTGAAACAACTATATCCACTGATTTGGATGTGGACCAATTTCAAGCCATGGTGGGACACTTGTCCTCACCCACATGCCTCTCATTCTCTAAAAAAGATGACATTTCCATGGCTTATCCCCATAATTCATTGTTATACTTAGAAGTCACGATCCACAAGTTTCTTGTCAGACGCATACTAATAGATGGAGGAGCTGGTTTGAGCATATGTACCATGAAGTTAGTTCATGCTTTAGGATTTTCTAAGGACTCCATTGATCACAGAATAAAGATTACTATTAAAACCTATCGTGATCAGGAAAGAGCATCCAATGGTTTAATCATGCCACCAATCAAAGTGGGACCTGTTATCAAGAATACTTTTTGTAAAGTATTAGACCATGTTCTTGCATAAAACATCTTGTTGGGTTGTCTTGGATCCATGAAATGCAAGTTGTTCCATTCACATATCATAAATTTCTTAAATTTCGCTATGACAAATAGGACATCACAATACTAGTTAATAATTCAAATAGTTAGATGTGTGCCAACATCAAAGCTAGTCAAGATACTTTGGTTCCCAACAATCGAGAAGCTCTTGTTAGTACTTCTCCCAAAGTTGATACACAAATCATTCAGTTAACCAATAGCTTTGACAAGCAATTACAATTCAAGGAAAATAGAATTGGGGAGTTCTCTGTTTGTCTTGATAATCTTCCTACATTACCTCAGTCACATGGAAAACTTTATATCACACAACATCAGATATTTGTAGCATCAACATCAACACAACCACCAATAGAGCCAAGTACAAAATTTAATGGAAAATTTATCAAAGAAAAATTCCCCATGGAAGATCCTAAGGATAGGGAAGTTCTAAAGTGGCTCTATAAAGATGAAGAAGAAATAGCTCTCAATGTCAAGATACCAACTAACCAATATGGTAAAGGGTATTCAATCATGCAAAAGATGGGCTATGATGGCAATGGTCCTATTAGGAAAAGAAAAGGAGTAGTTGAACCTATTCACCTTCCAGGACTTGTCACCAAAGATAAAACAAGACTAGTCTATGATACTAACTCAAAAGAAAGAGCATCCAAGAAGTTGCATGATACTGTCCTCACATTCTAAGAAGGTTTTGATACAAGAGAAGCATGTTTGACAACAATTTAGAATATCGTGGATAATAACTCTGACACAGACTCTAGTGAATATGAATGGGACACCATCTACAATGATGAGTTCTAGAGGGACAAAAAGGTTGATGTCTAACACAAGTACACACCAACTCTAATTGAAGGTGAATGGTTAGGGTCCCAATTGTGAGGATCTAAACTACAAGATAACTATGATTGTAGTGATACCGAGTCAAATTTAATCGAACAAGACTATTGTGAGAACAATATCATCATTAATCTGCCTCATACCTCGGATCCTATAGACAAATCTGTTATGACCATAACCATAGTTGATTTCACATAGCTTAATGACCCACTACCACTAATACATCCCGATCTCATTGACTGGGATCTATCTAAACCTATTGATATACCTATGTTTCCAAGTGATGAATCTATTGTGAATTTTCTTTCTATAGATGACACAAATGATTGTTCCACTGGTGATTTTCAGCATAGATTCTTTAATCAGGAGAGTGTCAAGTCTCCTAGCTACAAAAATAAAAATAAAAAAGAAAGATCTAATGGTGAAAACCAAAATCTGGCAATGTTAGATCAAACAAAAGATAAAACAAAGAACATATCAGATGGTGGAAACCTTTTTAAGGCACCAGATGATGGGATACTTGACACTCTCTCGAAGCACTATCATGAGCAATCACCTATCTTTATTGAGTCTACAAAATAATTTAATCTTGAAACTATAGAAAAACCAAGGATTCTACAGTTAGTTGCATCAATGATAGATAAAGAAGTACATGAGATCATGGAATTTCTCAGAGAAAATCAAGTCAAATTTTCTTGGTCTTATGCAGACATGCCAGGTCTTTATCCTGATCTTATAATGCATCACTTATCCATCAAACTAGAAGTTAAACCTGTGAAACAAAAAATCAAAAAGATGCATCCTCATGTTGCACTACTAGTTAAAGAACTCAAAAAACTCCTTGATGTGGGATTTATAAAATCAATCGACTATGCAAAATGGATCTCCAACATTGTTCTTGTGTCCAAGCCAAACAAATGTATCTCAGTATGCATAGATTTTAGAGATTTTAATAAAGCAAGTCCTAAGGATGACTTCCCACTTCCAAACATCGATACTATAGTTGATATGACAATTGACCATGCCATGTATTCACTAATGGATGGTTTTTTTGGTTACAACAAAATCAAGGTTACACCTGAAGACTAGGACAAAACAACTTTCACATGTCCATGGGGGACTTATTGTTGGAACATCATACCTTTTCATCTAAAAAATGTTGGGGCTACATATCAAAGGGCTATGAATACAATTTTTCATGACATGATGCATACATTCATGGAAGATTATGTAGATGATATATTGAAAAAGTCATACACAAGAGAAGGACATCTTGAAGTGTCATCCAAAATATTTACAAGGCTAAAAAAGTTCAAAGTTCACCTCAACCCTAAGAAATGTGTTTTTGGAGTCACATCTGGGAAACTCTTGGGATACATAGTGTCTAGAAAGGGAATTGAAGTAGATCTTTCCAAGGTACAAGTAATCATGGAAATGCCTCCACCAAGGAATATCAACCAATTCAGGTCATTATAGGGATGACTTCAATCTATATGAAGGTTCATTGCACAACTGGAAAATAAAAGTCTACCTTTCACACATCTATTGCATAAGAATGTTCCTTTCAAATGGGATGACAAGTGTGAAATGGCCTTTCAATAGATCAAGTAGTACCTAATGAATCCACTAGTTCTAGTACCACCAAATCTGGACAAGCTTCTAATCTTATATATTTCTACAACTGAGACATCTTTGGGGGAATTATTAGCATAGGAGGACTCTACAAGAAAGGAACGTGAAATTTATTATATCAATCAAATGCTAACAAGTCATGAAATCAACTACAATTTCATCAAGAAAGATTGTCTAGTAGTAGTCTTTTCCTCACAGAAGTTTTGACACTACATGTTAACTCATACAATCAATCTTGTTGCAAAGATTGATCCACTCAAGTATCTGCTAAGCAAGGCTACATTGACAGGAAGGCTAAAAATATGGGTTATGATCCCGAGTGAGTTTGACATCCATTATGTTGATCACAAAGCAATTAAAGGATGGGTTATCACTGATTAACTGGCTCAAGCACCACTACTAGCAGAGCATCCCATGCACATTGAATTTTTGGTTACTGATGTCTTCACTATAGAATCAAAATAGCCATGGTCATTATATTTTGATGCTTCTTTCACTCAACATGGATCAGGGGTAGGAATACTCTTTGTCACCCCTCAAGGACATACCATTCCTCGATCATAGAGGCTATGTTTCCATGCACCAACAACATAGCCAAATATGAAGCTTTAATCATTGGAATCAAGATAGAATTGAAATGGAGAATCATGAAACTACAAGTCTATGGTGACTCAAAGTTAGTCGTTAATCAGATCAATGATGATTATAAACCAAAGATGACAAACTGTTGCCATATAAGAAGATGGTTGATGATTTCAAGTACTTTGTAGATATCAAGTTCATATAGATTCCAAGACTTGATAACAAGGTAGTTGATGCAATGGCCATGATCGCATCATTGTTGCAACTCCTAGAAAATCAGGCTTGCTATGAATTTCTAGTGGAACAATCATTTACACCTACCTATGACACACCTGAAAGCCAAATCATTTTCCATTTATTAGGATCTGATTCACCTAGGTATGGCAAGATTTATGCCTACCTAAAAGATGACACCTTACCACCTGAATTATCTCGTAACCAAAAGTGCAACTTTATCTGTCAATCCTCTCGTTATACTCTTATCACTGACATCCTTTATCACCACAGCCTTGACGGTACTTTGCTTTGATTTCTTGAACATGACAAATCCCATAAGGCTTTACAAGAAGTTCATGGTGGCATTTGTTGTACTCATTCAAGTGGACTGACTTTATCCAAAAAATTGATTAGAATGAGGTACTATTGGCCTACAATGGAAAGAGAATCTTTCACTTTTGTGAAGAAGTGCTCAAGATGTCAGATTCATGGGAATCTCATTCATGCTCCTACACAAGAACTACAACCGTTCACGTCGACCTTTCCATTCTCTCAATGGGGGTTAGATCTAGTTGGTAAGATTCATCCTTCATCATCGAATGAACAAAAGTTCATCATCACAACAACATAGTACTTTACTAAATGGATTGAGGTAGTACCTCTTACTAAGCTTACCCACAAACAAATCTCATCATTCATACTCAACTATAGTATTTTTCAATATGGCATTCCCAACTCCATTATCATAGATAATGGATGACCGTTCAAGAACTAGGATGTTGATGAACTTTTTGAGAGATTCCATATTCAACACAGATATTCAACACCATATTATCCACAAGGGAATAGCCAAGAAAAGGCCTCAAATAAGACTATATTAAATTTTTTTGAAGAAGACTATGAATGATGTAGGGAAAGATTGGCACATTCAACTCAATCCCACATTATGGGCCTACAAAACTAGCATCAGAATGCTAACAGGAGAAACACCGTATTCTCTTGTCTATGGAGTAAAAGCCATATTACCTCTAGAGGTTGAGATTCCATCACTCAGGGTATCATTGAAGGTTCTCACAATAGATGATGAATACAAAGTTTCCTGACTGCAAGAGCTAGAACTCCTTGATGAGAAGAGACAATGGGAAACTGATCATTTGAAAGCATATCAACAAATGATGTCTCGTAGCTATAATCACAAATTCAAGCTATGTACCTTTCAGGTCGGTGATCTTGTTTTGAAGGAAAATCCATGAAATCAGAAAGATAGAGAAGAAAGGAAAGTTTGAACCAAATTGGTTGGGTTCGTACATGGTCATAGTGACATACAGTTCTGGAGGATACAAATTGTCAATGTTAGAAGGGGACCTATTTGATGAACCCATCAACAGTATGCACTTGAAGAAGTATTATGTCTAAATCAACTATCATCATCCATAAAAAGTTCTAAAAAAATAACAAAAATAGAAAGAAAGACCTAAAAATATATATAAAATAAAATAAAAAAGAAATCAGAAAAATGCAATAAACACAAATAGTGAAAATTTGGAAAACAAATGCTATATGTAGCTCTCCATCTATTAATTCATGTTCTACAATTGGCTTCTTATCCTTCCTTTCATGCATCATTCTAGGGCCATAACAACATCATAATGCCATCATTTTCCTAGAGCGATAATGTCTTACCATGGCTTGATCATTGTACATTTTCATTCTAGCAAATTGTGCCAATACTTGGGGTGAACATTGACATACTGGGAACAATCAACTTTTTCAGACTTTTCCAAAATAGCTAGACAATGACATAACATCCAATCTTGCAAACAAATAATCAAATCACATGAACAACTATCCAATCATTGATCTATATCATAATTTTTTAGCAAATTTCATATCATGACTCATATTTGGATGATCTAAAACTTGAATAATGTTTGGAATAGTAGTATTATATTTTGAACAATGGTTGTTTGACTTTTGATATCATCCCTCTGGAGCACACTCGATTATGTACTAAACTAGAGTGGGGAGGAAAGAGAATGATTTTTCTTTGTTTGATGTCTTGAGATTGACTATCAATTTGGTGCAAATATGTCGTGAGACATTATTTTCAAATCATATCATTAATGAAAATTCCAAATTTGCATCAGAAAGTGGTTAATCTTTTTCTATTTATGCAATAAATGCTCAGGTCATCTCAGTTCAATTATACCTCGATGCTTGTGTTCACTTGCTATATCAAAAATCATGAAAGTTGTACTCAGGTCATCATTGGTGCTAATTTCCCCTTTGATTCTTGTACATACTTCCAACATTTTAAAATGCTCTATGATGATTCAATAATGATAACAAAGGGCTCAACAAATGGTTGGTTTCATTTCATTGTATTTCATTTAGATCATTGTACATATTTGCATACTGTATTTTCATTAGAGTTTTGAAAGGCTAAACAAAAACATCAATGGTTATCATGTCTCTTTGGACTATTTGTAGAGGAAATTCAAACATTTGTTTCATTATCATCTTTCATCCTCATCATCATTTCATTAATCATTATCATTTCATTTTGGTCTTGTACATATCATATAGTTTATCATTTATTCTTTATTCATCCATCATTATGCAGTATCATGTCATTTAACATTTTTTTTTTCACATATAATTTCATTGCATATCATTGATCATTCTCATTTTATATCATCTTCATTTTATTGCATATCATTTGAATCCTTTATCATTTCATAACATTCATTTATCGATTCGGTAATTTATATCACTTTCATTTTCACATTATCTATCATCTTCATCTCATTATCATCTTATCATTTTTATATCCTTTTCATTTTCATTTCTACACAGTTGCATATCATTTATCATCTTCATTTCATTTTCATATTTTATCTTTATATCATCATTTCATAATCTATTTTATTTCACTTATCATTTCATTTCATTATCAATTTATCATTATCCTTTAATCAAATATTTCATCATCATTTCTTCATCATTTCATCAATCATTTCATCAATCATTTCATCATCATTTCATTACATTATCATTTATCATTATCATTTTATCATCATTTCATTACATTATCATTTTATCATCATTTCATTACATCATACATCTCATTATTATTAATCATGTTCATTTCATCCCATTATTTATCACTTGTCACATTACATTCATATCATATCTTTCAATCATTTATCATTTTCATATCATTTTCCCATAACATTTGACCCATTTCACATATCATTTCATATCTTTTCCTAAATCATATACATACTGCAAATTCATGATGCATCTCATAAACATAAACATCCATTTTCCATAACATCATCATTATTTATTGCATTTGAAAAATTCAAAAACAAACATTCCATGCATACATTACATTTCCAGATCATTTTTCATAAACATATCATATATCTCATTGCACACTTTCATAATCAACATCCTAGGTCATCCACCTGAATGACATCATTAGTACACATCACAACTCGCCATCATATCATGAATCATCCTGCATATCATATTAGTCATCAAATCAATAAAATACATATCAACATCCATACTACATCATGCAGAAATACATGCATATCACATCATCACATCACAAATGCACATCACCAAAACTCATCGCTGCTGCATATCATCGCTCATCAAAAATACATTCAAATGGCCAAAGTCCAATGAAACTGAATAGTATAGATAGATACATAAGATATGATCGAAAACAATGTACATGATCTAAAAATGATATACATCAATAATAATGCATCAATAAATCAAGGCTAGCTGGTAGAGCCCCCTGATGGAGCTGGTCTAGATGATGGTGCCCTGCCACTACCTCCTACATCAGGCTCTTGTTGAGGCCCTATAACACCTCTACTTTGTGTCATCATCCATGATCTACTCCTACTCCTACTATGGGACCGAGGGTAAGGCTCTCTGTAGTCAAGAGGGCACAACTCCTCGTATATAATCCGATAATGCTCAGCCTCCCTAGCAATCTCAAATCCCTTTGCAATGGGCTCTCACAAAGATGCACTCTCAACAATTCCCATGAGTCTTTGAGCAACACCCTCTACCTCTACTACCCTCCATCTAAGAATCCCTCTCTGCTATTAACTGGGCCACCTATGGTTCCAGGGTAGGAGGAGGTGCATGTGCCTATGCTTGTGCCTATAACTGCACTTCCAAACTCTGAGCCTGAGCCAACTAGCTCTGCAACTATTCTTGCTACCCCTGAAGTGTCTATATCTGGGCCTACAGAGTATCTATCTGCGCTTGCTACACTGTAGAGGAGACCCTGATCACTATCTACCATCCAGTACTAGCCCTCGACCTCCACATGATCTAAGCACAACCCAAGATATCTATCCTCTACCTCATTGACCTCTTCTCCTCCCCTCCGCCATCTCTGCCATCATCCCCACCACCATCATCTAAGCTCTCCTCATCTCCACTCTTCGCCTCCTCCCCACTCTCCTCCTCTTCATTCCCACTGCCCACCGCCTACTCTCCCCCTACCAAATCCTCCTGTCTCCTACCCCCTAGCTACTAAGCCATATCAGTGAACCATATGTATCTATCATTGACCCATATCATTGAACCATATCAATTGACTCATACCAAGTGAACCATATCAAGTGCTCTATCTAAGTGACTCATATCATTAAATCAATGTTAAATCAATATCTAATCAATTTACTCTATCATCATCTACTATTTGTTTTCTATCGCAGAATGAAAATTTATCAAAAGTCATATCAAACATCTACTCTCTTTCTTCTAAAGAAAAGTTATCAGACAATCCATCATTTATTCTCCTCTTTGTTTTTCATTTAAGGGAAACAAAGTTATCAGCTATCTACTCTTTATTTTCTATTTTAAGAAACAAAGTTGCCAATTCATCATCTAATTTTCTATTAGATTTATCCATATTAGCATGATGACAAGACAATTTCTCTATCTATTGACCAACGAAGTAATCTACATCAACATTTTCATCAAACAATGCATTCTACCTAAATTTCCTAGATGTGCGAATCTGCGGCCTCTATGTGCTAAAACCCCAAATGCGTTAAAATTCCCCCCATATGCGCTAAATCAACCTATGTGTCATTTTGTGCCCCAAATGTACTGAAGTTTTCCTCCTACGTGCTATTTCCTTGTATGCGCTAAAACCCTACATGTATGCACCATTTCATACCCCTGATGTGTTGAAACCCTATATGCGTTATTCTATTTCCTATATGCACTATAGTCCCAATTTTCTACAAGCATCCTAAATGTGCTATTTCACCTATCGAATGCACTAAACTATCTATTCCCTAAAAATGCTAAATTATGCCCTATATGTGCTAAAAGAAAATTTGAAAGTGCTAAAACTCCTACTCTATGCGCTAAAATGGGATGTTCAACCCTAAATTTGTGCTTAAATACATCAAAGTTATCACATTTAAGTTTAATTAAATCTTTGATTTAATTGAATTTAATTCCCTTTCTTCTAAAATTAGTTAAATATGCTTATTTAATTAATTCCACATGTCACTTTCCAAATCATAATTAAATATTTTATTTAATTAAGAATCTTTCATTTTCTCCAAATTTTAATTAAATGTTTAATTTAATTAAGAAAATCTTCCATGTCCCTAATAAATGAATAATGAATTGAATAAATTCATTATTTATCTTCAAAATCTTTTCTCAAATCTCACAAAAAGATGATTTTTACAATTCATCTTTATCATCTCTCATGAAAGAGGAAACAAATCTTGCTTTCTATTTTTTTTCTCCAGTCTTCTCCATCTTTGACCATTTGATCTACAAGAACTATCATAGTCATTGATCACATCAGCCAATCAAAAGCTTTTGAAAACTTTATAAATACCCTTGTGAATCCAAGCATTGGTTACACACAAACAGACAAATGAATATACACACATACATGCATTAGAGACATAAGATTAGCATTTTAGCATTATTAGCTTTAGCATTCATAATTTCGTAATTCTAGCAATCATGTTCAGCTTAAGTATGTTAATCATATCTTAGCATAGCATGCATTCATCTTTAATCTCATTCTCTAGGAATACTATTTGTTGAGCCTAGCATACAATCTGAGAGAAAGTCGGAATCAATAAAATCACTTGAGATAGAGGAGGATAAGATGACATCAAGGACAAAAGACTGAGTTTTCATTCCTTTTAATTGATTTTCTATTTTGATATAATGTCTTATTGGTGTTTTTTATTTATTATTTTTAATCTACACATTGTTACACTTAAAATCGATCACACAACAAGCATTCAAAGATTTAGAGTTAGTTGTGAGCCAGGTTTGTGGGAAAGCATCTGTGAAGAATATAAGAATGAAGTCATATAGACATTGAATATGGGATTTTATTGAAATATTTGAAGCTTTTAATATACAATTCATTCCCCAATCTCAAAACAGTGTCACTGATTAGATGGCTTCAATCGGTTTGCAATTTGAACTAGTTTCTGATTCAACAATGAAGTAGAATGTAGTACATATCATCTTCTAATCAATGATTCTTGACAATGATCAAAACTAGCAATTATTTGAGGATGGTATACGGATCGCCAGCTTTTTATAGAAATTAGGAAGAGATTTCAACCATTCACAACCAAAACAAAATCTCCTAAAGGGAAGGTTATCCAGTTAATAGGAAATAAGCTTCCTTGAGGTTTAATCTCCCTTGAAACTATTTTGATAGTAAGGATGCAAGAAATAGAAAACAAAGGTTCACTATGAACATGAGGGATTATGAAGAGCTTGTTGTCGGAAGCAACATAAAGTTAAAGGTTAGAAGGGACATTCCATACAAGGATAAGGAAAGACTAAAAAATATATGTTCTAGATATGATAGGGTCATAGCTTGGACCTATCATGATCTTAGAGGGTATGATATGGGCATAATTCATCATACTAGTGACTTGGCTAAAGGATCAAAACCCGTCTAAAAAAAAAGTTGGTCAATCCAAAGGTCGAAGCGTTGATGGCACAAGAGCTCACCAAATTAATCGAATCAAGGATCATATATCCGATTAAACATTCTACCTAGGTGTCTAATCTAGTAACAATTTGGAAAAAGAATGGCGATATTAAGATCTATGTTGATTTCAGAGATTTTAATAATGCTTCGCTAAAAGACCACTACCCTTTGTTGTCAATGGAGCAGATCTTGCAGACTGTGTCCAGACTAGAGATGTTTTCATTGCTCGATAGTTTCTTGGGTTATAACTAGGTATATGTAAAGGAATGTGACCAACATAAAACAATGTTTAACACTAAGTTGGGAACTCTTGAATACTCAAAAATGTTGTTCACACTTTCAAATGCTCATGCAAAATTTTCAGCGAGTAATGGATATTGCTTTTAGAGGATTAATTAATCAAATTATTTTAATATATCTAGATGACCTAACAGTCTTTTCAAATTCAAAGGATGATCACTTTGATCATCTAAAAAAGGTTTTCCAGAATTTTGAACAGTTTGGGATTTCTGTGAATCCCAAAAAATGTGCTTTTAGAGTGCCCCAAGGCAAGCTACTTGGTTTTGTGGTATTTAAGGAGGGGATAGTGATAGACCATGAAAGGGTGAGATCTATAATGGAGTTTCCCATACCAATAAATCAGAAAGGGTTGCAGTCTTTTCTAGGAAATATCAACTTTGTTAGTAGGTTCATTTTAGACTTCGTAAGCATCGTGAGACCTATCACACTAATGCTCAAAAAGAACCTAATGTTTAAATAGAGCCCCAAAGGAAAAGCATCTTTCAAGAGGGTAAATGTAGCTATCTTTGCCACCCCGATGCTAGCTAACCTAGAATTTTTCAAGGATTTTCTACTCTATGTATACAATGGCCAACATACCATAGCTTTGGTACTCACTCAAAAGGATGAAGGAAATAATGAAGAGAATCCCATTGCATTTCACTCAACTCTTAAAGTATATGAAACTAGGTATAACTTTGTTGAAAAGAAGGCTTTTTCTATTGTTAAAAGCCTAAAGAAGTTTTGACACTTGGTATTGGCCAATAGAATCACCATTCTCATCGCACTTCCTAGTGTGTGGGAGTATATCACTAAGGGTGAAATAACTAAAAAGAGGGAAAACTAAATTGATCACTAAGATCTTGGAATACGATGTGGATATTAAACCAACCAAGCTAGTTTGGGGAAGAGGTTTGTGTGAATATCCATAACAGGAATCAAGTTCCTTAGCTAAGAAGGAGACCAATTAAGTCTACACAAAATAGTTCAAGTTCGATGAATCTTGGGTGATGGATCGAATCCAATATATGCAAAAGAGGAAGTACTCGACCAACCTTCCATCTCACAAAAGGAGATACTACCAACTGTAGGGTACCAAGTATGTATTAATTGAATGTATCTTATTTAAAAGGAATTATGATGGTGTCCTACTCCTATGCTTGAATAAGCCATAGGTGGAAAAATTCTTAATCAATTTCATAGCAGTCCTGAGGCTAGACCTTTCTCCGCCAAGACTACTACCTTAAAGATAATGCAAGTAGGATATTATATGCCCTCTATGTTTTCCAAAGCACACCATTTGATACAAAAGTGTACTTAGTGCAAATATTCTATTAGAAAAAGAAAGAATTATGTCTTTCCTTTGAGCCCAATGGTAACTGAAGAACCCTTTGCTCAATGGGGTTTGAATTTCATTGGGATGATAAATCCAATTTCTAGTGCTAGCCATAACTGGATCTTTACAGTGACCAACTACTTCACTGGAAAAATGTTGTATCCCTAAAAAATGCTACAAAATGTGAGATCATCAACTTCCTTGAAGATTTGGTAACAAGATTTGGTTCACCAAAAAACATCATATCCAACAAAAAATGGGCTTTTGTGGGTTCAGTAATGTCATATTTCACTATCAAACATGTAGTTTACCTTAAAACTTCATCAAATTACTACCCACAAGGAAATGGGTTAGTAGAATCAACCAACAAAAACATGTCACCAAAGAGTGTATACCTTTCTTGATTTGGGCATAATTGATGATAAATTGGACTCAATGAGGCTTTGATTTAGTGTTGTGAGGTGTTTTACACATCCACGTTAGGTCTTGGGCCCTTGTAAATGGAATAAAATGCATGCCTTGTAAAGGTGTTGTAAAGTGTTGTAATTGACTTTCACACTTTTCTTGACTTTTACTAAGCATTTAAGTCTAATATTATTCGAAATTTAGCTTTTTCCTCTTCTTCTATAATTAAATAATTATTTCAATTATTTAATTATTCATTAGCCTTTTCTCTCTATAATTAAATAAATATTTCCCCAATTAAATAATTATTTAATTATTTAATTATCCCTTCCCTCTCCATTAAATAATTATTTTTAATTATTTAATTTTCTCATTATTTGTTCTCACCTTTCTTTTAAAATAAATAAAATTAATATTTTATTTATTTCTCCTAGGTTGGCCACCTTAATTAAATAATCTTTATTATTTAATTTTCTCCAAGAACCTCTTTTTCTGTGCCAATCTTATCTTCCACCTCAATTCTTTATCTATCCATGTCTTTCTTCTCTCAATTAATCTCCACCCTTGATTAAATTATTTTCTAATTTAATCTTGGGCATTGATCATGATCCTTATTCTAGCCATTCACATAACTCTCCTCTATAAAAAGAGACCTTTAAACCCTAATTAATTCATTATTCATTCATAACTCATTCATAATTCAAACACCATTCATCATTCATTCTCCATCACAAGTCAAACAAGCTAGGGTTTTAGCATTCTAAGTCATCAAGATAGCTTTCTAAAGCATTCAAGAGCAATATTCTTCATCAATTGTTGTAGGAATTCAAGATCCTTCATCATGGAAAGTTTCTAATTGCATTGTTTCATGTTTTATGTTTCATTATCTTATTTCATCATTTGGGTTTAATTACCTAAACGGGGTTTGTCGGGGTTTGACCAAGGCAAACCCTCAATCACTAACAATCAACATTTTCTCTCTCTTCCTTTGTGTGATTGTAGATTTAGGTGCTTGGAAGCATTGGGCATGATTGAAGAATAGGTTTGAAATATGTTGGATTCATTTCGCTTTTGAAAAGGCTAAAATCTACACAAAAAGTCACTTTCAATCTCGAATTTGGCATATTTAGATTTGGATTTCTATCAAAAAAAGAGTGCAAACTGTGGGCTTCTATTTCCACTTTCAAATTTGCAAAAAATCCAAAGTGGACTAAGTCACCAATAGTGGTGACTAAGTCCCGCTACACTTGTTTTTTAGAATTTTTTGTGGACTTGGATACCCATTTGGCTGAAACAAGCTATAAAGCAGTCTCCTAGATCTGGGACTAAGTTACCCAGCTTGGCATAAGTGTCCCAGTTGATCAAAAAATAAAAATTTCCAAAATTTTAGAGGCTTTTGCAATCTGCATTCTTCCCTTCATTAGTTTCCAGGTGCATTTTTTTTTTTATCATCTTTATTTTGTTCTTTATTACATTTAGTCAATCATCCCATATCACAATGTGTTTTCAAATTACTAGCATCACTTAGGTTTTTCATTAATAATCATCTTTCTTTTTTCAGTTTAGTGCATTTAGACATTGTATTTAAGCATATTGCATCCCTCTTTGCATTGATTTTGAGTGTAGACATTAGCATATTGGGTTCATTTCTCTCCTATTAGGTGAAAACCCCTACAAGAGTTAGAGAGCCTTTGGATTCCCAAAATTGGTGTCCACAAAACCTAATTAGGTTAATCAAGTGCATCAAGTCAAAGCGAAAAGGGTGTAGACACATAAAAATGACCTATGTCCTTGAGCTGTATTTTTCTATGATGACCACACTTCTCCCTCACAAAATCAAAGTATTAATTATTCCTCTATGATTATTTAAATAAATTAATTACATTGATTTATTTAAATACGTCACTAATCAAATCTTATTTCCTCCATAGTATTACCATTTATCCTTCAATTAAATAAAATTATCCATTGAACCTAATTTCCATCCCACCAAATAAATAATTATTTATTGCCTTCTATCTTATTCCCATTTATGAATTAAATATTTATTTAATTCATAAGTCAACCTTCATCCATAAATCAAATAATTTCTATTATTATTTGATTTTCCAACTACCTCTTATTCTATCTCATTTATTTTCCACCATTGATTTAATTGGATAAATCTCAACCCTTCATTTCAAAGCTTGCCCTAACTTTGACCTAATGTCACCCTAACCCTAATGCTCCTTATCACATTGATTCTTGGCCTTTGATCTTAGGTTTTTGTAAACTTTTAATCCTAGCCATCCATTATCAATTTGGAAATATTTAAAAGGCTCTCTCCCAAGCCATTTTAAACACACACAAATGCTTGAGGACTTGGATACTTGAGCTCTCAAAAATCTTCAATATTTTGCTTGTCTTGGCATAGGTTATAGTTGCACTTGAATCTAAGGGAAATTATAATAGTTATAGCAAGATGGAGAAGGGAAATATAGGTCAATCAAGGGAGGCTTGAAGGCTAGCTGACTTTGTTTCATGCTTTCATGTTTCTTGATTTCCATTGTTCTGTATTGTTGATTGGGATTTACTTTTATGCTATTTGCAACTAACTTGAAAATTTATCCCTAATACATTTAGTGAACATGACATCCTTCTAAGCGTAGCCATTAATAAGTTTGATTCATTTGTAGAATCCCATTCGTCACCTCCAGAGGTTTTACTCAGCATTGGTTCTGATATTTTAAGCTTCATCCTAACATGGTTGATTGATTTTACTTCCAACATTTATCAAATGTTTTTTTTTTCAATATTTCTTTCCACCACATGAGATCTTTACTACTTGCAAGAAAATTCATGACTAGTTTCACAATAGTGCTTGATCAAAAAATTATACATTTTTGATTAATCACATCCCAGCATTGATTTTCACTTGGCAATAAATCACTTCTAAAATGCATATGTTTTTATTTCAATTATGACTGAGTATTTTCTAGGAAATCAGGCAGAGCTTTTTGAGTTGTTTATATTATGTTTTTATTTGATGACTTTGTATCTTATGTGGAGATTTTCTGGAGGTCATGTTTTATTAAGAAAATTAGAGCAAGAACAATGTCTATCCACAGGATCATAGGCTGTAGCATTTACTACTTTTCCCCAATTATATTGTTCTCTGGTATTAATTTACAATAGAAAACTAATCCTTTTTTGCACTATTGGTCTCTAGTATTTCTTTTCTTTGAGTGACCTTGTAATGGCACTAGCTGCAACAGTCATTAAAGACTTCCAAAATTGATCCTTCTTTTCCCTTGATCCTTCTGATTTAAATCAAGTACTTAGAGAGTAATTAGCTAGTTGATAAGAAGAAACAATTACTAAGGAGATATGGAGCAGCAAAGGGGAATCTCAGGCCTATTGGATATGGGGGTGTTAAGAGATAACTTTGGAAAACTTCTTGGCATGGTGGCACTCCCACTGGGTACACAAAATAATTATCGCATAGAGGCAGAGGCTATGTTCATGAGTATTAGATATGCTATTAGTAAGGGGTTCTCCAAAGTTTGGGTGGAAGATGATTCTATAAATATCATAAACTATTTGCATGGTACTCATCCCCCAAGCTAGAATGTGGATCAGTTAATAAAGGATACAGTAATGGGTTATAATCTTGTGATGAGACTCACATCTCTCACATTTATCGAGAAGGAAACTCTCTTGCTGATTATTTTTCCAATTTGGCTATCAGCCTTAGTGAATTTTGCTCATGGGAGGATGGGTCGATCATTCTCGAGGATGCTAGAAACATTTTAAGAAATGATAGTGATGGATAAGTTGATGCAAATTTTATGGCCTTGTACATCTCCCTCTCTGGCATGTTTTCTAGGTGTTTTATGGGTTTTTCGCTTTTGTTTGGGTAGCTTTCGACAGGGTTTTCTGTGTTCTATTTGGGCTACCATAGGTGGTGACAGAAGCTGGGCTGAGCCACACTCATGTGGTGATATTTAGAGAAATAAGAAGCTTTGGAACATTCTTCATCATGGAAATTTTACTCCATTTTGGAGAGATTACATAGCCATAACCCTAATGGCTCAGCCAAGTTTGTCTCTATTTGGCATAACCACAAGCTAGTGTTGAAAGGGTTGGAGGTGGAGATGAATGAAGACCTTATTGCCACTATTATGGGCATGCCAACTTTGGGAATGAAATTTTCAAAGACAAAAAGAGCAATGAAGAAGCGATGACCCTATTTTTTAAGGATGATGAGCGAAATAATTTGATCAAGTTGGAGAGTTGGGGTTATGACAAAACCTCCCTCAAAAAAATATGGGCTAGGGTTGCAAAGGTCATGATGTTATATGTGACATTGGAAGGGAGACTTAAGGCTCTTCTTGGCCACCATTTCACTCTCTTGAATCATTTCAGACATGGTTTGCTTCTTTCCTTTCCCTTCTTCCTTTTATCTTCATTTGAATCCTCTGTGTATGCTCATTTGAAGGATAGGAGGGCCCTTGTCCTCCATGAAGGGCTAATTTTTCTTATTATGGAGCATGTCCAATCTCTAACCCAAGCTCTGGCCATCAAAGGCAAGAAAAAGTTTTTAAGTTCTTTATTAGGTTTTTCGGATTCAGACTCATCGTTGGAGGAGGAGGAGGATTGGGATGAGGATGAGGATGATGTCTCCCCTGTGGTTGTGGCTTTGACTTTCAATAAAATGAAGGTGGAAAGCTATAAGAGTAATAGAGCTCCTAAGAGGGTGGCCTTTTTTGGGAGTGATGATACAAAGGTTGGTTTACATAGGTCCTTTCCTAAAGCTATGGAAGTGGTTGTTGATAAAGGTGCTATTGGTGGGGCTCTTGAGGTTGGGGCCCAGTTTAATGTTGGGTTGGTTGAAAAACCAAGAAGATTGTCAAAGAGGTTGGCCAATTTGGAGAAAAAGGATTATGTAGTTATGGCCAAGAACCCCAAAGAGGCAGACGAAGGTAAGGTTCCTACTAATAAAAAAATGACTATGGAGGATTCTCTAGTTCATGACATGCCTAAGGTGTCTCTAGTTAAGGAGGTTGGGGATCTAAATGTGGAGGAGGAAAAGAAAAATGTTAATCCACTCTTGAAGATTGATCCTCTTTCAGAAGATTTTTCGTACCTGTATAAAGATGATACTTCTATGTTTGGTTTGATGGATATGGTGAGGGCTAGGGTAATAGGCACCTTCAAATTGGCCAAATGGACTTTGCAAGAATTCAATAAAATTAATATCAAGATAAGAGGGTTGAAGGAAGATATGTAAAATGTTCAAAAGGCCTCTATGTCTAACATCCTCATTAATAGAATGGTCAAACTGGAAATTACATTTAATGAATTTAAGGGGTTGTGAGAGGAAAGACTATAGGCCCTTGAGGCCAAGGTTGCTGGCATAAATGGGGATATCAAAAAATTGTTGCAGGTAAGCCATACCCCAATTAAGAATAGTGTTGAAGCTTTGGAAATTCTCTCTAAGAAAATTGGTTAGCTCAGAGAAGATCAAGTTTTCTTCTCAAAGATCATGGAGAAAGAGAAAATGGCTAAGGGTAAGGCTAAAAATGTTGTGAAGGATGATGACAAGCTACCTGTTGACTAGTAGAGGGTCAGCTAAATGGAAGAAATATTTTGATGATGAGAAAAAGGAATTGTTGGATATGGTTGAAAAACCTAAAAACTAGTAGATTGAGGTGGCCAAAACTCTAAGTGGCCTTAACTAGTTTCTTGTTTCTTTTTGTTTATGTTTGTTATTTTTCTTTTGTAGGTTATGTTGTTGTTTTGCTAGTGAGTGTTGATGGTTGTTGATTGTCTCCTTTTAGTTTGGAACCCGTGGAGGTTGTTTTTTGGCTGTTGGTTTGCTCCTGGTAGACTTTTGAGTTTTTTTGGAGCAACATTATGTTTCTATGTAAAGGGTTTTGGGTCCCTTAAAAACCTATTTTTCCCTATTAATCAAAATAGTTGCTAAGTAGATGTTCAAGTATGTAAATCGATCCTTCTTTTCCCTCAATGCTTTTCTCCCAGCTATTGGAAATTCTTCTCAGTGTGTCTTCTAAGAAATGTCTCCTTGGCATTCTTCTTTTCCTAAGTAAATCAACTTCTAATCTCTCTAAGTTCTAGTTTCTTGCTTGCTCCCATTTTCAATGAGTCCAACCACAAATCTTGAGAACTTGTCCCAACTATAGCAGCACTATTGAGAGTTGCCTACTCACTATTTGCAAAGAATTTTAGAAACTAACATAGCCCAACTTCATTCTTGTTGTGGAGTTCAAGGGATTCTAAGAAGACTATAGATTGTGGTATGCCACCAGCCAAAATCGTCAACAAAGTCATCTTCTGAAAGAAAAGAAGGCACTAACAGAAGCTTATGGGAGAGCAAAGATAAATCTATGAAGGACGCCAATAGCCAAGAAAATTTTGGTGCTGAAAGTTGCAAAAGTGCATTCATTAATTCGACATTCATTAATTCAGCACCAAAAGTTGCTTAAACACACTATCACATCTAAGACCTTCTATTTGTTTGCATTCACTGCACCGAAATTTGGTGGCAAGTAGAGTCCAATCATTAATTCTACTTGACAAACCTCATTAGTAATACATTTCTACTTTTGAAGGTAGATTCACGCATGCGCTAAGTGAAAAGTCTATATTTTATGCTATAGCGCATAGATGATCTCGGACAAACAAAGTGAAACCACGTGACTTTAAAAGGCTAGAACATAACCTCACTTGTTGAATGCAAAGTATGGGAGTGAGTGATTTTATACTATTAAGCATGTGCTAACCTAAGAGGCTAGCTAAAGTCTTGTCTATTCTCAAACTATTGAAACATGTGGATACCACTTTAAAAGTGATATTCACAATACATTGAATGATAAAATCATCTATAGTCAAAGGAATTTTTTTTTTGAAAATATAAAATATTTAGGATAGCTTACAAGTAAGTGTTTAATTATAGTATCTTTAGATAGAGTCATTACTACATTATAAATATGCATGTAGTTGGAGGGAGTGCTTTTTGTTTGATTTAGTTTAGATTTCCCCTTTAGAGTTTAATTTTACTTTTGCTTTAGCTCCTTAATGTAGATTAGTCTTTTTTAGCTTTACATGAGATTAGATTTTTTTGATGAATAAGCCATTACTATATATTTAAAAAAGGAGATTAAATACATATTCACAAAAAAGGGTTTGGGTGGTAAGAAAGCACACCCCGAAGGTCACATGGGTAGAGCCTAGAAAATCAACAAAACATGGGCCAAGCCCAGGAGTCCAAAATAACAAACATTAAAAGACCATCAAGTGGCTAAGGTAGTGCTAGTAGAGCCAAGAGGGTTTCTATCATCCTTTTTCCTCCATACATCAGTGGGGTCAGGATTGACGTCAGGAGGAGCCCAACCATCATCTTCGTTTTCTTTATCTTCTTCCTCGCACCGAGGCGAGATTGCAAGGGCTAGCCGTGGAAAGACTTTACTTGTATCTGGCCAACCAGAACTAGAGGTAGATCTAGGAGTAGGAACAACATCAAAGGACCAACCACCACCACTCCTCGATGGCCCACCAAAAAACCACCCCTGGCCAGCCTGCGGTAGAGGAGAGCGAGCACGCCGAGGGGGGTGAGAGTCCCGCCGAGGCTAAGGCTGAAAGTAGGGGCAAGTGGAACCACTCCACTGCCAGCCTCGAGAGGGCAACCAGTGGCGGAAGGCAGAGGGCGAGTCAGGGACTCAAGCCACAGTGCATGGGGTATTGCCCCAATGGTCCAGGAGAACCTGGAGGTGAGCAACTTCAAGCGCCACTTTATTAGCTTGCACCTGTATCTGAAATAATACATTAGAGCAAATAATATCTTTAGAATACATAGAGATTTGACAATCCATTTGAGAATGAGCAAATATGTAGGCATTTCTATCCTTCTAAATAGTAAAAAGGGTTTCCACCCTAAAAGTGTGCCAAAGTTGGGTATACTTTACTTAAAATCTGGGCGAATCCCCCAGCAGAATCATGTGCCAAGAGAATAGCTCCAGTTGAAATGGCCAAAAGAAATCATGAATCTAGGTCCAGTACTGTTGGGCCCAAGGGAAAAACCAAAAGAGATGTTTAAAAGTCTTAGATTGCCCACAAAATGGGCACCGATGGTCTGGAACCCCCAAATGAACAAGCCGAGAGCCCACCGGCAAGCCTTGGAAAATACTACACTAGGAAAAATGGGCAAGCTTCGACTCAACACTTGCAGACCAAGTGTTGGAAAATTGTTTATTCTAGACAGGAGCTGGGGATTAAAGAAACCACCTCTGATTCAAACTCTGGATCATGGGAAAATGAGGTGAAAGCCACCTGTAGCCAAGCTGAGGCTTGTAATTTCTCAAAGGAGTATTTAGGTACCATTTCCAGTCTTTCACCAAGGTTTGGGCCCATGAATACCAATTTTGTGAAGCATCTAGTCTGGGATAGCACTCACCAGACCCTCAAAAGTAGCATGATCCTGGTTATGAAAACTATATAAGGCACAAAACACGTCCCAATGCATGAGGCGCATGGCGGGTCTAAGAAAAAGTTGATGGAGGGTATGGATCCCCTTATGAAATCTGAGAGCTTTAAGCTAAGGCACTTTAGCCAAAGGCTGATCATTTCTGGAAAAAAGGGGCGACCACCACACATTGTGATGGTTCAGGGAGAGCCCATCCCGAAATCCAAAGCTAGACCACCGGAGCTAGGGTTTGACAGATTCCTAGGCATGCCAAATGCTTTTGCCAACAAACATACCAATTATCTGGACCGACTCTTTCATAACAAGAAGGGTTTGGAGGACAATTCCTTTCTAGATAGGTCTGTTGGAAAGGAAACCAGACTCAATGCAGTAGCGAAGGAGAATTTTCCAAGCCTCATCACTCGTGAGAGCATGAATCACCCATTTGACACAAAGAGAAATTCCCTACCTCTAGGTAGAGAGCAAACCCAAGCCTCCAAAGTCCCTGGGGAGACAAAAAAAATCCCAGGTGACATGATGGAAGCCATGATGAGTATCAGAGGAGGCCCAAAGAAAATCACGAAGCAATTTCTCAAGCTTGCTATAAATAGCTTTAGAAGGCGCCCAACAAGAAGAAGAATAAACATGGGTAGCAGCCAAAACTTTAGAGCAAATTTGGAATCTCCTTGCCAAGGAAAGAGGTTTGGTGATCCAGTAAGTCAGCTTTTTCTCCACCCAAGCGAGCACTACCTGCCAAAGCTCCGAAAGAGAAGCTTGGAAAGCAAAAGGAATGCCCAAAAATTAAAAAATTTCTTGGCCCAATCCACTTCCAGCCAAGAGGTTGTAGCCAAGCAGGGCAAGGTAGGACAGACTGCCGATAACAAAGCGTCTTGTGCCACTGAATGGTAGAGCTAGACGTAAGACATAACACATTAAGGCACTAAAGCGCCTCATGAATAGTCTCCTCTTCCTCTAGGAGAGTGAGAAAGGAATCATCCGCAAAGTCACCATTGAGAAATTGCAACTGGGAATTTGGCAGTGAAATTCCTTTGACATGTTGCAACAAGGCCACATGAGCCAACAGATAACCAAACCCTTTAGCGGCAAGCACATACAGTGAGGGAGATGAAGGGAAACCCTACCAAATGGAATGGAAAAGGCCAAAGGAAGAGGACTATCGACCATTGATAGTGATGCAAGGTAAAACATCTGCAAAGAGCATTTAGATAGACTGAATAAAATTGGGCCCAAAACCTAGAGCTTACAGCATGGCAAGAATGAAAGGCCATTCAATGCGATCATAGGCTTTGGAAAAGTCAATCTTAATGAATAAAGATTTCTAGTTGGAGCGCTGAGCCCACTCCATGCCTTCCTAGATAGTGATGATATTATCTAGAATATACCTAGATTTGATGAATCCAGTCTGCTCCGGATGCATAATGAGGGGCAGAAGATAGCAATTTTTTAAGCAAGAGCTTTAGAAATGATTTTGTAAGAGACATTAAGGAGCATAATAGGCCACCAATTGCAAATATTCTCAGGATCACCGGCTTTAGGTATGAACTTAATATTCCATTTATTTATTAGCTCTCCTAAAGAATTGGAATGAAAAGCCTCTAAATAGACCTGAAACAAGTCGGGACCCACATAGTCCCAAAGAGCTTTGTAAAATTCACAGGGAAAGCCATCAAGCCTAGGGGCTTTGTCATCTACCATAGAATGCAATGCCTCTTTCAGATCATCAATCGTAAGCAACTGGTCATAAAATTTCTTCTAGGCTACAGATAGCCTATGTGGCACGATAGCAAGGCAGTCCTTGAGGGTCTGCTGGCACTCTGGCGTGGGGTCTTGGACAGTGAAAACTTGCTCATAATGATGCACAAAGGCCTACAAAATGTCAAGCACTCCGAAAGGATTTGTACACCATCTTTAATCTTTTTAATGCCTGGAGAGGAGTGCCTGGCATGCAAGGCCAAGAAAAACTCCTTGGAGGCACGATCCCCAATTTTGAGCCAGTGCAAGCGTGCCTTGATTTGCGCACCTTGAGTGGTGTAATTGTCCGCAACTTGCTTTTAGTACCATAATTCTACAACTTTAACTTGCAAAGTTGGAGAAAAAGGGCTAGCCGCTAAGGCCTTATTGGCTGAGAGAAAATTAGTTGTGGTTGCCTCATAAGACCGCCGGCAAAAGATGGCCAGCTGGCACCCATAAATGCACAAGAAGCGAGCGGTATGGGTGATGCGTCATTCCACCGCGTAATCCAGCTTGTGTTATGAGCTGACCTACATTCCAAGTTTCAAATTCTACGAATGTGGGTCAAGGTGGCCTTATGGCCGAGAAGAGAAGTGTTGAGGAAGAATTGAGTCTTGCACGTATGAGGCTGTCTAGTCACTCATTTAATGCAAAAACTAATAGGGAAGTGATCGGACAACGTCACATCCATTAGTAGCTTAAGTGGAAGGGAAGAGCTAGTGAAGGAGAAGAATGATTGTGTCAAGATCATGGCACAATCAAGGTGCTTAAAAATTATGTCAAAACCAGCCCTGAAATTGCAACAGGTGTGCCAGGGAGAATAAGAGTGGTGGCAGCCAAGATTGGGATCAAAAAGCCCCAATTTATTGCACATGTAAAACCATGCCTCACGTCGCCAGCTGCCCATCTGAAGGGAAAAATGTTGTCTTTATCACAGGCCATTTCAACCATATTGAAGTCCCCACATAAAATCTAGGTGGTGACTAGAAATGAGTCAACAATCCATCGCCAGAGTAAAGAGTGCTCCACAACATCATTCGGTGCATACACATTAATGACCCCAAAAGAATGATTATCAATGTTGAGAAGGATCCAGACAAGCCACTACATGGGATCAGACCCATGTTCAACCATGCTAGAGCACCACCAAGGAGACAAAAGAGTGACAACTCCTCCATGCCTAGACTCGTGGGTGGTACCGAACATAGAACTGGCTGGCCAAATAGACTAGAAAGTTGAAGCCAGCAAAAAACCATAAATTTTAACTTCCTGGAGGCACAAAATATCAATACCATTCAACTTTTTCAAAGTATCTCTGACAATATATTTTCTGGGAAGGTCAATAAGACCTCTAACATTCCATGAGAGAAAATTCATGGAAGAACTGTGTCCATATCATCAGACTCTTTTCCTCTCCATCCAGAGAAGAGAAACGATTCTGTAAAAATTATGGTGGAACCGAGCCAATCTGGATAGAAGGAGAGGAATTCCTCCGCTTCTCCTGAACATATTCCCCTTCCTCCCTAGGCGGAGAGGGGCTTCAAGAGCAGCTTTGGGATCCTAAAGCAAGAGCAGAATTATGTGGTTGGGCCATCATGATAGCAGCAGGTTGAGGTGTGGTCTTAGGCCAAGGCTGAAGAGGCACACTATCGACCTTGCTCAGAACCGCCGTCCCTTTCTGAGAAGGGTTTGAAACATTTTTTTCTAGTTCGGCAGCTTTGGAAGTCAATGCAGAACCAGAAGATTTATTCTTGCGCCCTATGACAATAGTCCAGGTAGAGTCTTGTTTAGGAGCTAAAGAATTTGCTTGACAAGATTGTTTAGTTTCTTGTGGCTGAGAAGATGTACGAGGCACTGCAAAAGGGCAGTCCTTGATCTTGTGATCTGCGAACTGACACTGATAACACGTATTGGGTAGATTAAAATAAGTAACTTTCTAGGTATGCCAGAGAGTTCCTATTTGAATATCAATGGTGTCTTTCAAATCTTGGTAAAGGTCAACTTCCATGCAAACCCTCTTCTGGGGACAGGCTTGGAAAAACCTATCTGGCTCCACACATATAGCATTCCCCAGAGAGGAAGCAATATGATTCAAAAAAGACACACAGGGCACAGGAAGACTAGGAAACTCAATCCAGACTAGGACCTGGAGCTTGGTCTCGTCTGAGACAGTGAAGTCACAGGTCTAGGCATGGAAAATCAATAGGGAGGGCCAGACATACTAGGTGCCATGACCCAAAATGGCCTACACATGGCTAACTTCCGAAAATAGAAACAAGAAAAAACCCTTGGTCAGGTTTTGGACCATTTCAAGGCGGACCCCATGAGGGACCCAGGCCTTGTTGACCCATTCTTTAAGCACACTTTCAGGGGGGGTTCTCCCAACAAAATACCCAACAAGGGTGTGTCTTTCAATCCATTGACAAGCATAATCAAAATCAGGTAAAGGTAAAACCACATCAACAGGTGAGTCAGAATGCATACCTCGTGAAACACTTTCGAAATGAATTTTTGGGGACGTTTGTTCGAAGGGGGAGCCATAGAGCAAAGCCATCAAACCACCAACACCAACATGAAATATTGGGTTAGGAATGGTTGAAGGCATAATAAGGCACTTAGGGCCACACTAAATGCAGTTGTACACACAACAATAAAGACAGTCTTGCACAGAATGCACAGTATGACACAGTTCGGTTGTGAGAACAGAGCATAAAACCCTAGCAGACCTCCTCTGAGATTAGATTTTCATTTAGTTAGAATAGATTCATTATTTTAGATATAAATTTTTATTTTAGACTTAATTCTTTTTAATTTAATTTAGATATAATTTTTTTGAGTTAGATTTTAGATTTGGATTTAATTAGATTTAGTTTAGATTTAGTTTAGTTTATTAAATTTAATCTAGTTTAGATTTTAAAGTTAGATTTTAAATTTAGAATGTTAATTTTGATTTTTAATTTAGACATTTTTTTTAGATCTTTAATTTGATATTTAGATTTAACATAATTTATTTTTTTAAATTATATTTTTAATTAGATTTTACTTAGTTTTAGATTTTTAATTAAAATCTAAGCTAATTTAAATTTTAATTAGATTTTTAAATTAAAACTTTAAATAGATTTTACATTTTAATTAGATTTTTTAGACTTTAATTAGATTTTAAATTTTAATTAGCTTTTAATTAGCCTTAGACTAGAATGTGTTTTTAAAATAAAAAATTAATTAGATTTTAGTTCTTTTTAATTTAAATTTTTAAATAAGTTTTTGTTTTTTTTAATTAGAACCTAGATTAATCAGATTAGATCAATTTTTGTCTATTAATTTCAAGATTAATGTCCTCTTGCTTCCTAATTTAATTTTTAATTTTGTGACTAATCTTAGACTTGAGTGATCAAGATTTGGACATTAAACTTTCATTTGTCAAAGATTGGAGGCTCAAAACCACTTATCATGCTTTGCAAGGCTCTTGCTTCAGTTTTGTTTTAGCTTGAGTGTCTTTTTCACATCAAATGATTAGTGGGCCTAAAAAGAACTTGAATGCTTGATTTGACATCATAAGCGAATTTAAAATTTACTAGTACTTGCATTGTCTTGTGGTTTGTAGTTTGTTTCTAGGTGTGTGAACCCCAATCCAAATACCTGCAAAACACAGTAAAGAAACACATTAGAAGATCGTATGCAAATAAGAACAAGGATTCCCCATGAAATCCATTAGCAAAGCTCCAAATAGGAAATAAAACAAGAATAAAATGAAAGAACAAGAAAGTAAGCTAAATCCTATTGAAAGCAATGCAAACTCTTGATCCCATGGAGGAATTGGTGCCAATTTGATGTGAAAAGTGGCCATTTCCCAACTCCAATGATGTGATGAAGATGATTGATGAAAGATGCATGCTTGTGGTGATGACTTCAATGGAGCTCCATGTTGAAAATATGAAAATTCCTAACTATGATTGGATGAAATTGATGATAGATTGCTATGGATTTGAGTGTAATAACTTTTCTCAAATTGTGGATGATGAAATGAGAAGATTAGCCTCTTATTTATAGAATATCAAGTTAAAGAGATGTCCAAAATGGAGCAATGTGGGACTAAGAATCAACCAATGGCAAGATGCCACTGGTCAACATGTGAATGGATAAAGGATGTGCAAGTTTTGAAGAATCTGTCAATAAATGAATATATTAGAAATTTGAAAATGGTGAAATGACAAGGTGGAGGGAGAGTCAAATGGAGTAATGGCCACTTGGCTCAATGCAAAAAGACTTGTAAGATGACATAAATGCCTTGTTGGAAGGACAAAGTCCACTTAGAATTTGAATTCAAATTTGAGGAATATTCCTCCATTATGCCAAGTTGATCTATTTAGGATCTAGGACAATTGCTTATAGAATGCTTAACGTAAAAGATCACTTAATACAATGCTCAAATGAATAAATGAACATAATATAATTGCCAAGATAATGAACTGAAAAGAAAGAGAGAAGAGAACAAATGCAATTGATAACGGAGTTCATCCCTAAGGACTATGTCTCTGGGCCCCTCTCCAATGGAGTGACCGATCCGATTATACTCCAAAACAGTTACAATTGCTTCAAGACTATCTCCTTCAAGCACAGCAGCATGACATTACTCTGATGTGCAAAAATGTCTTCAAAAATCTCCCGAGCATTCTCTCGTTCTCACCACCTGGACTTGGAAAAACAAGGCCTACACCCCTCTTTTTATACATAAAATATGCCTTATATGGCTTAACCACCAAATTAATTGCATAACCCCCTTCTATATCTTGTACAATCCTTTGATATCTCCATTTAGTTTGTTGGTTTTGATTGCTAGAGGTAGTTTTTGTTTGTTTTGGCTTATTTAGCCATTTTGTTATAGCTTGGTTAACAAAACCACAACAAAACCAAACTATGGCCAGATATTATATGGATATGTCGCGTGGTCTACCGGCAGTATATTATTTTAGTGGCCATGGGGTCGGCGGTTCCAACCCCACCGGCCTCGCTTTACAACAAATAACCAAACAAATAAACAACAAAACAAAGCCTTGCCTAATTTACATGGAAACGATCTCGGTCGGCGCAACGATTGGGAGGTTAGTTAGCCGTGCGGAGATCTCGGGGTCAAACCCCACCAACTTTTTGTTGAAACAAACCAAACTGACCACCGAAGACCTGAGGACACGTGTCAGGTTCTCATTCGCTGAACAATCCACATCGACGCTGACAAGCATGCTGACTCGACTGCTGATTCTGCCAACTGTACATTGACTAGTTTGCTGAGTTGTCTGCCACGTGTGATGCCACGTCGGGGTACGGAGATCCATGTCACTGGTACGGATGGACACGTGTCAGTCACTGATTGGTCTATACAGTTGAGTCACCTACCACGTGTCAGGTCAGAATTCATCCATGTGGATTCCGTACAGTACAGACTGACACGTCGGCATGATGACGTCATCCTCTGTAACCTCAAGTCTACCAAACTTTGACTGCTTGTAACTCGAGCATATGATGTCGGATTTTGATGAAATGAATGTCATCAGAATCATCTCGACGAGCTCTTCGCAATGATGCTAGTTCCATCAATTTCTGAGAAGATCATTTTTTCTGCCTTCTGGACACCCTTGAAGCCAGTTTGACTGGAAGTTTGACTGGCCGTAACTTGCACAAACAGAGTCCTTTTCACCCCATTCAAGTTGCATTGGAATCAGGACGTCATTCTCTTTCTGATGATGCTAAAATCTGGAGCATTGGGAACACTTCAATTTTCACTGAAAAATGTCCCCCGGATCAGGCCTCCCCACTGGAGAGCTTTTGGACCTCTGAAAGCTTGATTACTTGGAAAGTAAGTGAGGGTAAAGTTCCCTCACTTTACCAATCTCCGTCCATCTTTCTTTGCTTATATGCATCCCCTTCAGGCCCACTCTGAGGTACTCAACATCTTCTCTTCATGAAGTTCTGACATTCCTGTCGAGAATAACATCTTCTGGAAACTTTGACATGTACTCTAGTGAAAGGTCATCAGCTGATGGAACTTGAATGTCTATGACTTCATCTATGATCATTGGAGGCTCATAGAGTTTCAAATTCTCAACATTGACAACCGAGTAAATGTGCATGTATGGAGGAAGATTGAGGCGGAAGGCATTGGTACCAATCTTCTCAAGGATCTCAAAAGGACCATACCTAATTGGCTTAAGCTTTTTACCTTCACCTTGCATCCTTTCCTTACTGATATGTAACCAAACTTTGTCTCCAACTTGAAAATGATGATCAGTGCGATGCTTGTCATGGCGAACCTTGTATTTTGCTTGGCTTTGTTCCAACCATGCTTCCACTGCCTGATGAATTGCTTGGACTTTCTGGATGAACTTCAAAGCCTTCTCTGCATCATGGCGTCCATCTCCAGCATCATCTTTCCCGAAAGCAAAATCCATCAGTGTCTTGGGCACATAACCAAAGCATGTCTCAAAAGGAGACCTCTTAGTAGAAGAGTGTGTTGCATGGTTGTAGGCATGTTGCACATAATGAAGACTCTCATCCCACAACTTAGGATGCTTACTACAGTAACCTCTGAGTAGATGCACAACTGTCCTATTTACAACCTCTGTTTGTTCGTCGATCTGCGGATGGAAGGCTGTACTTTTCTTCAGTTTGATGTCCATGAGTCCCCACAAAGCTGACCAAAATTCCCCCAAGAATCGAGAATCTCGATCTGATACAATAGAAGTAGGTAACCCAAAATGAACCCATACAAATTGAAAGTACATATGAGTTGTCAGTTCAGCAGTGACTTGCTTTTTACAAGGCATCAAAATACACATTTTGCTGAACCGATCAACTACTACATACAAATAATCATGTCCCTTCCTAGACATAGGTAACCCCCCAACAAAGTCCATTGAAACACTTTCCCATGGACGAGAAGGTACAGATAGAGGTGTGTACAAACCCAACTTCCTGTTACTAGGCTTACTAGTTGCACAAATAACACAACCTCTAATATACTTAGTTACAGTTTCTTGCATACGAGGCCAATAACAATATTTCTGCAGCTGAGTCAATGTTTTGTTTACCCCAAAGTGTCCTGCAATCAATGAGGTATGTGCTTCTCTAATAACCTGTGCTTGTTCATCTTTTGGAACACATAATTTTCCCAAGTGATATAACAGTTTATCCTGCACATAATAATCTTTCTCTTCTACATGTTTACCATTCATTAAAGCAACATAGATATCCTTAAAGTTCTCATCATTAGCATATTATTCCTGAAAACTTTCATGAACCATAGAACTATTCTGAAGGATTATCAAAGCATTCATCATAGGAGGTCTAGAGAGCATGTCTACTACTTTGTTATGGGTACCTTTCTTATACTTAATAACCAAATGAAACTGTTGCAAAAAACCCATCCACTGAAAATGCCTACTTTGTTGCAGTTTAGTTTGTGAGTGCAAATACTGAAGTGGCTGGTGATCAGTGTGGATTATAGTTTCTTTCCCCATTATGTAATGTTTCCATTTTTTAACACTTTGAACTAAAGCATAAAGTTCTTTATCATAAGTGGGATAGTTACTTACTACTCCTGAAAAAGTTTCAGAGTGGTAGCAAACTGGTTTACCTCCTTGCATGAGTACTGCTCCCATGGCAAACCCACTCGCATCTATCTCGATCTCAAATGGTTGATGTAGATTTGGTAAGGCCAAAACTAGTGCGGTGCTCAACTTTCCCTTCAAAGTGTCAAAAGCCTTCTGCTGTGGACCTCCCCACTGAAAAGTTGCTCTCGTACTGGTTAATGCATGCAATGGTGATGCTATATAAGAGAAATTTGTAATAAAATTTCTCCAGTACTGAACTGCACCTAGAAAAATTCTGACCTCTATGACTGTACTTGGCTTAGGCCAGTTTACAATAGCTTCGACCTTTGCAGGGTCTACTTTCAATTGACCACCCCCTACGACATAGCCTAAGTACACTAAGGATGTCTTAGCAAATTCACATTTAGACATCTTTACATACAATTTTTCTTTTCTCAAGACATCAAAGACTTTCTTTATAACAGATAAATGGTACATGCCGATAATAGGAAGTGGCACATCCTGCTGTAACTGGATTTCATGTTGTATCTCTCTCTTGGGTGGCAACCCCTTCGGTTCCTAAAACATGTCATCATAAGCGAAAATAATTTTGACCATTTCAGCTTTATGTTTTGGGTCACACCCCTTGAAGGCCTCAGATTTATCATCTTCTTTGGCTTTTACAAGCATCAATACAAATTTTTTACTTGAGTTGACCAACCTCTTCATTTGACCAGCATTAACTAGTGTAAGATTAGTCTTCACCTTATGTGCCCGTACAATGTATTCTACCCCATCTTTAAAAAGATGATACTTATTCTCCCCCCTATAAAAGATTTCTTTTCTGTCATAAAGATAAGGACTCCCCAACACAAGCCCACAAATATCCAAAGGGACTACATCTACTTCTACCTCATCTACAAAGTTTGCAGTGATAGCAAATCTCAATTTACATTGTTTAGTTACTTGTAATTGAGCATCATTGCAAACCCATCCGAGTGGATATGGTTTCGGATGAGGTGTTGTAGTCAAATTAAGTTTCTTTACAACTTCAGATATTAAATTGACTTGGGAACCCGTATCAAACAATGTATCAACCTTAGTGTGTTTTGTTACAACACGAATGTGAAACAATTCATTCCTTTGCTTATCAACCTTAGGAGAAGATTCTTTACTTGTACTTGCACTAGCATTAGAAAAACTTGCATCAGAAGAGAGAGATATACCTTTCCCTTTACCTTGGATTCTGGTAGCAACAATCTTTGTCTCATCTCCAGAGTCAGAACCAAGATCCTGTTGAACCACTGCAGTAGTCTTTTGCTTGCCTTTATTACCTCCATATCTTTTCGGCCTCAACTCAGGATGAAGCTTCCAACATCTTGAATCATCATGCCCCTCTTTCTTGCAATGGGAGCATGTGGGTTTCTCACCCTCTTTCTTAGCTGTAGCTGTCTTCTTCCCTTTGCCTTTATCTTTGTCTTTTTCTTTCCCTTTAGACTTACCCTCGAACTTAGATGGCTTCTTGGAAAAGTTATCACTAAAAGTGTTCTTACCCCTTGACTCTATATGAGTAGCTTGAATAGACACCTCGTCTAGATTGTTGGGACTCAACATCAAAATAGTGTGCCTAAGGTAAGAATGTAAACCACCAATATACTTAAGTAATGTGTCTTGGGTATACAAGGGAACATTTAGAGCAATGGCCCATTTTCTAAACTCATGAGTATAATCCTGGACAGACTGCCCCTTACCTTGCCTAAAGGTTTTCCAATTCATGGTTAACTGTTGCATGTAACCTAAAGGATAGAATTTTTTCCTAAGGGCAGCAACAAACTCCATCCAAGACATATTAACTTGACCATGGTGAGCAATTTCTTCCCGAGTCTTACTCTCCCACCAGGTGAGAGTTGTACCTCCCAACCAGAGAGTGGCTAATTGAATCCTAGAAGCATCTTCTACTAGGCCTTGAATCCTACAATATACTTCTACTTGTTGGACCCAATCATCTAACTTCTCAGCATTTAACTCCCCACAGTATTTAGGTAACTAAAATTTTACATCTAGCTTAATAACAGGCTTAGATTTGCTCTTAAATGGATTTACATTAGAAGAAGGAGAAGGAGAAGGAGGAGAAGGGGGAGGAGAAGAAGAGGGAGAAGATGGAGGAGAAGGAGTTTCTAGAGCTTTCCCCTCCGTGTATTTTTGATCTTCCTACTTCTCGTGCTTTGAAGAACCTCCCTTTTCGCGCTTCTTCTTTTTTGTATAAAGTTCGTACACCATCGCCTTCATATCCAGAAATAGCTTTTGGAAATCCTTGTCACTGAGCTCTGAACTTTGTCCACCTTCTTTCCCTTCCATTTGTGATGGTTGATTAGCTCTTCGTCTTCCAATCTCTGGATTATATGCTTCAAGTTCTCCTTCACCTTGTTGCAACTTGGATCTCGTTAGCATTCAATTTGTGCAATACTAGCCACACACAAAGCTCTGATACCAACTTGATCTATTTAGGATCTAGGACAATTCCTTATAGAATACTTAACGTAAAATATCACTTAATACAATGCTCAAATGAATAAATGAACATAATATAATTTCCAAGATAATGAACTGAAAAGAAAGAGAGAAGAGAGCAAACACAATTGATAATGGAGTTCGTCCCTAAGGACTACGTCTCTGGGCCCCTCTCCAACAGAGTGACCAATCCGATTATACTCCAAAATAGTTACAATTGCTTCAAGACTATCTCCTTCAAGCACAGCAGCATGACATTACTTTGATGTGCAAAAATGTCTTCAAAAATCTCCCGAGCATTCTCTCGTTCTCACCACCTGGAATTGGAAAAACAAGGCCTACACCCCTCTTTTTATACATAAAATATGGCTTATATGGCTTAACCACCAAATTAATTGCATAACCCTCTTCTATATCTCGTACAATCCTCTGATATCTCCATTTAGTTTGTTGGTTTTGATTGTTAGAGGTAGTTTTTGTTTGTTTTGGCTTATTTAACCATTTTGTTATGGCTTGGTTAACAAAACCACAGCAAAACCAAACTATGGCCAGATTTTATATGGATATGTCGCATGGTCTACCGGCAGTATATTATTTTAGTGGCCACGGGGTCGGCAGTTCCAACCCCGCCGGCCTCGCTTTACAACAAATAACCAAACAAATAAACAACAAAACAAAGCCTTGCCCAATTTACATTGAAACGATCTCGGCCGGCGCAACGGTTGGGAGGTTAGTTAGCCGTGCGGAGATCTCGGGATCAAACCCCACCAACTTTTTGTTGAAACAAACCAAACTGACCGCCGAAGCCCTGAGGACACGTGTAGGTTCTCCTTCACCAAACAATCCACATCGACGCTGACAAGCATGCTGACTCGACTGCTGATTCTGCCAACCGTATTCTGACTAGTCTGCTGAGTTGTCTGCCACGTCGGGGTACAGAGAGCCACGTCACTGGTACGAATGGACACGTGTCAGTCGCTGATTGGTCCATACAGTTGAGTCACCTACCACGTGTCAGGTCGGAATTCATCCATGTGGATTCCGTACAGCACGGACTGACACATCAGCATGATGACGTCATCCTCTGTAACCTCAAGTCTATCGAACTTTGACTCATTGTAACTCGAGCATATGATGTCGGATTTCGATGAAACGAATGCCGTCGAAATTGTCTCGATGAGCTCTTCGTGATGATGTTGGTTTTGTCAATTTTTGAGAAGATCATTTTTTCCGCCTTCTGGACGCCCCTGAAACCAGTTTGACTGGCCGTAACTTGCACAAACGGAGTCCTTTTTGCCCCGTTCAAGTTGCGTTGGAATCAAGACGTTGTTCTCTTTCTGATGATGCTAAAATCTGGAGCATTGGGAACACTTCAATTTTCACTGAAAAATGTCCCCCATATCACAAGTTGAGGAAAATGAGGATTTTATAAATGAATTAAAATGCTTTATTTTTGCAAGTTGCAAAATCTAGAGGATTGAAGTGATTAGGATTAAATTAATCAAGATTTGATTAATTTAATAGGAGATTAGGTGAATTTGACTTTTGACTTTTAAATCAAAAAGAGAGGAATAATGATTTAGATTTAATTAAATAAATATTTTGATTTATTTAACTAAAGAGGGATGATGTTGGATTAAATTAAATAAAAAGGATTATTTAATTAAAAGGGGGGTTACATAATTATTTAAATAAAATTGATTTATTTAATTAATAGGAGATGATGACTTAATTAGATAAATGATTATTTATTTAATTAAGGAATGAATAGTGATGATAAGCTAAAGAGGTGATTCAAAACAAAACAATGTTAGTTAATCAGGATCAAGTGCATGAGATCAATAAGTATATTTTATGTGTCTACACTAGGCGAGTATGCTCTTATCTCGTGTCATTTGCTAATCTTGAGAATCAAAAAAACCTTTAGATGTTTTGTATAACCACCCACACATTTGGATTTGGGCATTAAAATGAACAATCTTGTCTTCAAATTTGTGTAACCCTAATTCAATAATAGAAGTATCATCTCCCCTTGGGCACTTGTGTGATCCTGGGTGTAAGAGAAATGGTTATTGACTCTAGAAATTGGGCCTTCCTTGGGGCGAAAAAGTACTCACTCAAAGGTGACTCAAACCAACAACAAAACTCTTTAGCCAAGCTACTCCTAACTAGTATACAAATGTGAATCATAATGGAAAGCTTAGGTTTATGAGTGCGGATGTGTCACATAGACAAGTGAATTCCGTAAAAACCTATGGAGCATAACCTCTGTAGGCTAAAATTCCTCCTTATTGGAGCTAATATTGCCTCATGTGTGGCCACTCGAGTGGGAGCTTGAACTAAAAAACCTTGTGTAGTAGCCAAAAACCCTTTCTATTCATTGGTGTAGCAAATTTCATTGCCAAGGCATACACATTCTCGCAGTTCTTTGTAGAGGTGAAGAGCTTGTCATGGGAGATTTATGAGGGCTTGAAGCTCAGTTGACCCAAGAAGTGAGTGTTGTGGAGGGCAGCCAGTGTGGCCAAGCTTTTAAGTCACCCTCTAAGAATAAGTGTTGCTGGGGAAACCCATGTGGAATCTAAAGAATATAGTCCTTTCCAACCCTAGGATTGTGATTTTTTTCAAAACATTCAAAGAAAAAACCATGTGTTTTCCAAGTTTTTTATTAAAAAATGAAAAAATAAACATACTTCATAAATCTAAAAAATCATTTTCAGCATGAAATAAGTTCAAAAATTGACCAAAAATTACAAAAACTAGACACTATCCAAAATTGTAATGCACCCACGACTCTGTGCAACACATCTGCTTTGTTAAAACACATTTAACACTTAAAACAATGCATTTTACTATGTTGCACTACATTTTCTATTCTGTACAATGCATTTGACATTCTGAACTGCATTTGAGACTATGTGCAATGCAATTGCCTTGATAAACTACATTTTCTATTAGAAACAATGCATCATCCTATACCAAAACATATTTGATTCCCTCTACAACATAGTTGATTTTCTAAACCTCATATGTAACAACACATTTTTTGACACTACAACACATTTGATCCCCTACAACACATTTATCAACTTAAGCACCGCAATTGCCTACCAATTTGAAAAATCACTATCATTGTCAAAATCTGAGACCAAGCATTTCCAAAATATTTTCAAACATCTTTTCACTGTGGTGTATGTTCAAAAATAGAAAAAGAATTGCTGAAATCTTTCAGCCTTGCATTTTTAGTTTGCATTTAGTTTTCCATAGGTCTACCATTGCACTTTTTAGTTGCACCTTATAATTCACCATCATTTTTTAGCATAAATAAACTCATAAGTTCTCATTTTGAAGACTTTTGAATAGGAAAACTTTTCATTCTTGGTTAAACCTTTGCCTTCAAAATTTGATCATCTTTGGACTTGGTCCAAATCACCTTTTTAATCTTTGTACTTTTGTGAGATAATTCCAACTCATAAGTCTAGTTTGGAACCTCACCTTGTCATATCATTTTCCTTAGTCCAACAAATAGTCCCTTGTCAATTGAAATTGAGGCATTGTCCAAACCTTGAATGGTTAGCAAACCTTTCCGAAAAGTCTACCAACATTAAGTGCACCTTAGAGCTCCTTGCATTTACATGGAATAATTTAGTCTTACACCCTTCATTTTAGTCCTCATTATCCCCATTGTATTTGACATTCCCTTTAGACAACATCATCATTATTGCATTCCTTACTTCCAAAACACCAAAAACATAGTTATATTGTCATTATTACATTCCTTATTATAAAAATCCAAAAACATAGTGTCATATCATTTGTAAATATAGCTTTGATCATCCTCCATCCTCTTCCATTTGAGCAAGACTTATATGGTTTAAACAAGACTACAAAGAAAAAGGAGGCAAATGAACCCTTTGGACAAGGCAATAACCCTTATAATTTTTCATATGACATGAACTCAAACATGGACATGGGGCACCTTTTGTCAACCCATTTAGTGACATGAACATGCCAACTTTCTCACACAATCCATTTGAACCTTTCATATGTAGAGATGAAAATGGATAAGTATTTATGGAAGACCTAGAAGTAGCTACACAAAATCTTGATGTGGCTTGCTTTGTGGAAGAATTAATCCTACAATACTTAGACAGATACCTAGTCATGCTTCTAGACCAAGGAGCTAGGTTGCCACAAGGGTTTGCCATTAACACCTTAAGAGAAACATCTCTTGATCATACCACTCAAACAAGTCAACCCATATCAACACCACAACATAATGCAAATAATACCACCATTGGTGCCACAACCCAAAATGCCACCACACAAAATACCACAAACCCCATTAACACTACTCCCATTGGCACCACCACTCAAAACTCCTCCAACATGGTCAACACAACATCCATTAGGGGAACATCAACCCTAGAAAATGTCACATCACATTCCATTCCACAACAAATATCCATAATTCCATCACAAACTATTGGAGCAACATTTGGGACTTTAACTAGTACAATGGGAACCGACACATCAAATCTCATATTTGGATCTTCATCTAGCACCATGGGAATAACATATCAAATCCTTTGACTAGGTCCTCAACTAATTCCATGGGAGAAAATTCATTAAACCCCTTTGGGAGGAACAAGAGACAATTCTCCATTCAAGGACCCCAACCAAATGCTAACACTTCATCACATATCAATACCAACACCCATATACCCCAAAGGAAAAACAAAAACATTCTACATGGTCACATTTATCCACACATGAGTTCATTTGGGCATCAAAACATTTCAGGTCATAAAATTCAACAAATACAAACGAACACTATTGGCATTCACATCCCTACATATACATCTCACATCCATACACAACAACACATTCCCATGCAAAAAACTCAATATCAACAAAATCTGAATGTGCCATACATCTCCCACCAACAACACATCCAAAATTAGAACATCCCCTCACAACAAGTGGGATACCTATTACTAGCATGTGTGATTCCACAAACAATCCCATAGTGGATGCTCTCATGGCTCAACTCGCTACTTTGTAAAAAAAAGTAGAAAACCTACAAATGTCCAACAAAAAGGCCCACACATCATATGAATTATGTCCATACCCATTTGACATGAACTTGTACATGCCACCATTCCCACCAGGATATGTAGTGCCAAACTTTTCTAAATACAAAGGAAAAAATAATTCCATCAAACACATAAGAGAATTCACAACCAGTTGTGTGGGTGTTTCCTATGAACATACTTATCTAATGAGACTCTTTCCTATGAGTCTCATGGGTCACTCACTTCAATGGTTTTTGTAGCTACCTAAAGGAATAAAATCATGGGATGAATTAGCCAATAAATTTGTTGACAATTATACCTATAACATTGACACAAACATCAACATTGCCTCATTATGTAGAACTAGTAAAGAAGAAATAGCTGAGACATTTATTCCATTTTCCAAAGATGGAGAACTTTAGCAAGTCGATGTCCTATGGAAATACCATAAAAGGAAAAGGTAACCATGTTTGTGTAAAATCTCCTTGGACCACTGAGATATGGTTTATAGGTCTATTGATGTAACACTTTCACAAACCTCATAGAAAAAGGAGTTCAACTTGAAAAAGTTTTAATTGAAAAAGGAGAACTCAAATATGGTAGCAAAACCACAAACCCAAATCCACCAAATGATAAAAACAAATACTGGGTTAAAAATAAACATATCACCAATGATTGAGTTTTTGATGCAAAAGTAGTAAACGCGATAGGTCTTGTGATCACCCTTAGAGGAACTCCATCCCAAAATGCAGCATTAACCATACCGACACCCACTGCAAATGCCATCCAAAACAATCCCGTCAAACCAAACCATCGGCAACCTCTTTAAACTAGACAATTTTCAAAGAGATGCACATACACCCCCTTGGTTGAACTAGTTGAGGTTTTCCTCAAGAATCTCCTTCAAAACAATGTCATCACATTGCAGGACCCTAAACCCTATGACCTTGGGTAGTTCAAGCCATCATCGTGGGATGATAATGCATTTTGTGATTATCATCAAATGAAAGGGCATAAAACTTCTTCCTGTTGACAATTAAGAAATCTCATATGGGACCTTATTGAAAGTCATGCCATTGAAGTAGATGGTCAACAATTTCCTTCAAACGTAGACCATACAATTCATAAAAACCCATTGCACGACCATGGCTCAAGCAACCCCTCTACGTCAGGGCCAAAGAATTATAACAATCAAGCTAGTTACGCTCACACCACCTTTGGCTATTCTAGTGGACCCATCCTTAATCACCACCAAGTGGCTGATGAACACGTCAATACAATCACCATTAAGAAGACACCAAAGTGTAATGTTACCACCCATCAGGGTAAAGTCACAATAGTTGGACCTCCTCCTAGACAACCCAAGATCACAATAGGTGGTCCCTCTGCTAAACAGTCCCAACACAAAGGCTAATTTAATCTCATTGAACAACTGGACTAACACACCTGCCAAAATATCCATACTCGAGCTACTCCGCACCTCACCTACACACAAAGCCAAACTTGACAAAGTCTTGTAGGAGTCTTCTATACCAAATGACATTGATTTAAATCACTTCAAGGCCATGGTTGGGTATTTGACTACCCCCCATCTAATCATATTTTTTAGACCTAGACTATTCATCACCCAAATCATCTCACAATGATGTCATCCATATTGAGGTTTTTTTCCATTAACATAAGGTTAGATGGGTCTTGGTAGATGGCGAAATAGGATTGAATATTTTCTCTCTAAAACTAGTCAAATCCCTAGGCTTCTCTAATGCTTGTGTGAATGAAACCAAAATTATTGTTATAAAGGAATTTGATGATGAGAAATGATCTTGAAAGGGCATCATCACACTTCTAATTCATGTGGGGTTTGTCATTACAGATACAACATATTAGGTCTTGTATTTGGAACTACCTTGCAACATACTACTTGGTCAATGTTGGATCCATGCCTTAAAGGAAGTACCATCCACTTACCACCAATTATTGAAGTTCCCTTTTTATGGCACCGAGATCACCATACCAGGAGATCATAACCCTTTCTAATACTACATAAATTTGAGAGGTATTTCCAAACACCAAGTGCTAACCAATTGAGAAGCCTCAACATCCACCGCTTCCAAATACATTGATCCATCCACACTTGCCAAACCATTCATATCCACTCTCTCGACATCCACCATATCATCTTCCACCATCAAACCAAGTACTAACCAAAATGTCAAGATCCCAGACCAAGGGTGCAGAGAATACAAGTTGAGGATGGCCTACTGCATCACAAAAATACCCAAGTCACAAAAAGTGTATGGTCGGCGTTGCTTTGAGCTAGAGCCCAAAGAAACTTTTAAAGTTCCTATAGCAATGACCTTCAAAAAATGGGGAGACATGAACAAGAATGACATTGAAGATATATCAAATTGGATCTACAAGGACCTAGAAGACCCATCCCCATTACTCGTACAAATATATGGAAAAGGCTATAACATAATGAAGGCACACGACTATGATGGAACTAGTGGCCTTGGGCTAAACAAAACTAGGAGAGCACCTATAATGCCTTCTTAGAGACAAAAATATTTGGGGCTAGGGTTTGAGCTAATCAAAATCTATGATCAAGGTACCCATGTACTTTCAGGTGAGAGCATGAATACTTCCAAGCATGTCAAGAAAATCAAAGATTACCTCATCGAGTCTGACTCCAATAAGTGGGAATTTTGTTCTAAAAAATTCCTAAGAAATTATGACCTTAAAAAAATGCTCCTAGAACCTGGGGAGCCCTCATTTGAGGAAAGATTCAAATTTTTTTAAAGATTTTTCAATCATAGGACCTTTCTAATGACACCCCTAAAGTCCCAAAGAAAAGAGAAGAATGGGTCAGAGTCTTCTAGCCTCGCGGGGAAGAAAAACCTAAATCATCATTTGAGCCTACTAGACATAATTCTGCACCATCATCTAAACCTATTGACCATGAGTTTGAGCCACCATATGAGCATATTAATCCTAATTCCACCCCATTTGTCCCATATTTTGACCACGATTCCAATTCATCTAAATCCAATGAAGATGGAATTTAGATGGAATTTGACTGGGAATTTGAGGAGGAAAATTCCATCTTTACATTTTCAACCTCCATCTGCATGCTTTCCACCTTGTCCCCACCCTTTGCCAATATTGATGATGATATCTCCCTTGTATACCCACAACTCATTGACTAGGATCAACAAGGTCCACCCATTATGGACATCTTTCAGAACTACAAAGCCATTGTAGAATTCATGGGACTCCGTGAAGGGATACCAAGCGGGGACCATAAGGTTGGGTTCATAATAGATCTTGATTATGCAACATATTTTAGGTATATTATGCAATCCTATAGTTGAAAAAATATTATACCTAAAACAAAAAGGAATATATCTTTAGGTGAAAACCAAAACACACCTTTTGATGACAAAAGAGTAAATATAAAGGACCTATTTGAGAGTGAAAACCTCTCTGGGGTGCCCAAGGATGGAGTATTAGACTTTCTTCCCATCAACCAAGAGAGATAAGTAATGTTAATTGAGGACACAATGGAAATTAACATAGCCACATCAAAAAATATGAAAATGGTTCTTGTGGTAGCATCATTGACAAAAGAAGAAAAGCCTAAAATTTAGGAGTTCTTCATAGAATGCAAGATTAAATTTGCATGGTCTTATGTCAACATGCCAGGACTGGATCCAAAATTAGTTTTGCATCATCTTCCTTTGCTTCCAGATGCCAAGCTAGTCAAGCAAAATTTATGTAAAATGCACCCGCAAATTTCCCTATTAGTCAAAACTAAACTTAAGAAGTTACTAGATGCAGGATTCATGAGATCAATAGACTATGTTGACTATATTTTAAATCTTTTTCCTATGACTAAGCCAAATGGTCAAATACGCATTTGCACAAACTTTCCTGATCTAAACAAGGCATGCCCAAAGGATGATTTTACATTTCCCAACATAGACATCATTGTGGATCTAACAATAGGGTATGAGATGTCCCTCATGGATGGTTTCTATAGATATAATCATATTTGCATCACCCTTGATGATCAACACAAAATAGCATTCATCTTTCCATGAGGAACACACTGTTGGAATGCCATACCTTTTGGCCTCAAGAATGGACGTACCACATATCAACGCGCCATGACCATGATATTCCATGACCTCATACACACAATGGAATACAATGTCGATGAACTCTTAGAAAATTCCTTCACATGCAAAGATCACCTCAAAGTCTTGGACAAAATTTTCATGAGGATTGAAGAATACAAAGTTTGTTTGAACCCAAAGAAGTGTGTTTTTAGGTTGACTTCAAGAATTTTTTTGGGATACATAGTTTCCTGTTGAGGCATTTAAAGTCGATCCCACTCAAGTTAAAGCAATATTGGACATGCCTTCACCAAAAGGATTTAGTGAGCTAAGAATGCTATAGGGAAGACTACAGGCCATCCATCGGTTCATTGTACAATTAGCTAATAAATTCCAACTTTTTCAGTATCTACTACGCAAGGGCATCCCCTTTGTGTGGAATGACAAGTTCCAAACAACTTTTCAACAAATCAAGGATTATTTTTTGACACCACCAGTCTTAGTGCCACCCATTGAGGGAAAACCTTTGATCTTGTTCATTTTGACAACCACCGCAACACTGGGGGCATTGCTTGCACAAAATAACCATGAGGAGAAAGAAAGAGTTATATACTATATCAGTCACACATTAGTTAGATATGAACTAAACTACACATCCATTGAATGTGCTTGTCTTGTAGTTGTCTTCGCTACTCAAAAATTATGTCATTACATGTTGAATCATACAAAAAATTTAGTGGCAAAGCTAGATCCATTGAAGTATCTCCTTAGTCGAGCAACATTGACTGGACATTTGGAAAAATGGGTAATGATACTGAGTGAGTATGACATATAGTATGTGGAACACAAGGCTATAAAAGAACAAGTTATAGTAGAACAACTTGCAAATTCTCCCATACACGGTGATCATCCATTAGTGGTCAATTTCCCAGATGAATCCATCTTGTAGGTAGAACCGAAATCACTTTGGAAGCTCTATTTTGATGGATCTCACACAGGTTATGGCTAAGGAGCAGGAGTATTATTCATCACACCACAAGGGGACTCTATCCATAAGTCCTTCAGAATCACCTTCCCTTGCACAAACAACGTTGTTGAATGTCAGGAACTTGTCACATGAATCAGAATGGATATCAAATGGAAAGTCAAAACACTTTTGGTCTTCGACAATTTTTAGTTGGTCATTAACGAGGTTAATGATGAATATGACACCAAGGATGAAAAATTGATGTTCTACAAATGCATGGTTGATAGTTTCTTGTCATATTTCCACATGATTTCTTTTGAGAAAGTTCTTAGGGCACAAAATAAGGAAGCAAATGCAATGGCGATGATTAGGTCTCTCCTAGACATTCCCAACAATGTGTTGCAATTCAAGTTCTTAGTGGAATAGTTGTTGGTTCCCACTTATGATATTCTTGAATCAGAAATGGTTTGTGAGCTTGTTGGTCCCAATTCACCTTTGTATCACAACATATATGATTACCTCTAATCCTAGACACTTTTGCCAAACCTTTCCAACAACCAACACAAGTCCTTTATCTATAAAGCCGCCTGTTACACCATCATCAGTGACACCCTCTACTGTCATAGCTTTGACAATACCCTTCTTCAATTTCTCAACACTAACAAAGCACAAACAACCTTACATGAGGTACACGAGGGTATATGTAGATCTCATTTGAGTGGCCCAACCTTAGCTAAGAAGATACTGAGACTTGGGTATTACTGGCTGCCAATGGAAAAGGATGCTCTTCAATTTGTGAGAACATATCATAAATGTCAAGTACACATTGATCTAATTCATGCGCCAGTGAAAGAGCTTCATTCAATCACTTTTTTGTGACCCTTCGCACAATGGGGACTCAAACTCATGGTCAAAATTGATCCTATCTCATCCAATGGCCATAAATTCATCATTATTGGTACTGAATATTTTACCTAATGGATTGATGTTGTTACCCTCACTTACATAACCGACAAGAAAATTTCCAAATTCATCCTCAACTACATAATCTATCAATATCATGTCCTACAATCCATCATCATAGACAATGGTCGTACCTTCAAAAATTAGGACATCTGTGAACTTTATGAACTCTTTCATATCCAACACCATTTTTCCATACCGTATTATCTCCAAGGAAATGATCAAGCTAAGGCATCTAACAAAATGATTTTCAAAATTCTTAAAAAGACTGTCAATGACACTAGTCGTGACTGGCATCTCCAACTCAACCCCACCCTATGGGCCTACCACACAAGCATTTGCACACCTATTAGGACCACCCCATTCACCTTGGTCTATGGATCTGAAGCTATATATCCCATGGAGGTCAAAATCCCCTCCTTATGGGTCTCTTTGAACGGATTGATTGATGATGAAGAGTAGCAATAGTCTCGACCACATGAGCTAGAAATGTTGGATGAGCGAAGAAAAAATGCTTTGAATCACTTACAAGCATATCAAAATCACCTTTGTAGAAGCTATAACAAAAGAGTAATGATCCAGAATTTTGAAATTTGTGATTTGGTCTTAATGCAAAAGCCAAGGAATCAAGCTGACTGCGAGAAGCTCGACAAGTTCGAGCAAAATTGGCTAGGTCCTTACATCATTAGTGTTGCATTCAGTTATGGTGCTTACTAGTTAGCTAATCTAGATGGGGAATAATTGATAGAACCTATCAATAGTTTTCATCTACCCAAGTTATACACATAGCATCAGAGAGCTTGGCTAAAAAGTGCAAAAATACAAAAAAAAATTGATAAATAGTACAAAAAATTGTCACCCTGATGAAAACTTGGCAAATCGGCAACTTCATGACACCAAAAAAATTAGAAAATATCAAAAATAGTAAAGAAAAATAATTCCTACAATAGTGAAAACCACTTCAGTGGTGCTTTGGATAAGTACCATGGTGAAAACCTAGCAAATAGGCACCATGTGTAGGAAATATTTGCTTTGTCATCTATTATCACTCCATCTACCTTTTTCCATAATAAATACCTGATCTTTTGACACCCTCATGAAATTCATCATAAAGTCTTGCTATTTCTTTCCATGGCTGACAAAAATTGACATGATGTCTCGCATATCCTTCACTCTTCATCTTGAGCACATCCTTTTACATCTCCTTCATCTTGGCTAGTCCTAGACCTGATTGGGGGAAACACCCTTATCACCTAACTGCAGTGAATCTCACATATTGTCCCATAAAAATCATAAAATTTCCTAAAAAATTCCCTAAAAATCAGAAAAAGTCCTAAAAAAAAAATCTTAAAAATCAAAAAATGTCCTGACAAAATCCAAAAAAAATCAAAACATGCAAAAAATATAAAACCATCTACATAACTTTCAAAATCTCAAAAAAAGAGTTAGAGTTAGTCAGGTCAGTCTTTGTCATTGTTGAATTGTGTTGCCTCTACGATCGGACGTAGGCAAGGCCGTCTGTCAATGTGCCCCTAAGGCATTAGGTTAGTCCTTTAGTCATTGTCAAATAAAATCATGATTCAACACTTTGTTATTTCCACAAATTCAAGAGTCATGTCAAACTATGAGGTCTCTATGCAATTGCCACATAGGAAAGGCCATCTATCGATGAGCCCTTGAGGCCCCCTAGGTTCAATCCATTAGGGTTTGTTGCATCAAGTCAAAACATGTTGGTTTGTCTTCAATATGTATGTCTTGTCCCTATAGAACTATGAGGTCTCTGAGTGCATGAAATAGGCAAGGCCATCTATTGATGAGCCCTCGAGTCCACCTAGGCCAGTCCTTTAGGGTTTTTCATGGTGGTCAAATAAGTCAAACATAGTCACACTTGTACACAAGACAATTATTTGAATGTCAACATTCAAATCGTGAACTGATAGATAACATAGTCCAATCAGTCATCAAGTAAAAATTAGTTAAATTGCCATAACAATGTCAACCTCATCACTTTATGGTCCCCTCCAAGATGTGTCCTTCTTGAATTTGGACCCCATCAAAATTTTATTTTCCTTTTTAGGATGTTTCTTTCTTGACAACAGGCTCCATCACATTTTCATTGGCCTTTTCATGATGTGTCTTTCCCGATGACAAACTCTGTCACATTGGCATTGACCTCTTCAAGAAATGTCCTGATGAAAGGATCTTTCACATAGTCATTTCCCTTTTCAGGATGTGTCCTTCCTAATGATAGGCACTATCAAACCATAAAAACTATTTGACTATCAAATTGTCAAATTGTCGAACCATTTCAAGCAATGATCCTTCGACAAACAAATATTGGCAAACCTATTGAGTGTCTAATGATTTTTCTTTTCTATTTTGTCTTATCTTTTTATTGTTTTGTGTCTTGTTCATGTTACTAGCTGCCTCAAGGATGTCCATGAAGGATTTAAAGGTGTGATGACATCTCATGATCCCTTTTTCCTTGATTGTTGTCTTTGGTGTGTTTTGACAAAAAGACTAGGGCAACTTAGCCCTTAGTATGAGTTAGGACATTCCTTGTCTATGATTGTCTATAAATTTTGTAAGTGGATGATCTTTCACACCTTGGTCTATGTCATATCATGGTTTTTGTTATCCATTTGTCATTTTTTACCTCCCAATGATGACTATGCAACACTTATGATGTTGTAACATGGGTTGAACATGCATATTTAGGTACTAAAGTTCAAATAATGATGTCTTGTGAAGGTGTTGTGAAGTTTTGTAAGACATTTCTACACTCTTCTAGACCCTATTCATTAAAATTCACCTAAAAATCACCTTTTCATCACTAAACAAGTTTTATTTTGAAGTGTTGTAAAGTCTCGTAACAAGCTTTCATGATTTTCTAGGCTTAACTTCACTACTTACACCTTTCTTATGCTTTATTTGACCCCTTTATTCCCTTATAAGGCTTAATTAAGTGCATTTTTTAATGTAATCCCAACAAACAACATTAAATATAAGATAATTCTTGACAACCATTTTCAGGTCCTAGGTGGGACCCATTCGCCATGGGTGGCCAACGAGTCCCTCTTGGCTCCAAATTCAAAATATTTCAAATTTCCTTTTGGGTTTTTATTCAAAAACATTTTTTGTTGGCCATTGATGAGGTATGAATGGGTTACTAAGGCACAAGATTGTATAAATAAGTGTTTTTACATGCATTTCAACCCCCATTCATTCAAGAATTCAATCACACCTCACATTCAAGCTTTCAAGCACCTTACAACATCAAATCAAGAATTAATCAAGCATTTTGGAGCATCCATTGATACAACTTCATATTTTCATCATCAAGGGCTTGGTAAGTTGATAGCATTTGCATGTTGTTAGTTTATCATTCTCTTGCATTTCATTATTTCATTAAGGGTTTGATTACCAAAGTGGGGTTTGACCAAGGCAAACCCCTATTTGCTAACCCTCAACCATTTTTCTCCTCTTGCATTTGTGTTTGTAGACCTTTGTATGTAGATTTAACAAGAATTTAGGTGATTGAAGAGTGGTCAACAATTCAACTAGGTTTTTCAAGTCAAGTCAATCATATTTCAAGCTTGGAGAAGGTTTTCTGTCTATTTCCTATAGAATTGACTTTGGCAACTTAACAAGCAGACATTTCTAGATCTGGTGTTGCAGATTTGTCTCCTAATTTCTCAAAATTTTGGGAGAGGACTAATTCACCACCAGTGGCGAATGAGTCCCACCTTAAGACTAAAAATCTAGTTTTTTTTAGATTGTAGATCTTGACAGTCAGAAACTCATTCCCAACAGTTTTTCACCACTAGTAAGACTAATTCTTCACCTTGAGCGATTGAGTCCCACTATTGATTTTTAGTAATCTTAGTCAACATTCCACAGTTTCTAAATTCCTCAAATCTTTCCCAGATGCACTCTGTTTCATCCCATTTCTTTCTATTTTGCATTTTATTCATTCTTAGTTCATTGTTTGGATATCACAATGTGTTTTCCAACATAGCTTAAATCTTAGATTTGCATTCATAATCATTCATTTAAATCACTTACTTGCATTTAGTTCACTTCATTTAACTTAGATAACATCCTACATAGTATAATTTGAATGAATCCTTTAGCTTTTTGGCCCTACCTCTCTCCTTTTAGGTGAAAAAACCCTAGAAGATCTAGAGAAGTGCATTGGTGCCAAATATCTATGGTTCATTGGAAAAATATTGAAGTATTCCTTTTTCACCCTAACATCCATGTTTTCCATGCTAACAGTTCTCCTATTCCTTAATCCTCTATTTTTCTCATCCATTTCGAGAGAACACTCATGTTATTTCAACCCACTTGTCCTCTTGAGGGGGCATACCACTACCTCCTCATCATCCTTCCTCTCGCTACTTTCACACTGGGGAATATTTTTGACTTTTTTTCTTTGACACAATGCAATAAACTATATTATTTCAAAGAGGGGGAAAATTTAGACACATAAAAATGACCTAGGTCATCAAGCTGCCATTTTTTGTGACGACCACGCTTCTCCCTGACACAATCAAAGTATTAATTATTCCTCTATGATTATTTAAATAAATCAATTGCATTTATTTATTTAAATATGTCACTAATCAAATCTTATTTCCTCCATAACATTACCATTAATCCTTCAATTAAATAAAATTATCCATTGAACTTACTTTCCATCCCACCAAATAAATTATTAAAATTATTATTTATTGCCTTCTGTCTTATTCCCATTTATGAATTCAACATTTGTTTAATTCATAAGTCAACCTTCCTCCATAATTCAAATAATTTCTATTATTATTTGATTTTCCAGCTACCTCTTATTCTATCTCATTTATTTTCCACCATTGATTTAATTGGCTAAATCTCAACCCTTCATTTCAAAGCTTGCCCTAACTTTGACCTAATGTTTCCCTAACCCTAATGCTCCTTATCACATTGATTCTTGGCCTTTGATCTTAGGTTTTTGTAAACTTTTAATCCTGGCCATCCATTGTTAATTTGGAGTTCTTTAAAAGGCTCTCTTCCAACCCATTTTAAACACACACAAATGCTTGAGGATTTGGATACTTGAGCACTCACAAAGCTTCAATATTTTGCTTGTCTTGGCATAGGTTATAGTTTCACTTAAATCTAAGGGCAATTATAATAGTTATAGCAAGATGGAGAAGGGAAATAGAGGTCAATCAAGGTAGTCTTGAATACCAAGCGAATTTGTTTCATGTTTTCATGTTTCTTGCTTTTCATTGTGCTCTATTGTTGATTGGGATTTAGTTTTATACTATTTATAATGAACTTGAAAATTTATCCCTAATACAAAAGGGATTGGGACAAACCCATGCAAGCTACTCTATGGGAAGACCCGATTACTACAAATAAAATCTTGAAGACCTCCCATTATGAAGTAATATAGGGGAAAGAGGTAGTTTTACCTATTTTCATAGAGATCCCTGCCTTGCATTTGCTAAAATCCCTGGAGATTGAAGAAAGAAGCGGAATGGAAGTAAGGTTGGCAGAACTCCTCAAGCTTGAGGAAGATAGAGAAAAATATTATGAAGCCATAATTAGTTTCCAATAGATAGTAAAATGGATGTTCGATAAAAGGACCTCCAACCTAAATTTCAGGGAAGGAAGCCTTTTACTGCGAAAACCAAGACAACATTCAAAATTTGAAGTGCTATGGAAGGGACCCTTTCGTATCAATGCATGCAAGAAAAATAATGTGTATGAGCTTGAAGATATGGAAGGAAACATTTTGGATATACCGGTGAACAATATTTATCTAAAATTGTTCCATCAAAATGCACAATTCTTTAAAAATTTCATAGTTATGTACCATATGTAAATTTTTTTGTAAAATACTATCTATTTTTTAGAATAAATCCATGAGAATAACATTGAAAGAAACAAAAAAGGTATTATATTATATTCATTGAAAATACATTATAATATGAGCCTAAGGCTCTAAGAGAAACCAAAGCTTCTTTTGAAATTCCAGAAAGAGCTATACTACAAAAAGGAAAAAAGGAGAGGCAATGAACAAAAAATAGTAAGATTCATAAGCCTCAAGCCTTCGCTAAGCAATCAAAAGTAGCTCTTCGTAAGTTTCTTCTTCTTCTTCTTCTTTGACAGGGTGAAAAGGGGTCAAAACAACACATGCTAGCCTAGCACACCAGCAACCTCGGACCTCATTCTCATAGCTGTACACCAAGAACTCAAAGTGATTTTTCTAGTCAATCCCACCAATGCGCTCCATGCCAAACTCCCTTAGAAGTAAGGTTGTTGCAAGATGAGACAATGAGTGGTTCCTCTCAACATCCATGGTTTGAAAGTCAATAAGGAAGGGTATCCAAACCATGTCCTCCCCATAATCAATGTGCCTACTGAGGTCCATGGCATTTGGAATACCAACACCTAGGATGGCCAATTGCACAATTTTTCCAAGCCCATCCAAGTACATGGATTCAAACATGGCATGGAAAAATGAAATTATCCATTGCTTGGCTATGTCCAGGTTGAGAAGGGAGGCCACAAAATGAGAGATGAAATTGGAGTTGTACCACAACTAGTTTTCATCCTTCAAGTAGTCCTTATTGAGTAGCCACTTGCATGCAATGACAATGAGGGGGTCATTCTACTTCACCAAATGCTTAATTTTGTCATAAGTAATTTCACTAGTGAAAGAGTATTGTGACCTTCATGGAAGGAGTTGAATGGGAGTTCCTAGAACAAACGATATGATGGTAGTAAAAGATAAGGCTAGTAGAATGAGATATAGTAAGAAAATCTTGATAAACTTAAAAGCTATTTTTTGAATGAATATTGTAATAAGGTGGCATAGCAATTTATAGAAAAGACACGTCAACGAACCCAACCAATGGGAAATCTATTTTTGGCCAGATGGAAATGGAGAAAATATCAGAGCATCTGGAGGGAAAGAGGTGAATTGTATGGAAAATATGATAGAGGCCTTGAGAAATAAATTTGTGTGTTGGGAGTAAATGCTTGTGTAGGTCAATCATTGCCATGTGTCCTAATTGCCATCATCAGCATGAGCTAGCCTGCTTATATGAAAATATATTGATTAATGCTTTAAGTTTTGAAAAATTAAATAGGTGCATCTTTTCAAAAGTACCTTGCACTACTTAAGCACACTTCTCATAGATAAAAGCATGATTTCCAATGCATTTAGCCAATTTGTGAAAAAGGTGGTAGAAATAATGTACTAATTCCATTCTTGTGGTGAATTTTCCATTCTGAAGGGACACAGATCACAAATCCACATGTATCACCTCAGTGGAAGCATTTAGTGGACCGCCAATAACAGTAGAGCCTTAACTGCATGTATGTGCAAAAGAATTAACTACACCAAAAGCATATTTTTGCTAAGTAGTAGAAAATCAAGTGGCCATTTCATTGAAGAAACTCTTTGCAACTTCTCAGTACAGCCATGGTAGAAGTATCAACATTTGGTAGAAAGGTTGAAGCCTCGTCCAAAAGGCTTGGTTACACAAATATATTTTGGAGGAATTCATTCACCAATGCCCCAGCACCGGAAGAATGATAGTTTGATTATACTAAATCAATATGCAACCAAATAATCGTATTAGAAGAGAGGCAGTGCAGGATTTTGCAAACAACATTTTTGACCCAAAGTTGGCAACTGACCCTAAAATCCTTAGGGAAGGAGCATTACAAAGAATGATTTAGCATTGGTTGGGTGAATTTTTCATGTCTCGTCAATGGAATTGTGGTTTGCCACAATTCATGTTGTCTGCCATACACCCATGCCTAAAGTTGGTAAATGCATGCGCTAAAATATTCAACACGGACATAGGGGTTATTGTTGGCAACAAGATAAAGGTTACAATTACTACAGTTGCCATATGAGATATGTTGTGCATCCCTACAACTTGGGACACCGAGCGCTTTGATGAGGAAGAGATGGAAAGTTTCAGGGAAGCCAAAACTAAGAAGGGGCAATTTTATGAGGATGAAACAAAGGAAAGACTAGAGAGAGATCAATTTTCTTTTCCTCTTGTGCATAGGATATTCAAGAAGGATACATAGTCTATTTTCTCAATGTTGGCCTAGATTTACAATCTTGATGATGACAAAGAGGCACATCCTTTTTCAGATGAGCTTGGCTTTCATGCTTAAAAGGGAGAAAAGTCAAAAGTATTATGATTTTGTTGATGCAATAACTGAATGGATGCTAGAATAGTTGAGGACCTAGATGATACTCAGTATAAATTTAGCTATTCTTTTGCATCAAAATTCTAAGTTTTTGGAGGGAATTTTGTCATTATTTAGGTTCGATGTAAAGGGTTTCTAGTAGCCAATTTTGATATGGACTCATGTATTTTCAAGCACATGGGATTAATACTAGTTTGTGGATTTTTTATGAGGCTAGTACTTCAATATTTTCTCCCATGCCTTATAGGTCGCTTCTCTCTCGAGGTCTTGTAATGAATGAAGACTTCTTAGACCCCGATGGATTATTTCTTAGGTTAAGATTTCACTTTTATTAGATTCCATGGTTTCATCAGGAAACCTTTCAGACTCCCCAAATTTGTAATGGATAGAGTTTTTTTTTTTAAGGAATGTCGTCAAGCAACCCTTGCCGACAATGTCTATGGTGTCGAAAGGAATAAGACAGGGCTTTACCCAATTCCCCTAAGTATTTCCAATAGTTAGGTAGCACTGGTGAGGTAGAAGGTGGAGGGTGAGCTTACAAACAAATTGACACTCTTAGGCTTGGTTCTTATTTGTGACATGTAGGACTACAATCTGATGAAGTACCTCCCAACTTGGAAACATTAGAGTCAAGAGTATTTTGAGTCAAGTAGGAATCCAACCTAAGAAAGGCTAGAAGTATCTGTCGACTTGGCCCACATACCATTCAAACAACCACCATGGCTGAACTTTTATGTTCAACAAGTGGAGTATCAAAAGAACCTCCCAATGGGTAAATCCCTTAGCTCACAATTGAAAGGCTTGGGGTGGTTGAAAAGGAAAAAACTAGATTTCTAGAGGTTCCCACAAGAGATGAGATGCCCCAATGCCCTATATGGAGATATATGGCCACATGACAAAGGGTTTGATGATGTTTTTGAGGAAGAGGTCAATGCCAACAATAGTAATCTAGAGACTAGTCATGAGATTGAACAAGAAGAGATTTTGCACTATGCTTCTTAGCCTCGAGAGTCAGACAAAAGAAAAAAATTGAGGAAAAATGACTCACAAGTCACGTCCTCTATTAGTGCATAAAGCAAAGGGAAAAGAACCTGACAGTCCCTAAGAAAGTCTACTATGGTTATCAAAGGCCAAGTTTCAGCAGGATCAGTCAGTAAAGGATCAAAACATGTACTAGTTTGGGTCATACAAAGAGGAGACGAGTTCAAGATAACCTGGTGCCTCAGTTATAGGTGAAGAAGAAGTGGAATCTACTTTGGAAGGTGTTTTGGCCACCGCGAATTGGGTAAGTTTCACTCCCTCTCTTCTTTCTACCTTTGCATCTCTAGTTAACCCTCTGTGGAGAAGAATCCTCTGTCTGTGGACCTCAATATTTTAGTCCTTAATGAAACCCCAACCATTTTCAATAATGAACCTTGTGAAGTAACCCCACGTAGCAAATGAGCATCATCTGCTTCGATCGCTATTGATTCTTTAATCGCCTTATTAAGGGTCCCTATTGAAAGAGCTAAAACATCCATCTTGCCCATTACTCTAGGTCCATCCACTTTTAGGAAAATGTCTTTCCTTCTTCCTGGTTCTCTTTACACCCCAACTAGTTTTCCCCTTATTCAATCTGAATTTGGTATCCCACCATTTTATATGATAACACTCCCATTTTCCTCCCTGCAACCTCATGCATCTAAGGTTTCTCCTTCTATCACCCTTTTTGGTCTCCCTCAAGGTTCTTTCATTGTTGCACAAAGCATTGACACCCTGTAGACTCTCCAAGGCCATTTCAATCCAACCAAGTAGGCCCAATAGGCCAGAAAGAAAAAAATATAGTTAAAAAGCATCATGTGGCCAACTACTAAGAAGATTAATGCTTACTTCAATGAAGAGAGAAATTCTTTGCTTATCACTACCATGAGGCCACTCTTATATAAGCCCAAGGGGAAAATGTAGATGGAATATTACGACATCAGAGCCATGGGTCTAGATTTAAGCGAGACTCACTCGTGTGACAAGGTGGTCCTAGCTAAAGGCACCCAGAAGGTGGTATATGTGGATTATGAGAAGCTAGATAGGAAATTAAAGAAATGTGAGGTAGAGTTGATAAATGTAAGGGATGTGAGAAAGCTGCAAACAAAGATCAAGGCTAGAGATGTCGAGATGGCCTGCATAAGACAGATATAAGATCAGTAAGAGAAGCAACAAAGTTGCTCGAGGAGGCCCAAAGTGAACAGATTCAGCTATATGTTGGAATTGAAAAGTTAAGAGTTGAGCTTGTTGTTGAGAACTAGACAAACATAGAGTACCGACGTACTCAAGAAAACATACAGAGAGAGTTGGATGATGTCTAATCTCAGGCTTCTGACATTCTACAAAAGGTCTAAACAGAAGTAGAAAGTTCAAGACAAGGGAAACATGAGTTGAGCTCATGACCAAGAGGTCAAAAGGTTGACCTTTGAACTAACAAACATCCTCTAAGAGAAGAATCAGATGGAGGAGAATATAAGAGAAAGAGAGGCTCAGTTCCACTAGGAGTTAAACTACTACACAAGGGTCTGAGACCTTCCCGATATTGAAGAGTTTGATATCTACATACTGGGAAAGGATCATAGTTGGGGTTTCCATTCTTAGTCCATCCCTATAGTTCACAAGGGATGCTTAGGAATTAAATGGAAAGGTTGGCCCGGTGGCTGACCAAATTCTACAGATATATGCTCCCTGGGTAGCAGAATTGAAAACTTTGATTTCTAGATTATTTGTGGTCATTGACAAGGCCCTAAGGAGTGCAGAGATTCTAGATTGAAGGGTCACCTCAAGAAGAGGAAGCAAATTCATCAACTACCACAAAGTCACAACAAAAATCAAGGAACTCCAAGAAATGATGAACAAAAGGGTCAACGAAATAAAAAATGATTTCAATATTCTAATTGGCTATAGTTTTCCTCCCCTTTTCTCACTAGATGGAGAGGTGCTATCAGTTGAACAGATCATGGAGGCAATTAGACAGAAGGTTCATACTTCTACATAACTCCCGAGTTTAAGCTCAATGCCCACTATGGATGAAATCGAATGTGAGATCTTTCCCCTTTCCTATGTCTATTACAACCTTGGGGTTGTTTCAGCTAGATGGGGAGTCATTTCTTTTAAGGAAGTCTTTGAATTATATCAAATGTACATAATCTTTCATGCTCTCATCGAGCCCACTAATTTGTACTAGGAGGTACAACATTCCACCTTCCTCAAACTCTAGGAATTTCCAAAGCTCTAGGTTTGTTCCTCTACAAGTGAAGGCCCCTTACGAGTCACCAGAAATGTGAAGTGATTTTTCCTTAATCTTCTTTTATTTTTTGACTTTTATACATTTTTGGCTTCAGGATGAATCCACGCTTAAAGAAAAAGTTTTTCTGAAAGGCACACAATTTCCCACATGGTGGGTACACAACTTTTGTCTATCATCTTCCTTTTAGAAGAAAGTTGGGGCACATGTCAGCTTGGCAGGGATTTTCTCTAAGGTTATTTTCATAAATTTGAGATTCCTCACCCACTCGACACATCATCACTTCACTTTGGGCAATTTGTGCTTTTAAGAAGCAATCCCTTTTGGGAGTTTGTTGGAGCATGCTGGATCTTTCTTATCTTTAGGTTGGAACCTTTGAGTTGACGTTGTCAATCTATGTGATTGGTCAATCAGATTTTTCTAAGATATTTACTAGGATCTCATTATTTTTAGATGGAAATATTTGCTAAATATCTAAAGGGAATTAATGAGGTAGTTGGGAATTGATAAGCAAAGAATGTCATGATATAATCAATGATCTATGATCTGATCATGAGCTATCAGATGCAAGCATCTAGCAGTATTTACTTATGGAACATTGGCGACATTTCTCTCTTTTCAACTATAAATAGGAGGCAATGATAGAAAGAAAAATAATAATTCTGAAAGTTCTTTTAGTTTTCCTTAGTTATAGAGATATTTTTAGAAGTAAAATGTTAGTAGAATACTACTTTTCTTTGGCATGTTATATTGTTTTAATTCAAACTATTATCGGATTGGCATCTAACCTTTTTTTAAAAGTTTATTTGATATTTAAATACAATTTGTTTGGAAGAAATCTTTGAAACTATGCATGTTATTGCCTTTGTCAAGTTCCTTCATTATGTTTCATTTAGAATAAAGACACCGTGTTAAGTTTAATTCAATTATTTGAGTAGTTGATTTCCATGTTGTAGTCATCTACGATGTGATGACAACTTGGAAAAATTGGATTATTTTTGTTGAACTTCTCCATTTTCTTTAAGGGTTGTTTTTTTTTCATATTATGTTGTAAAAAGAGGAAGGGTTTATGCAATTTTTGAAAAAATTTCTATTAAATTTTGGAACTTTTATGCTTGATCAGACCTTAATGAGCGCTTCTTGCGAGGAGATTTGAAAGGCTACACTATGCTTGTATTTAGCCTTTGTTGCTCGTTCTCTTCCCAATGATGAAGGGTTGTGGCATTCTATGTTTATTATATCATTCATAAGAAAATAATTGGGTTTGAAATGTTGTAAAATCTTTGGCGCATCACCATTTTCAGAATTTATATTTACATTTCTTTCTACCTTTTCTCTAGATTCAAAGAAAAGTCAGTTTTCTATAAAAATATTGAAGGTATTCAGTGAGGTGCAAATTGGTCCCCCACTCACTAAATTTTCCATAAGGTTGTTGGAGAGGCACAAGCTTTGATGACCAACATGTAGTCAAGAAAACAAATTGCAAGCCATAGGCTATCAATTTACAACATTTTATAAATGATTGAATTATTTAATTATGATGAACTATTAAATTATAATGAATTATTGAATTATTCATTCATAATTACTATTGATTGGATTCTCTTTAATTTAATTTAATTTTTTGTTTGAATTTTGTCCTCCTAATTCTTGATAAAAAAATATCTTTCTATTACTAACTTTTTATTTAACTAATATATCATTATTTTAATGATAAAAAGTAGTATATACCTTATTTATTAAGAAAATCATATGATTAAAAAAACAAGAAAGTGAATTGAATGGTTCGAATGATGTTACCTGTGTTTTAATGGTACTTTCTGAAAACAACTCAAATTACTAAAATATCTTTGTGAAACTTTAAAAAAATCATTTCACTGAAACATTGTACCTCTAGTACAAAACAATAAAAAGAATACAAATCAATTCCGCACCAAGAAATTTAGTCTAGAATGATAAAAATTAGTTTTATGAATCAAAAATACAAAATCTATGGATGATTGATAGAAATAACTAATATATATATATAATGCCATGAACAAATTTCATTGATAATTATAACACTTATAAACTAGTTATTACAATTTTAACACTAATGAAATCAGATACAAAACATAAAGGAAGAGAGCATGTGTGTGCTATTTTCACCATTACAATACTAAAATATCCACATGAATATTTTTTTATGATCATTGTTGACAACAAACAATTCAATTGATATAGTTTTATTATTTCCTTAGATTATAGACTATATAAAGTACTTTAAAATTTGACTATTTTGTAGGGAAGAAGACAAATTGCAAGCCATAGGCCATCAATTCACAATCCTTTATATATCATTGAGTTATTTTATTATGATGAACTATTAAATTATAATGATTTTTTGAATTATTCATTCATAATTACTATTGATTGAACTCTCCCTTTTATTTTATTTTATTTTTTCTCAAAAATTTAGTTATCCTAATTCTTGATAAAAAGAAATATCTTTCTAATATCCACTTTTTCTTTAAATAATATATCATTCTTTTTAATGATAAAAAGTAGTGTATATCTTATTTATTAAGAAAATCATACGATTAAGCAAGAAAGTGAATTGAATGATTTAAAAGAAAACACGTACAATAATAAAAAGATAAGATGGAAAGTGATTTGAATGGTTCAAAAGAACATGCATCCAATAAGCTGAAAGTGAATTGAATGGTACCAATGAAAGAATATTTATTTTTTTCCGACATCCAGTAAAAATTGGCAATAACAACTCAAATTCAAATTACTAAAATATCTTTGTAAAACTCCAAAAACTCCTTTGAGCAGTGTCCACGTTGAGGAGGCAAGAAATCTGTTCAAACGTCACATTGAGAGAGTACTATGTAGAAGCCTCACTTCAACAAATGTGTGGGCAATTTACCAGCCGCATTGTCATACTTTCACCCACGCGATTGTAAACTCGCATCATTCACTTCCCTAAGTCGACCCAGTTTTCACCCAAAGAAATATATTAATTAACAATCTTTTCAAAAGCAAGTCACAGAGATACAACAACAGAATCCAAATTTTCTGTTGATAACAAAAGAGCCACACAGCAGCCTCCAAGTCAAGTGCATGGAAAAGGTTTCAAATTTTGTTGCTCTTTTTTGCAATTGGAGTATATTTTTTTACCGTAGCTTTGTCTAATGTGTTATAATTTGTGGCGTCGATACAGATCACCTATGGAAGGGTGGCCATTACAGTGAAGATGGCGATCTCCTGGATTCCATATCACACATGTCACATTCCACTAGCCTCTCCAGGATTTCGCAAACTATTAATTTGGCATTTAAAATGTTTCTTGTCTTGGTAGATCTTGAAGGAGAAGCGCCTTCTGTAGGCAATGATTGTAATGGAATAAAATAGTTAATGTTATGCAATTCATTTTGTTTTGCATAATCACCACACTAAACTTCATACTTTTTTGTTATTCTTGCATACCATATTCCAGCCACAATGCAAGATTTGATGAACTAAGTGTTACAAACAACCTTTCAAAATAATGATAGTGACTGCAAAATTAGTAACAGTGGTCAAACAGACAATCAGATCCTAATGTACTCTATATTGATTGTAATAAGCAATAATCATTTCACCATTGATTAAAGTGGTGGAAGATGTATATTCTTGCTCCAGGGTTTGGTGAGAGTCCATGAGGCTCCATGACCCAATATGGTAGGGTGGAGAGCAGGCCTCATTTTGTTGATTTTTTTTATTTTTTTATGTACAAATCTCTATGTTTCCAATGTAAGACTCAAAGAAAATTCATATGTTTTAGGTTATGGTTGCAATGGAATAAAATAGCTAATCTTATACGCTTTATGTTAGATTCCATTGGGCATTGTTGACTATTGTTCTCTTACTTAAGCTATATCATTCCATTTTTGAGAAGTTGTTGAAAAGGCTATATTGTGTCAATTTTCAATAAGGTTGTGTTGAGTTGTTGTCAATTCCCTCTAGGTTTCTCTTTATGCCTTGCATTTTGTGGGTATGTTTGCAATGGAATAGAATTGTTGATGTTATGTAGATTTTGTTGATTGTTATTGTCTAGCTCAGGCTACATTGTCTCATTCCTTATAAGCTTTTGTTCGAAAGGATATATTGTTTGAATTTTCCATAGGGTATTATTGAGAAAAGACTATATTTTTTGTTAAGAGAAATATTGTTTCATTTATGGTTACGTTATCTGGCTACCGTTTTGCATGGGTTTTGTGGTTGCGGTTTTAAAGTTTGCATATAATGCTTTGAGAGATATTTCGGTCGCATGTAAATTCAATATCGCTATTTTTTTTTTAAATGTAGCTCACAATCAATATGAGTAGAAACGAATGAATGTTATTATCTTTTTCTTGTTTTTTTGTTGTCCATGATTTGTGCAAATATATACTTATTGGATAATTGTATCTCCTACAGTAAATCAACGATATAATAACCTTTTAGATAATTTTATTATGTGTGCCATTAGCATCCATACAAATCTATACATAGGGGTAATAAAATATAGTAGCAAAAAATTATTGTTCCAACTAAAAATTACAATATATACCGCCTTTCCTATTTCAAGGATGGGGAAATGATGGGATACCACCTTCTTTCCTATTTCAGTATAGCTCATTTGAAGAAACCCTAGAGATCTCAACCTATTGATTTAATTGAGAGAAGGGATTACTAACAGGTCTCCTTGGGTCAGATTAAAGACAAAAGGGGGTTCACCACTAAGCAAAGGCTTAGAAAGAAGGAAATGCAAGTGATATGAAAATCTAGTTATGCAACCTAGGTAGGAAATAAAAATCAAAATCAGAATAATAAACTATGAATCAATAGAGGTGCACCTAGAAAACTGGAGATTCTTGAAACAAGTCTACAATCCCTAAATTATGAATTTTGATGCACACTAGGAATCATACACTAGTTGTGGGGATTTAGTCCCAGTATAGGGTTTTGGGCTAAATCCATAATGTGCAAATGGTAATGAAGGATATATAGAAAATGTCTAAAACCTTCTATACATGAACTCATATGCCAAAGGTGGCAATTTAGTCCTAGTATTAGGGTTTTGTTGAAACTTTGATATTCTCTAGTGATCTTCTATAGCTTCTCTCATCTCTGATCTCTAAGTAATTTTTATCTATAGGTGACTTTCCATGAAGATGACAACTTCTTAAGAACTTTGACAACTTTCTTCAATCCTATAACTTAGTCTTCAAAGGATCTTCAAATCTAAAAACCCTAAATCTTCACACACACATGTAGAAAGAGAAAAATATTGTTTTGTTAGTGGATAGGGGTTTTCCTTGGTCAAACACCATTTTAGTAATCAAACCTTGAAATGAAATGAAATGAAATGAAATGAAATGAAGGAATGATGAATGAACAAATATGTTATGTTGTAACTCACCAAACCCTTATAACAAAGGTTGCAATCTTGTATGAAATGGCTAGCATGAATTTTTAGATCTTGACTCTTGATTGTATACTATGCATCTTGACTTGAATACTTCCTTGAATCATTGAAACCTACATCACAAATGTTAGCTCAAAGATGAACACAAAGCATGATGACTTTGACATGATGCTTGAATCTTGATTGTAGCTCCAAAATGCTTGATAATCAGGTCTTGAAATCTCTTGAATACTTGGATACTTGAGTTACTAGATGACACTTACTCATGAAAATTGCTAGGAGAAAATATGTGAAATAACCTTGTATGTATTCTTGTTTATGCCAGATTTCTTTAAATTAAAACACTACAAGGTGACATCAGATATAGGAGAATAAAATACCACCAAGAATTGAATTCAAAATAGGTCCAAGATAAAGTGGGACTCATATGCTAGTTGGGGCGTATGAGTCATAGTAGGCTAAGCTTGAGACACAAATTTTAGGAAATGCTAAGTTCTATGCCAAATTTAGGATTAGGCCTCAAAAGTTAGGTGGGACCCATATGCCTAAGGTGGCATATGATTCCCAAATCAGTAATTCTGTGACAAATAACCCAAAATCACTAAATTATGATTGGTCATTAGTAAAGTGCTAGGATTATCCTAGAGAAATGCATTAAATTAGGCTCGTGGATGCAAAATAGGACCAAATAAGGCATACAAAAGCCCAATTTTAGTAGGAGGGAAAAAAGTGTGAAAATATAAAGGGATAGATTTTCCTACACTACATTTAGCCCCCACTTTAGTGAGAGGAGGAACCTAATTCAAACTCACACTAAAGTAGAAAAACTCACATCAAGAGGGGCCCAAATGTACAAAGGCTAGTGAGATAGGATGACAATGATCAAGAGGGTTGTGCAAGCCCCAAGATCAAGATCCTATGGTAAACCAACATAGGCACAAAAGAAAACACATGTAAATGATGTATGAAGCAACAACAAGGCACAAACATACACTGCCAAAGACATAAAGAAGAAAGAAAAAAAGGGGTGGATCAACCCTTGACTGTTTTTCCAACATGATGTCGATAAGATCTAAGCTATTTTTCCAAAAATGTTTACAAGTGGAACAAAAGTTCAACTATAAAAACCAAACACATGCTCACAAGGTCTAGTGGAACCTCAGGTCATCCAATAGGTGAGCTCCTAGTGAGACACATATGCACGTGATTGATATGTGCTCACACAGACAACCAAGTGGCTATGGTAAAGTCACGCCTAAGTTTGGATCCCATATGGTAACCATACCAAAGCTCTACCTCCTGATAACTTTGATAAGGCACCACACAACATGAATAGCAAGATCCATGAGGCAAGCAAAGCTTTGTATGCTAACACTTATGAAAAAATAGTCCATGGCTCCATAGGCAAGAAAAGTGTGTTATGCAAGGTGGCCATATAACAAATATTGTAAATGAAAAATAGTATTAGGTACATTCAAAGAATTTTTTTGTTAGTTCATGTAAGGTCTTAACTTAGGGAACATCGTTCCTAATGTCTCCAAGAGAAGACCAATCGAAGAATAGAAGATTCACAACATAGGGGATGTAGTGTATCTCATCAAGCCACTAAGATGAATATAATATGCTAAGAGAGATCGCATTCTTGAAGGACATCACACCTAATGTCACCATAAAGCGAAAGATGCATCATATGAAGTAAGAAGATTACACAATGAAATATGAGTTGTAAAATGCAAAATAATAATGCCAATGTATGCCCCCACTCTAAACAAATTGCTAAACACCATGTTGTGAGAAATTTCTTTAAAGAAGTAAATGATAAATGCTAACAATAAAGAGGACATGAGGGATTACTTGGAAATCCCTATGCGAAGTCATAGGTTTCCAAATAAATCTATGTCATGAAAAATGGTTGCCCCCAAAATGAAATCACAAAAATCACATAAGGGATCCATGGATTTGGGGTCAATGTGTCTTTTATAGAATGTTTTTATAAAGAGTGGGATTTTCATCATTCCCCAAATACTCATGGAATAGGAAGCAGGACACAAAGAGAGTGAAAATAAAGAAAAAAATTCAGGTAAACATGGAAGATATGTAAATGTCTCGATGCCTTGCGTCATCCACAAAAGGAAAACACAAGACAAAGAAAAGATAAAGGAAAATATTTTGGGTCAACATGGAAGAGACCTAGATGTCTTGATGCCTTAAGTCATCCCCAAAAGTAAAACACAAGACAAGGAAAAGATAAAAATTTTATGACATAGAGAAGAATGTAGATACAAATAGAGGAATGTCACAAAGAAAGAGGTACATTAAATAGAATAGCATGGGGGATCACATTACACACATACAATCACACAATGTGAAAAAGAAAATAAAGACAAGACTAGTAAGGCACATGCAATTCAACCTATTAGTAGGTCATCTGCATCCCAATCTTGTTCATCATATATAGAGGGTGGCAAACTAGCGAAAGGGACAACAAAAAGTGTTGAACTAGGGTCATTACCAAGTTCAACACTCTTCCTAGGAGAATTATCATTTAAGCTCATGTGGAAACGAAAAAAGTATGCCTTTTCCTTTCTTTATTTTGTAATAATTAATGATAAATTGGACTTAATACTGCCTTGATCTAGTGTTATGATATGTTTTATACATACGCATTAGGTCTTGGGCCCTTTTTAATCTAAATAAACCTAAATTTTCCTTGATTTAATGTTGTAAAGTGTATTTATTTACACCTTCACATTAAATTTGGGGCCCTTGGACCTAATCTAGTGTTGTAATGTGTTGTACACTTTCACATTGGATTTTGGGCTCTCTTGCATCTATGGCCTTTATATCATCATTAATAGGTCCCTAAGATCCTATATTATGCATTATGCATCCCAAGGCATATTTCAATCAAAATCCCAACAATATCAATGAATAGACTCAATTTCTTAACTCCTCGATACTTTCTCTCTCCAAATAGGCCCTATGGGACCCATACACCACCTTGGGAATATGATTCCCACCCAAGTGGGACCCATATGGCATAAATGGCGTATGAGTCCCATTTGGCCTATTTGTAGGGTTTTGAGTGAGAAATTTGGGTTTTAGTTTCAAATTTCATGAATATCGGATATTAGGTGGATTTCCCATATAAACAAGGTCTCAAATCATTATTTCACATAAGCCTACATGATATCAAGTCAAGTAATCAAGAGTTGAACATTCCAATACTTCAAAAGATCATCAAGAGAGCATTCAAGATAATTTCTAAGGCATTCAAGGGCAGGTTTTTCACCATTTTTTGCAACAATTCAAGATACATCATCATGTCAAGATTATCAATCATCAAGCATATTATTGAGCTAGTGTTGTGATGTTGCATTCAAGATCCAAGGGCAAGCATTGTTCTTTACCTGTCTCAAGATCTAGATCTAGATCCTCCATGGCCATTTCATGTTAAATTGTAGATTTACAAGACATAATTCAAGGTAGAATTGCTCATGTTTCATGTCCTATGTTGCATGTTTCATGTTCATCTTGAATTATTTCATCATTTGGTTTAATTACCTAAAAGGGGTTTGACCAAGGCAAACCCCTATTCACTAGCAATCAAATTTTTTCTCTCTCTTTACATGTGTGATTGCAGATCTAGGTGTCTTGGATCATTAAGTACCTTCAAAGATTAGGTTACAAGCTTAGAGAATTTTTTTGGAATTGTCCCCTCATTTGCAAGGTTGTAATCTTCACTAAAAAGTCACCTGCAACCCCAAAATTGAGGATTCAGATCCAAAAATCAATTTGGAAGGACAGAGCAGACATTGAAGACCAAATTCAGATTTTGAAGTTCTAGAAAATCCTAACTAGACTCATACACTAGTGCTAGCGTATGAGTTTTACTTTAGGTCATTTTTTAAGATTTTGTCCGTTTTAGATCTACCCTTTTTCCTAGAAACTAGTTTCTACATAGAAACCCAGATCTAGGACTAATACTTCAAGACTGGCGTATGAGTCCCAATAGGCCTAAATTTAAAGTTATTAAACATTTCAAGCCTCCATTCAAGCTCTCTCAAGTTTCTAGGTGCTCCTCTATACTTCTTCAGTTTGTTCTAATTTATTTGCATTTATAGTTCATTTAGTGAAGTTTTATGCATCAATGAGTTCAATAATTAGATCTTGCATTTCATACATTTTTCCAAGCCCTAGCATGGTGGAAAACCCCTTATTAATCTATAAGCATACCCTAGTACAACCCTATTACAAAGATCTCTCTCTCATAATTCATCCTTGGATGGAGATCTCGAGGGTTTCCTTGAGTGAAACTTGAGTGAAATAGGTCTAGGTCTCTAAACACCTAGTTTGTGTTCCACCTCCCAAGAGGTGGAACACCTATTTTTGTTGTTTCATCTCATAGAATAGGAAAATATTGTATTCAATTTATTATGCACTTCTTCATCAATTTTAGAAATCTCATTATCATCATCCAAGTTAATCTCAATGGGAGATCGTATGATAATTTCTAAAGAAGGATTTAGCTCTTGTTGTAAAATTGTGATATAGGATCTTTTTGTTGTGATGAAGAGGGTGACTCATTGTGTATTACTTTAGTCAAGTTTGGATGTTGATTTTATTTTATTTTCTCTTTGTTTAACTTTCGATCAAGAGCATGAAGTCTATGCCTACACTCTCTAGCATTTCTATTTATTTTGGTAGAATTTTCAAGTTACATTTGTGTAAGAGAAGGTTTATCAACCATAGGTCTCTTTTCTTCCCTATGGGGAGGAATGGAAGGGGCCATAGGAGGTTAATGTTTAACCATCTTCTCTTTAGCTTTGTAAACTTGTTTTATATTAGGAGGCATGACAAATTTATTTTAGTTATCTCTCTATCATTTATAGGAGATAGGAAAAGGGTCTATCTTAGGTTGTTCTTGGCTATTTGGAAGGTCTTTTGGATCAATCATGGTTTTTTCAAGGATAGGAGGTTCAATCACAGGCTGAGGCATGTCTATAAGGGATATTTTTTCTATGGATTTTTCCTTAAACTTTTGATAGTCCATTTAAAAAAAATTCCTCGTGAGGTTAAATAGGTTCCAAAGGCACAGGCCAAAAGAAATCCAATGAAAAATTCCCATGGGAAGACATTGGATTAAAGCCACTATGGTGCAGAATAAAGATCTCATTGTCAAAGGGAAACTTTAAACATTTTTGAACAACCGATGGGACAACTTTCATGGAGCATAGCCATGGATAACCAAGCTTCACATAAAATTGATCTAATGTTAGGATGATGGAGAATGAGACATCTAATTGTTTCAATCTAATTTTTAAAGGGTGATTGATCCCATCATAGGGAAAACAAAACCATTATATTTTTTTCTCCATGCTTTTGATTTATTAGAATTTTCTTGATAAATTTCATGCACAAGTAAGAATTCATCAATGATCACACTCTCTCCATAGACGAGATCAATTAATAACCCATTAGTTGGCTTGTCATTTATTTGACCAGATATGTAAAGAGGACCATCAAGTGCATTTCTAATTATATCTTTAGACTAGAAAGAAATTTCAAGAGGCTTTTTAGTTTGTCCCTTATGAGGTAGGATTTCAATCAATCCAACCATATCCTCCATAGGAATTTCTTTATTAGTATCCATAAGACATTTTTCAATAGTATCCATGTTGTCATCATCCATGGAAACATTCACCACATCATTCTTTTTGTTTTCACTAGCTTCAAAAATGAAATATTATGATTTGGCTAGGGTTGGTAAAGATTTGCAAATTTTGGTTAGGAGGGGCAACAGATTTATTTCCTTGATCATTAACACATCCAATTTGAAGCTGACCAAAATCAATGGGGTCTTGCACAAAATGTTTAAGACGCTTACAATGTTTTGTATCATGTTTATTTTTTCAATGATAATGACAATAGGAATTCGATCTAAATTTTGAAGGTAAAGGCTTATTAGGATCAGTTGTTTTATTGGGAGGTAAGGAGATCATTTTATATTCTAGAAGTTGTAACATTTTGTTATGAGGGATATTGGGTAAGGGAGTAAATTTTCTAGTTAGATTCCCAAATGTAACAGGACTTGTCTTCTTTATAGCAACCACTTGGGTATCAACATGTTGAATTGGTTGAGGGGCATTTAGTTGAAGGAAGCCTTTATTATGCTTCCTATAAGGTTGATAATTGTTTTGGTTTATGGATTCAGACTTCTCATGTTGGCTAGAGGTGGATTTTGTTTCATGACTACTAACTGATTTTTGATAATCATGAAGGGTAGTACAAAAGTTTACAAAGGAATAAAACTTCATCATACCAAGCTTTTCTTGTATCTTATTTTGTAAATTTTCAATGAAAATCCATTGAAGGTGAGAGTTGGGAATCTTTACGTCAATTTTGGAATAAAGCGATTGGTAGTGTGAAATGAAGTTAGTAACCTTTTCATCATCCTTTTCCTTACATCTCATCAAAGTAGGTAAGGTCATCTTAGGAGTCATGTGCACTTGGAAATGGTTGATAAAGGCCTCAATAAGTTTGGTAATGAGGAAAACCATTATAAAGTGGTATCTTTCAAGGACCTAGGGAAAAGCTTAGCCAAGAGCCTATTCTCAAGGATGAAGTCACTACATAAGGTGGTGTAAGAAGAAACATGGTTAGAAGGATCTCCTTTCCCTCCATATTTCTCAAACCTAGGAATCTCTATACCTTGTGGTATTTGCATTCTCAATATCTCCAAGGATAAGGGCTTTCTTTTGACATAGTATGTAGGTTGGCCTTTTTAATTTTTATGATGGAAATTTTATTTTTGAAGGGATGAAACATTTTCCAAGAGCTGGTTAATGAGGGAATCATTGGTTTATTTTGAGATGGAGGCAAATATGGTGGAGGTGTATATGTGTTTAAAGTTAATGGAATGCTTATGGGAGTTAAAGTAGTGGGTATGTCTTGAGGATCATAATCACGAAAAATAGGCCCTTAAGTAGCCGAAAATTTAGAAAAATCAAAGTTAGGAGGAAGCTTGGCGGTAAAAATTTAAAAAATTATCTATATTATTTAAAAATATGTAAGAATAGAATATATAGAAAATTGAATGTAGCTTCTAAACTACTAGGTTTGTTTAAAAAATAAAAATCATTTGGTGAAAATTTGAAATTTCAATGCATTGGTACTTAAATTTCAGGGAAAAAATAAGTAGGTGTCTATCTAACCACCCTAAACACAATAAAATGATAATATTTTTTTATAAGATTTTAGATATAAGTAGATGACTCATGCCTTGATGTGATGCATATTTTTTTGTAATTTTTCCAAGTAAATAATTAATTATGAATTTTTATTACAACTTTTTAAAAATATAAAACTTCATTGTGTTTGACCATAGCAGTCAAAACTTCATGAAATTCAATTTTATTTTTTTAATCCTATAGTATGCAAAGCATGGGAATGTATTTTATGTTTTGGATTAAAAATGTGATCTTCATTTGAAAGCTATAGATGTTTTTCAATCAACCTATCAATCGGGACTTTAGTAATAATTTGAATGAGAAGTAGATAAACATTACTTATTAAATTCAAAGTTTAAAAGCATAATTTATATCAGTGGAAAGTTGAGAATATCCTTTAGAAACCCTTTTCATTTCATCAATTTTGTCAAAAAATAGTCATCAACCACATACCCATCATATTGCCCACTTTTGGCCCATCATGATCCTGCACATACCCTAGTAGAATATGACATGAGATGCCACAAGGGACAATGATTGCTAGCAAAAATACCCAAGGTAGGAATGGAATTACTAGTAGGTTGCATCCTTGTTGTAACTTGAGGGTATAGGTAGGAATAAAGGAAATGGTTGTGTGAGGAGGAATTTGAGTTCCTCCTTGACATTGGACATTGTTCAAGGTTGAGGCATAAATATTAAGCTTATTAAAATATAGGCCTTTAAGGTTATGTACAGAGTTCTATTCCTTATTCACTTTCAATCATGTGATGTATGTGGAATAATGGAAAAAGTACTCCTTTCCCTTGCTTGATTTGGGAATAATTAATGACAAATAGGACTTAACATCAGCTTGATCTAGTGTTGTGAGGTGTTTTACACATCCACATTAGGTATTGAGACCTTTTTAAGCTAAACTAACTTAACTTTTCCTTAATTTAATGTTGTAAAATGTATTTATTTACACATTCACAATGAATTTAGTAGTCTTGTAAACTAAAGTCAACCTAATCTAGTGTTGTAATATGTTTTGCACATTCACATGGGATTTAGGGCCCTTCTAAGCTAAATAGACTCAATTTTTCCTTAATTTAGTGTTGTAAAGTGTATTTATTTACATTGGATTTTGGACCTATCCATTTATAACCTTAATATCATCATTAATAGGCCCCTATGAACTTATATTATGCATCCCAAGGAATATTTTTAATCAAAAAGCATGACAAGATAACATATAG
>VDFB02271358.1:324989011-325114465 GCA_007258455.2 Sequoia sempervirens | reverse complement strand
TCCTCAACTTACCCAATTGTATGAAATTGATTGTTCTTGTCCATTGAAAAATGTCGAAGGTAGACACTTTTGCATTTCACACATTAGATGAGGAATTTTTCTCTTCCAATAATTTATATCTTCTTTATGGATTTATTTAGATGGCAACCATCTACAAGTGATTCAAGGCGCAAATATATTAATGAGATTTAACAAAAATATACAGTATATTACATAACAAGTAAAACAAATGAAAATTATAAGATGTATACAATGAATTGAACAAATATCGTAACTTACCTCATGTATTTTCTAAGAACATATATAACTTGCTCGACATTGTTGTCAAAGTTGTCTGGGAGAGATAGAGGTAGAACGTACTGCAACAATTATAAAATGTTTTTTTCATTATTTTACCAAAAGAAGTAAACACAATACACTGAAAAGTACATGCATTATACAAGTGTATATAATATACTAGAATAATTACCTTAATGAAGGTATGCCAATCATGCATTTGCATCCCTGACCCAAATCACCTTTCTTTGTTATTATATTGTTTATGTTCGCAGCAAATCCTGTGGGAAATATAATTTTTTCGTATGACTTCTTTTATAGCATTGCTTTGCTGCTCTGTTAATAACTAAGGGCACTTATATTAATTTGGTCTCCATCGCTATTTAATTGAATGACATTTTTCATTGCATGATTGGCTTCCTGAATGCCACTACAAATTTTGACAATTTTTTCTTTGTCATGCCTCCCATCCAATATTTTCTATAATTTTTTTGTTATATTCTTTCCGATATGCATTGTATCAAAAAAATGCACAATTTGTAGCTGCTCATAGTAGGGCAACCTACTAAATTGTCAGGGATAACTTTTTAGTCCCTGTGGAAGCTGGCCATTAATGCCTTGGCGACCTTCATGAAGCATATAAGTTAAACAAATTAACAATGACAATCATTGTCAATTACAACATGAGTAAACACAACACAATATAAAAATATAAATTCAAAACATATCATATATGATAGATAAATAATTTGATCCGATGTATAACTTTGTGATTAATTCTATTATATTCCAACTTCCATAGAGGTGTCGTCTTCATGGTTTTGATGTAGTCTCTTCTTTTCCCATTAGAAAGATGTTTTAGTAGTTCGATGCTTATGATTTCTATGGAGGAAGTGCTATACTCATCAAACACCTACTTTCCTAAAATTGTTGAATGATGATATTTCATCTTTGGACCGCAAATTGGACATGCAAATTTTCCCTTTGTTTGAAGACCTGCAAGATCATATATAATTGGATTAAATATGTCAATTTTTATAATTATATATAATGAATAGATTATTTAAAAAACATGCATGATATCTGCTTCATAAAATTAAATATTGTTAAAGTGCAGTCGAACATTATAACATACCACAAAAATGTGTTAGCCCTGGGGCATCATGAATTGTCCATACAAGCATTGCATGGGTGAAATTGTCTTTGTCCTATTGGTCTAGAGACATCATACATAGTGATGCCATTCCATAACTTTAGTAACTCGTCGATAAGAGGCTCGATATATACATTCATATCTTTAACTTGGTACTTACCTAGTTGAATGAACACAACCATTACATAATTATTATAACCATTTTACTGCAATATATATAAATTAATGTACATGACTATTGAATGAAAAAAATATAAGTCATTATGCATCAAATAAGACAAAAGAGATGCTACTACGTTAAAGAAAATTGATGTAAACAAATATCTGGAACAATCATTGACAACATTTTGTGCTCCCTCTTTATTGACATCTATGGAGGAATGTTATTGTTGATAACAAAAATAGGTCACACAAAGTAAATAGATATCAGCTCTCCAAATGGATTGACATCGTCTGCTGCGAATGAAATTATGAGATTACGAGGTTCTTCTTTAAAGTGTAGCCATTTTTTCTCCACATGTTAAGTAAAATCACGAGAGAACCATCGCGAGGCATTAGAAGAATGTCATCTCCACTTCTATTAAAGTGCATGGTATTCATCAATTAAGCTAGCTTGGCACCTAAATAATGGGTGCATACGTGGAATAATGGGAATACTCTTGAAGAACCTTGCGAGGTTCCTTTTTTGTTAGTTGATTTGTTCAATATCTACTGATATGACATACTGGGCATTCTGTTGCAAATTCATGTTTATGATATATAATATGATCATTAGGACATGCATCTATTACTTGATACTCCATTCTGATATCTTTCATAATGCCAGATAAATCTTGGTATGAGCGAGGTAAAATATTTGATGGTGGTAACAAAAATTCACCAATCAATCTACAACAAAAAATAATTTGTTAATATAAAGAATATTAATGGTACATATTTCATCCTTTATTTACTAGTGATGAACTAACAACAATTAAAATAGATGAAAAAAGATGACATATATGACATGCCTTAACATCTGTGAGATTGTTATGTTTGATAAACCATTCATAACCTTCAAGTTCAACAGCAACAATACAGCAGAGAGAAGAGTTATTTGGGAGCCTTCATAAATGGGCTCGTATGTCTTCTCAAAATGGGGTAAAGTCATGAACATTATCAAATTCATCTCGATCATCATGATCAGTTGCACCACTAAATGTGTCATGGATCAATGTGTTTGTACCATCATCTTCAACTATGTTTTCTGGCACATGATCATCTTCTTCCATAGGATCATTAACTTCATCTTCGATATTCACAGCTCCATGTTCATCCGCTTGCAAAACCACATTCTCCGAGCTATGATAATCCATATCATCTGCCCTAGGGCGCCCCACCTTTATAATAATGATAGACACAAATAAACCCATGGTCGCGGTCGTGATTATATATATATATATATATATATATATATATATATATATATATATATATATATATATATATATATATATATATATATAATTAAAAACGATATAAAATTTACAAATTCAATCAATATAACACATATAATGTTTCTTTCAATGGACAATAATCATGCCTTCAACATGACCATCTTTTTCACAATGTTTCTCCAAGCTGATTTGTGATTAAAATTAGATCTAGTCTTTCAGCCCTTGCAATTGTGCAAGGAAAATAACATTCCATCACCTTTCTTTCAATCTATTACAATCTATCAAGTGTCTCTTCATTTTGTTTTTGGACTAATATTATCTGACATGATTTTTCTTTACCGAGCTTGACTAATTAAATCTTAAAAAAATATTTAACTCACACTCCAATAATTTTTATTCATGGACAGGTAACATAATCTAATAATTCTGATATTTTACACCAAAAAAATTTGGCATGCAACCACCCCTGCAAAAGAGAAGATAGTCTAAAGTTAATGACCCCCAAAAACACTTTACAATGCTAATTCCAAAACTTATTAAATTCTGATTTTACTATGATTTCCAACTGTTAAGACTCCTAAAATCAGAATATTGAACTTCATGCCAAGCTACAACAATGGAGGTACTTAGCGAGCTGGATTAGAGCAAGTGACCCATTCCTAGGAGAAACAATTGAGAATCATTATTGTTAATGTCAATCTGATTTATCCTTTTAGTTAAAAGATGCAATGTGTCACTTCTTATGACGAGCTTATCCCTAGGGCCCTCAACATTGAGAGAGCTCTAATCACACAAGAAAGCACACACTAGTAGAATTTGGCAAAAAAATGACTAGGTGACTAAAAAAATTTGTGACAACTAAAAATGACTAAATTATGCTCATTTTTTGCAACTCAGCTATAAATGAGTAAATAAATTACTAGTTTGGTCGTTAATTAAAAATTATTTAGTCACACAAATAAAAATGACTAAATAGTTAGTCATTATTTAGTCACAATCCATTTGAATAAATCATTTAAGGAATCAGAATATAGCCGTAAAATACTCTAAAACTTTAATAAATACCACACTAGCACTTTGTCAAAATCTTATTTTCGAGGCATAGCCCCACTAGGAGAGTTTTCATTTTAATAAACATACTCCTAAAACCTTCATCAAACATTATTTTCAAGCATAGACGCCAAAATGGAGAAGTGTTTTAAAGTAAGAATATTGAAAACGGTGAGGAGATGTGCATGAAAGAGGAGGCATAGGATTCATTCTTTGCTTATCTCATTCACAGAATACTCGACCAAATCTTACATTGTTGGCGCTACTATTTGTAATCTAGGTATTTGCTTGACATATATTTGCATAATTTGAAATTCCTTCAAAGGCTTTTGAAGTATCAATGTATCTTATATAGGGTTTAGAATGATTTATTTTAATTAAAAAAATAAATAAATGATGTATTTCCCTGTAATTAGATAATGTGGAGATCTCCTAAATCTGCCCCAGCATGCTATCCTCTTTGGCACTGTATTCATTACTCTAGCTAATAGGGTTTTGCATGTGACATCTATAATATCTTCATGATTGTGGCTTTTAAATGGATCTCAATATTTTCTTTAATTCTTTTCATGGTAACCCTTGAGTTCCATAATCCACCTTCAATCTCTTCTAAGAACGGTGTCTTAAGCTACACTGCATAGTATGCATATGAAGCAAGTCCTTCATACCTACCATTGTTCCAAACCACCACTCACTACCTTGCTTAAAATTTTGCCTCCATAAGCACAGTAGCATGTTTTAAAATCATGGTTGTCAGTGATGGACCATTAAGGTCACCACTTTCTCAAGATACAATGAGATTTTTGTCTTCAAACTCAAGGCATTATGCAAGATAACATTGTGAATTGTTTGTTGTGTACGATTTTATTTTCTTGTGCACATTTACTACTTTGCTAACTTCCTTTAAGACTGGGTATTGCACCCTTAGCTGCAATCTCAAACAACTCACTCACTATCATTTGAAGATTCCTTTCATGAGAATCCTTCTATAAAATCAAACTATGCCCTATAGAATGCCTACTTACTACAAAGGACTCATTGTTTCATGGTATTGTAGATCATAAGATCATTCAACCTTATTGACACTACTTCATAGTCCACAAGGTATTATTCACTATTCTCCCATCTTTGATGAGTCTCAAAACACTGCTCAAACATGCAATCCACTACCTCCATTATACATTAATGGCTAAGAAGAAACATTCAACCTATGATTACCATTGTTATTTTATTTGGACAGTCATTCCCTGATTGCATTTTCCTTGTCTAACACTACCAAAAGCATTTGAAAAACCCTTAAGATTAGCAAGGGGGTAAGGAAACTCAATGTTAAATTCTCCACTTTACTATGCAAGTTTTGAGCTTTATTATCTTGTCACTGCTCAGCCCCTTTTTGACTCTCACATCTCAAGTGACTGTCATTCTTCTTACTGTAGATTACATTTACAAATGTCACTAAGCTATATAGTGTACTTGTTATTGGCTACAATCTTTAGATTGCAAAATTTTGTTATTAGCTACAATGTCTCAATCTTTCTGGTATTGCAACCTCACTAATCCGCTAGAGTTATTGTTTATGTTTCTACGGAGGCCTAGGGTTTGTACCCTAATCATGCTCTTACCAATGCTTCTATTGGTATTAAAAAATAACTTAGCAAATCTTGGGTCGAAAAATTAGTTGTCTTGACAAAGTTGTGGTATGATCTTGGATTGTATCCTAGTGTGTGGGAAGCTTGTGTTTGATCATTAAGGTATGTAAACCGTCAGGGAAATGTATCCTATATAGCATGGGTCTTGCTTTAATACTTTCCATAATGGTTATTAGCAGATCACATTATTATAGTTTGTGGTAACCCAAGATTGCATTCAAGTATGTAACAAACTTGGTTTGTAGTTTAAGCTATACACTTTTAAGTAACATTCATAAGGTTTAGAAAATATTGATCACTCTCTAGAATGGCCTATTAAACATCGGTTTTGCTTGAATGTACTACATAATTGATATAACACAACCACTCTAGATATCAAGCAGAGTTATAGGATCTTTATTGCAGCAAGAGGTAATCACTCTTGGATCATGCTATAATTACATCCTAACCTATTAAACTTGAGACAACTTGAATACACCCAATGATGATTGACACCTACATTATACAACCTGAATTAACTACATTATATGAGTGCCTCCATTTCTATCACAACATAGCCACATTAAACTTGGGTCACACATGAATGCATCCTGTATTTGTTATAGCACAATTGTGCCACATGACCAATAGAGTTATGGATCACATAATTCACAAGAATTTGTTCCTTGGTTGTGATCTTATGGTGATTCCACACAACAAAATCTGGACATGAAATTCTCAAAACCCTAAACCTCTAAAAATGAAATCTGATGAGATGTTGCTTTAAAATACGATTTTCAAACCTGGAACTACAAATCTGACTTCAAAACTGAATTCTGCAAAAAGACAATGACTACCCTTAACCTGGCGATATCTTCTTGAATTTTTTCTAATTTTTCCCAAGAAAATCGTCCTTAGTTCTCCACAAACTGTCTCAAGTAGAGCAAAACAATGTTGCAATAAATTAGCGAACTCATTTTTCTTTATGTTGGCCACAATTTGATTTTTTTCTTATTATTCATGTCTGTCGAAATTTCGATGAAACTTATAGTCAAAATTTTGATGAAACCTAGGTTCGTCAAAATTTCGACGAACATCAAGGATAAACTTTTAAAAAATTGAAAATTACACATCAAATTTTACAAGTACCTGACGATACATCAAATTATACATATTTCGTTGAACATTTTCGTCGGATTTTTCAGTCAAATGAGTTAGTGATTGTATTATTTTTCATATATTTTATTTTATTTCAATTCATTAGCAATATGAAAATGAAACTAGATCTTTATGAGTGATTTTTTTAGTTTCCTATAATGTGAGAACATTCTCCATGGATCATCCCTTTTGTTAAGAATAATCATAGGGGATAAATAGGATGTTTTTTTGGGATGAACAATGCTTCTTGGTATTAATTCAATGTCTCCAATCATAGGTACATCCTTGGATTCTTGAAATACTTGTTGATGGTGTTGAATAATATTTTGAATATTTGGTTTATTTTTAGTTATCATATCTTTTTCTTCTATAAAATGTAATTGTGCCCCTATATTATAAGAACCTTTCTTGAGTAATTTCTCATTCATATGGGAGCTAATAATTTCACTTGAACTTTTTATTCCCCAAAGTTCATACTTTTTCCCATGTATCCTAAAAGCCATGGATAGGTCTTGAAAATTGAAAGATATTGTTCCTAATTATTTAAGCCATTGCACACCTAAAACTACATCCACTCCCCTAATAGGGATAACAAACATTTTTTTAATCTAGTTGATAATTTCCCATTGAGATTTTTATATGATGGAATTTACCACCACAAGGTAGTTGTTTCGCATCAACTATCATGAATTGAAAATTAGAGATAGGATAAATAAAATAATTAAGTTCATTAGCTAATCTTCTATCGATAAAGTTATGTGTACTACTAGTATCCACTAACACTTTCACATTTTTCTTTTCATATTTCCAATTACTTTGAATGCTTGTGGTGTATTTGTTTCATTCAATGTATGTAGGGAGATAACAGTTCTTTCTTTTTCCTTGGAATCCTCATTCTTAAGTTTTATGTTTGGTTCTTTTGTAGGTACTTCTCCCTCTTCTTTAACCTCATTATTTTTCTCACTACTAGAACACTTTTGACTCCTTGACCATTTGCTATCATAATTCCAATATGTGTCTTTTTCTCTTTTCTCAATCTCTTGTTGGGGAGAGAGCTTACTAATTTCTCTTAGGTTAAATATTTTTTCCATGTTTTTTTGAGTAACATTAGTCACATTATTATCAATTAATCTCATGATTTCACCTTTGGTAGTGTTTTTATCAATATGCAATGCTTGTTGCATAGCTTTCCTAACAGTACAAGGTTCCAACAAACAAACATCATGTTGAATTTGGTTGTTAAGTCCATTGATGTACAATTGTAGCCTTTGGTAATGTGTCACCTCGAGAGCTCTAGGTGCCAATCTCAAATGCTCACCATTATATTCAAATAAATACCTTAAATTTTTTATTTTTTTTAGTTGGGTAAAATAGTTTTCAATGCATGGTTGCTCATAGAAGGTTACTAATTCTTTACTAAATTCTTTTGAACTGATCAATTTTCCCTATCTATCACTCATATTCCATTGGTACCATTGGCGAGGTCCTAATTCTAAATATAATAAAGTTATGTCAACCATAACATTATTTGGTATATTGTGAAGTTTAAATTGTTGTTCTATGAGGCTTATCCATGAAATTATATTTCTACCATCAAATATATGAATGCTTATTCTCGGTACATATAAGTGTTGACCTTGAAAAGGTTCTATCCCTTGATTTGGTTTATTAGCCAATTGTGTAGACATATAAATTGACCTAACACCTATCACAACTCAGAATGTCTCGAAACAACTCATTTAATCAACTCGAAACAACTCATAATCAACCTGAAATGTCTCATAATCAATTTAGAATATCTCAAAACAACTCAAAATCAACTTGAAACAACTTCGAATCAACTCGAAACATCTCGAAACTACTTTGAATCAACTCAGAACAACTCAAAACATCTTGGAATTAATTCAGAACATCTCTGAAGCATCTTGAATCATCTCGAAATCATCCCACGATCATCAAACATCATCTGAAACCCTAATTTCCTTTATTAATTGAATAATACAACATTATTTAATTAATCCACTATTTCATCATTTCTGACAAATTAAATAAATACCATTTATTTAATAAAGTCTTGAAAACCCTAATTCTACTACTGATCGAATAATACGTTATTTGATTAATTCACGTTTCATCATTTTGACCAATTAAATAAATTACATTTATTTAATAAATTCCTAATCTAATCTTACTTCGTCTTGATTAGTCAAACAACATCAATTATTTGATTACGTCACTAATTCACCTTATTCCTCAAAATTAATTGAATTATTAAATCATAATAATTTAATCATGACACTATCCCTCCAAAATCTGAATAATCAAATCAAACTATTCAAATCAATTATCAAAAATCAAATCAAAACACAAAAAAGGAATTAATTAATATTCCTCACCCACTTTCTGATTGAGAAAATCATGGATTGCTAACTAAACAATCTAATTTTTCTAACTCAACCATCTAATTCCTAACTAAACCCTAACCGATCAATCAATTGCTGACTAACAATCTAAAACCATGACTAGCCAATCTATTCTTCAATCACCCTAATTTTGCTTGATCAACTTTTCACAATCTTCTCATGTCTAAATCCTCTCAACATATGTTGACTGTTGATCTGGATATTCTCTAATGCGATCCTGATCGTCGATTCAAAATCTCTTTTCCTATATAACAAACCTCTCTCCTCACAAATATGGATCAAAGAATCAGCATACCTTATGCAATGAAGTGTTGTCAATATTTTCCTTGAGAGAGCTCCTTTCCTTCCTTCGATCAACCAAGCATTCATCCACACTTTGCACATGAACTTTGGAGGCTTCGTTGTGATAAGAGCAATCCAACATCAAGCGAATACACTCCACTACGGGATGGTGAAACTATCTTTTTCTTTCATTTCATTTGGTAATCAATAGGTTCCTTATTAAGTTTGCAATAGTATAGCTTAATCTCGTATGTGTAGGAGTTTTAGATATTAGATTTGTGCATTTGACTGTATATTAGATTCCTTTGTCAAATTGCATTCTTGTTCATCTCGAATTCAAATATAACATCCTTTTTCCCCCACACATTTTGGCACACCTGGTGGGACCAATGGTCCTATATACTAATGTTTTTGTGAGTTGAATTAAAGCTATAGGGCTCTAGAGGGATTCTAAAAGGTGTTCCACGCCACTGCCCAGAAGAAATTCACCCCAAAAACTGACCTTTACTATAAGAAGGTCGCATTTTCCACAGGAAGGTTGCATTTGTTGTAAGAAACTTGTGTTTGCTTCTAACAGGGGTGCTATTGACTGGCAATTAGGACCTTTTTTTACCCTATCTTTAAATGACCATATCTTGGTCATACAGAAGTATTTTTTAATGCTTTTTTTTTAATGGGGTAGAATTTCATGATCTTTTCAATGGTGTAGGTGGTTTTCAATTTTTATGCATTTAAATTTTTCATTGGTGCACTTAAAGTTAACTTACCTCACAATTTGGTCTAGGTTGTAGGGTTTTTGATGCTTAATCAATTGTCTAACCCTAACATTTGATTGTGTGTTGTGTTTGGAAAGTTTCAACATCTTGGGAAGATCTTGCAGGATCTATGGCACATTTTTTTTTATGAAAACAACTAACACCTTTGTATCTAGGGAAGACGATCAGTCCAATATTTTTGGAGCAACAATCTATTTTTATTAACTTAGGAAAAACTTTATTTTGGTGCATTAAAATGAACAACCAACAACTCTCATATTTGATTTTGGTGCTTAAAATGAACCAATTTGAATCTTTTTTAAGTTAGGAAATTTCTTTTGGTGCTCTAAAATGAACAACAAAAACTCACATTTGATTTTGGTGCTATTTAAAATTCAACAAATTTGAAGCTTTTCTAAGATAGGAACTTTCTTTTGGTGCTCTAAAATGAACAACACAAACTCACATTTGATTTGGTGTTGTTAAAATGAACCAGTTTTAAGCTTTCTAAATTAGGAACTCTCATTTGGTTCTCAAAAAAAGAACATAAAACACTTCAATTTTGGGCTCTAAAAATGAACACATTTCATGTTTTCATAATTAGGAACCTTTGAATTTGGTGCATAAAGAGAGCACAAACGTTTTTCATTTTTTGATGCACATTCAATTTACATTTGTTGACCAGTTAAGACCAGGCTTGATTCTCTTAGAAACACTTCAATCTTGAGACTTAAAATGAACAAACTATTTTTGTTGTTTTCACACCATTTCTATCTTAACTGCTTGATGTCTTGAACACTTCAATTGGTGCAAAAATAAAAAGAACATTCCATTTATGTTATTCACATATTTTTTGGGGATAACACCACTCGAGGTGTTTAAAATGAATCAATTTTCTATGAATTGTATGTCGTGTATTCATTGATTGGAAAAGCTAAATGTTTGTCTTCTCCCCTCACACCTTTTTACGATCTTGGGTGAGCGAGGACATTTTTAGCTTTGCACTTTTTTCAAGCATACCTTTTTAGAGGGCCTGCTTACTTGAGGAATCTCCCGTGTCAGAGGACTTGTGGGTGACCCAAGCAGTACTTTCATTCTGGACCGCTATATAAATCTTTTGTGAGTGTGAGGAAAGTTCATCACTCACCGGGTGTGGATGTCCTATACTGATGTATTCTTCCTTAGTATCTGTGTGATGCGTAAAAACCCGTAAGGGCTGGAAGGTTCTTAATTGAATAAAACACTGGATGTGTAGGTGGTCAAAAATAATATCCCCAAAACATGACTAAAGAACCAATTTTTTTAGAAGCCATCCATTGTACCCAAAAGAGTATTTTAAAGTAGTGCATTGGAATAGCACTGTTCCAAGAAGGTCCTTACCATGTTCGGTTTTTGGTTGAGGCAATAAAGAAAATAGGGAAGGGACTCTTTTTCTTAGTGTGTCAAGACAATATATTTCCTTGACATAGCCTATTTGTCCATTCCATCTTCTTGGATTAATCATCCTGGGGATGATTGGTAGGCCTACCAATAAATAGTACCCATTTGAGCTAGGATTGTAAAGTGCTTGTTAATGTTAAACTTTCCCAATTACATTCAAAAACAATTGTGACATCAAATTTTGTGTTTGATTTAAAGAAAAAGAACACATCAAAACAAACATTGAACAAGATGGTCAAAAGAAAAACCCTTCGATTTAGTGTATACTTGTGAAAGAAGCCTTATGATTTCCACTCCTTGAAAGGATTTATCCTTAAAAGTTTTTGAACATTTTGGCTTTTATTTTAGGTTACCTTAATCAAAGTAAACATTGGGTAAACTATGGCTTGGGTGTTGTGATTTGGCAACTTGAGCTATAAACATTTAGGTCACATAAAGTCCATGCTTTTGAGTCAATCCAGTGCTATTATATCATTTTCCATACTCAAGAACATAGAGAAAACAAATGCACAAAGGTTACAAACTATCATTCCAACTCACAATATTTTTGCTAAACACTTAGGGGAAAACAAACTGAAGTTGTTTATAAGGTCATTGCTTGAAAAAAACATTTGGAAAATTAGATTGGTCACAAAGTCTCTCACCCATTATTCCCATACTACTTTTTTTTAAAATCAAAATCAAACAAAACATTAGGATCATTCCTCCACTCAAAAAATCTATGATATCAACATTAGTATCTTTCCCACAACATATCCTCTAGACCAGGAAGTAGAATATTGACCCTAGTTCTTCAACATTTTGATTTTTGAAAAGTGGCCACATTCCAAAAAAGCACTCAAGCCTTATGGTTTTTGATTTTCATAGCAAACCATCACACCTTATGACTAGCTCTCATTCAACAACCAAGCCTTGTAGCACCTATTATTCAACCTAGTCTCATGCACATTGAAGGTGCCCAAACCGACATCATAAGCAGTTTGAGAACCTTTATATTTGAGAAAAATGAAACACCCCACCAATTTTTCACTGCATCCATCATCTTAAATGAAGAGGAAGAAAAAGAAAACATAGTAGTCAGAAGACCCATATTACTACCTCCCACATGGAAATAGGTATGATCCTCTTGGAAATATAAATTGAGTGACCTTATGATAGGGTACTGAACACCATAATCATCTCGCAACATCATCACACCTTATGAAAATTTGGCGACCTACCGCTCTAGTTCAACAACTAGACCTTGTAGCACCAATCTTTCAACCAGGTAACACATATATTGAAGGTGCCCAAATTGACATCATAAGCAGTTTGAGAACCTTTATATTTGAGAAAAATGAAACACCCCGCTAATTTCTCGCCACATTCATCATCTTAGACGAAGAGGAAGAAAAGGTAGACCAAGCAGCCGAAAGACCTATATTACCACCACCTGTGTGGCAACAAATATACATCCCTCATGCTTTTTGGAAAGAAAAATATCCTTAGGTTTGGCAAGAGAAAGATCCTTAAGCAAAAATATTTACTTAGGCTCTCAAAGAATCACCCTACAAATTTTTTTTCTAAAGGTTTCTTCTCAAGGAGATAGCGCAACTATCAAAACTAGCTAGATCACTTCTATTATCACTTTGCACCAATAGGCCATATCTTTTCCAAAGAATAGGAGTTAGGAAAAACAATCACAAAATCTTGGTAATTATTTATGACAACCATGAGGTTAAAACATAGAAAGAAAATGGAAGCAAACCAAACTACCACTAGCATCCCACCAACCAATGCCATAAATGATGAAAGTAGCCCTTGGGGCTATAGGCCAAGTGATATTGAAACACCACAAAAGAGGCCTATGTACAAAAATACCTTCAGTTAAGAGGAACTAAACCTCAAATAGAAGGAGGTAATTGAACAAAAAAACCAGGACCCAAACAAAGTAGTTATAGAGGAGGTAGACATAGAGGAAGAAATAAACAAGGATAAAATGTTTGAACATTCCAACAACCCCAAGGTTCTTAAACTAATGGACAGGCTATTGAGAAAGGATCCAAATTCCTATTTCTTCAAGTTAGCACAAAGTGGTGCAAAATTACTGGTGGATTTCAACATAGAAGCTCTCAAGGATGCCAACCTTATTCCCTTAGGGGATAACTTGGTTGTAAGATAGATAAACGAACCTCTAGAGATGCCAAACATGCCACTTGCGTTCTCACAAAATGATGGTCAACCCAAAGAGAACCCCTTATTTAGAAAACAAACTCAGGTTAAACAAGCAATAGTGGCACAACTGTATCAAGGAGGACCATCACAGTATGAACCACCAAACAACAATCCTCCTCTCTTACAATATATAACTTAGAATACCTCAAACATTGACCCATGCAAAAAAATTCAATACCTTCAACAGGGTGGAACACAGGGTCCCCCTCCCAATAGTCAATACCTTCAATAGGGTGGAACACAAGGTCCCCCTCTGAACAATCAATACCACCAACAAGGTGGACAACATGGTCCCCTTCAGAACCAACAATACCAGCTACAAGGCATGCCACAGAGCACCCTTTTTCAATCAACCCATCAACAAGGTGTCCCAATAATGCATCAATAGGGTAACCTTCAATTTAGTCCTTCCCAGCAACAAGGTGTTCCATAGAGCACCCTTTTCCATTCAACCCATCAACAAGGTGTCCCAATAACACATCAACAGGGTAACCTTTAGTTTAGTCCTACCCAGGAGCAAGGTGTGCCACAGAGCACCCTTCCTCAGTTGTCCTACCAATAAGGTGTCCCAATAACACATCAATAGGGTAACCTTTAGTTTAGTCCTACCCAACAGCAAGGTGTGCCACAGAGCACCCTTCCTCAATCATCCTACCAACAAGGTATCTCGATAATGCATCAATAGGGTAACCTTCAGGTTAGTCTTGCCCAACAGCAAGGTGTGCCATAGAGCGCCCTTCTTCAGTCATCCTACCAACAAGGTGTCTTGATAATGCATCAACAGGGTAACCTTCAATACACTTCATCTCACTAACAATGATCTAACCCTCCTTACACCTAGCAGGAACCTAACCTGTTATATGCCCAAAAAAATTACCAAGGTCTCATACCTTCACAATATCCAATATATGACCCAAACATGGTGAGACAACAAGGTTATTATACATAGAACTCACAAAAAAATGTGTCAAAAATGGACATGAAAATGAGGCTAGAGGTCGTCACCCAACAGGTAGTAGGAATGAAAGCTAGAAAACAAAAGAAAACCTATACTATCCAAGAGATATGCCCATTCTCATTCGATCAATTTGTCACTACAATACCCTTTCTGAAGAATTTTGAAATACCCAAGTTTGACAACAAATACAAAGGGAGAGGGGATCCAGTAGAGCATATACATGATTTCTCTATATCATGCATGGAAGTACGACACAATGACTCATACCTCATGAGGCTATTCCGCATAGCCTTACAAGCCATGCTATGGAGTGGTTCACCCGTTTGACACTAGCAGTCAAAACCTTTGATGAACTATCTAAGAAATTCATAAGCCACTTCTCCTTCAACATTGAACAAGATGTCACCATCACAAGCTTGTCCACGATCAAACAGAATCAAGGAGAATCTTTTATCTCCTACCTACAACGATGGATAAACAAGGCTAGTAGATGTAAATGGCCCATTCCCAACAAGGAATTGGTGGACATATTCATTACCAACGTCTTACCTGAGATCAATTATCAACTCACAATGTTATGTCCAATAGACTTTGAAGAAACCATTGAAAAGAAGTTGAATATTGAGAGAGCCCTCATTGTAAGAGGTGCCCTTAAAACAAACAGCTTAAAAGATAGACCATCTAGTTCAAATGAGAAACCTAAAGTCTGGGCTAAAAACAAAAACATCACAAACAATGGAGTGGTTGATGCTAGGACATTATGGCATGCACAAAACACAATTCAAAACAAACCACAAGTAGCACAGACAAGCTATGTTCCAAAAAATGTACAAAATAACCAAAAAACCTATCCCAAGAACAATCAAGTTGTGAACCAACAAAAAAATCAGGGAGGGCAACAGAGGCAGTATGATCAACTAACAAGGAAATTCACAGTACTAGGTGAGTCACTAGAAATAGTCATGCGTAAAAATATTACAACAAAACCTCCTCAAAACTATTGATCATCCAAACTATGAGGAATCTAGTTTCAAAACACTGTGGTATAACGAGAAGGACTTGTGTGACTTCCATATGATCAAAGGACACACCACAAACAATTGTATGAGACTCAAGCAACTTATCCAAGATTTAATAGACAAAGGGGAGGTAGATGTCGAACATCGTCCTGGGAATAAGGGCCTACAAATATACTCAAACCTAATCCTAAACCATGCCAAAGGAAATGACAAAGGAAAGAAACAAGAGTACCATAACACTAATTACATAGATGGGGACACAGTTCTAGGAACACTTTCACAAGTTGATTATAATAGGGAAAATGTAGTGACTCTACGATGTGGAGAAAACCACTGTAATGTAACCACCCATTGAAGAAGAGTTACAATTCAAGGAGTCCTACCCAAACCTATAATCAAGTCACCAAATGACTATAGTATTGTGGAACAATTAAAGAAAAAACTTTCCCTAATCTCAATCTTGGAGTTGTTAAAACTATCACCTGCCCATAGGGAAATAATTAAAAAGGCATTGGAAATATCAGTCCCTAATGACCTCAATCCTAGTCATTTCCAAGCTATGGTTGGTAAGATCACACAAAGTAATCATTTAATCTTTTCTGAGAAAGATCTACCCCAAAGAACATTCCATAACCAAGCCCTCTACATATTGGTGTTCATAAAACCATGGTCAAATAGGCACTGATAGATAATGGTGCAAGTTTAAACATTTGTACCTTAAAATTTTTCAAACATTTGGGGTATTATAACGATGTGATTGATAAAGGAAAGAGCATCACAATAAGGGCCTACAATGACCTAGAAAGAAATTTTGAAGGAACAGTTAGGTTGCCAGTGTAGATAGGGCCAACCCTAACATAAACCACTTGTCAAGTACTAGACCTTGAGCTACCATACAACCTCCTCTTGGGAAGCCCTTGGATCCATGCCTTACAAGAAGTCCCTTCCACTTTTCATCAATGCCTAAAGTTTCCCCATGAAGGAAAAGAGGTAACACTATATGCCAATCCTCATCCTTTTCATTTATGTGCCAAGTTGGAGGAGAAATACAATAAAATCCAATGTGTTCCTAATAACAACATAACATTCCACTCATTTTCTTATGTTGACCCTTCAACACTTCCATCCACCTAAACCAAGAACACCTCAAGTGACCAACTAAAAATGGAAGCCAAGATTCAGGTACTTGACAAAGGTAATGGGAATTACTATTTCAACCAAGCATTTTGCATCAGCATGCTTCTGCTAACACCCAGAGTATATGGAGTTCCAAAAGAGATCAAGATAATACAAATGATTTCCAACCCTACTATCTTCACTAGGTGGGGAGACATGCAAGATGAAGAAATATTTGAGGACTTTTCATCTATGATCTATAAGGAGGACCAAGAAGAACCAAAAAAGCCGCAACCCATTTTAATTGACCCGACTACTAGAGGTTATCAATTAGTTAAACAAATGGGATATAATGGAAAGGATGGCCTAGGGATACACAAAAAAGGCCGGTTAGAGCCTATTATAGTAGAACAAAGGAAGAAGAATATGGGGCTAGGTTACTAGCCAAAGGATGTGGTTATTCCAAAAACTGGATGAATCTCTTGGAAGAAGTGAGAAACTTCTGCTAGCATTAAGGCACTAGATACCTATCATACCTTAGAAAATTATTTACCCATTGAAGACTTATTTGATAACTTTAGAATTGATAGGTTCCCTCTCCAACATATTCAAACCATTCCCAACATCTACTACAATTCCAGTACAGACCCTAACGAATATGAGTGGGATTCTCCTTCCTTCATCATTGGATATGATTCTCCCACTTCTAGCAACAATGACTTAGACACTTAGTGGGAAAAAGACACCCAATCCATATTGACCCTTTCATCCACTTCCATAGGATTTGCAAATCAAGATGATAACCTCCCACTCTAGTGCCCGCAACTTATAGATTGGGATCAACAACAACATACACCTATTCCAGATCAATTCTAGAATGATGAGGCAATCACGAAGTTCATGGGACTTCGAACAGACATACCAAAAGTAGACCACAAAGAATGATTCACCATGGAACTTGAACAAGAGGCATACTTTGGTGGAGAGATTGAATCTTCTAGTTGCAAAAATGAAAGAACATAAAAATATGATCCCCTACTGAAAACCACCTTGTGCCTCTATCGGATCTAAAAAAGAGGAAAATAAAGGATGCATCTGAAGGTGAAAACCTCTCAAAGGCACCCAAGGATGGAAGATTCAATCTCCCCATATCAGAATATTAGGAAAGATCCACATTGCTAGTAGAAGAAGTGGAACCCATAAATGTTGGCATGACAGAGGACCTAAAGATAACCTACCATGTTACATCACTGGACCCAGAAGAAAAGGACAACTTAACAACTTTCATCAATGCCTAGAAGGTAAATTTTCCATGGACCTATGCTGACATGCCTGGAATAGATCCAACATTAGTGGTACATCATCTAGCTATAATCCCTAGAGCAAAGCCTATCCAGCAAAAAATCAAGAAAATGCATCCACAAATAGCATTACTGGTAAAGGTAGAGCTAAAGAAACTACTAGATATGGGTTTCATCAAACCCATTGACTATCCACAATGGATATCGAATCTAGTACCAATGTCCAAACCTACTAGGGGAATAAGGATATGCACAGACTTCAGAGACTTGAACAAAGCCTATCCAAAGGATGACTTTCCCTTGCCAAGTATCGACATGATTGTAGATCTAACAACAAGGCATGAGATGCTATCCTTAATGGATGGTTTCTCTAGATACAACCAAATAAAGATCTCTCTAGATGACCAACACAAAATACCATTTACTTGTGCTTGGGGAACATTTTGTTGGAATGTAATGCTCTTTGGTCTAAAGAATGCAGGAACGACATATCAAAGAGAAATGATGACAATATTTCATGATATGCTACACACAATCATGGAGGACTATGTGGATGACATTCTAGAAAAATTAGTCAAAAGGGAATACCACTTGACGAACCTGGATAAGGTATTTGATCGTCTTGAATAGTACAATCTAAGACTCAATCCTAAGAAATGTGTATTCGGGGTAACATCTAGAAAGTTGCTGGGGTACATAGTATCAAGAAGAGGGATTGAAATAGATCTGGCCAAAGTAAAATCAATAATGGAGATGCTTCCACCTAAGACACTAAAATAGTTGAGGAGCCTACAAGGGAAGCTGCAATCCATCAGGCAATTTATCGCACAATTGGAGGACCAATTTCACCATTGCACTTATCTCCTACACAAGGACATCACCTTCAAGTGGGATGGGAGATGTGACCAAGCATCTCAAAATTCAAGGAGTACCTACTTACTCCTCATGTACTCATGTCGCCTATCCCAGAAAAGGAAATGATACTTTATGTGTCTACCACACAAGCAACACTAGGAGCTCTCTTGGTCTAGCTAGATGATAACAATAAAGAAAGGGTAGTCTACTATACTAGCAGAACACTGGTAGGCTATGAACTACACTACTCGCCCATTGAAAGAGTGTGTCTTTTAGTCATTTTTTCAACACAAAAGCTAAGACACTACATTCTGAACAGAAAGATCAAGTTGATATCACTCAAGTACTTACTAGCAAAGGCAGACCTAACAAGCCAAATAGCCAAATGGGTAATGATCCTAAGTGATTTTGATATAGAGTATGTGGATAGGAGAGCTATCAAGGGAAAAATTATAGCAAACCAACTGGCCGAAGCACCCTTAGATGATCATAAACCTCTCATAGTTGACTTTCCAAATGAGAGTATCTTGATGACTGAACATATAAACCAATGGACTCTATACTTTGGCAGGTCCCATACACAACATGGATCTGGAGCTGGTATTCTATTTCTCACACCACAAGGAGATAGTATACCCAAGGCCTATAGGATTGCATTCCCATGCACAAACAACATCTTAGAATACAAAGCTCTTATCACAAGGTTAAAAATGGCTATTGAATGGAGAATAAAAGAGCTACATGTCTTCAGAAACTGTCAACTAGTGATTAGACAAGTGAACAATGAGTACCAAACAAAAGATGAAAAATTTATGCCATATAAAAGAATGGAGGATAGCTTCAAGGAATACTTCGTCAGAATAACTTTTGACAAATTCCTCAGATCAATAACAGAGTTGTCGATGCAATGGCAACAATAGGCTCACTACTTGATATTCCACAAAACGTGTCTAAGTATGAGTTCCTTGTGGAAAATTTGTTGGTACCAACATTCAACATCCCAAAATTAGAATTGGTATGTGTTGTTGTTGGTCCTAACTCCCCATGGTACCAAGATACTTTTGACTACATCTAGCATGGTACCTTTCCCATTGACTTAACGACCACCCAAAAGAAAACCTTCAGCCGTAGAACTTCTCGTTTTACCATCTTAGGAGATACCCTATACCACTGTAGTATAGATGGTATGTTACTTCGGTGGCTTTATGCAAAAGAAGCACAAACAACCTTACAAGAGGTTCACGAAGGTATTTGCAGATCCCACTCTGGTGGACTTAACCTAGTCCAGAAACTGCTCAGAACATGATACTACTAGCCCTCCGTGGAATAGGAATGCATACAATATTCTAGAAAGTGTCGACAATGTCAGTAGCATAATGACCTGGTTCATGCACCAGCATAGGAATTGAGACCTATAACCACACCATGGCCTTTTTTGCAATGGGGATTAGACTTGGTAGGAAAGATATCACCTGCTTCATCCAACGGGCACAAATTCACTATCACAACAATAGAGTACTTCACTAAATGGATAGAGGCAATTCCATTGACCTATATCACCAACAAACAGATATCAAAATTCATTTTGAATTATGTCATCTGTAGGTACGGAATTCCCCAAACAATAATAACAGACAATGGAACCCCATTCAAAAATTACGATGTCCAAGAGCTTTGTTCCCAATTTTCTATCCACCATCGATTTTACATGCCCTATAACCCCCAAGGAAATGGTCAGGCTGAGGCATCTAACAAAACCATATTGAAAATACTCAAAAAGATTGTTAATGAAGTTGGATGTGATTGGCATTTGTAGCTAAACCTAGCCTTATGGGCCTACTGAACCAACATTCACACACCTACTGGTGCCACACCATTTTCCTTGGTCTATGGATCAGAGGTTGTCTTACCTATTGAGGTCCAAATCCCTTCATTGTGAGTTTCACTAAAAGGCATGGTCAACAATGAAGAATACAGGGTATCCAAGCTGAATGAATTAGAACTCCTAGATGAAAGATGTTTGAATGCGTTAAACCATCTACAGGTTTATCAGAATTGGCTCAAACAAAACTATGAAAAAAAGATCAAGGATAGGAACTTTCAAGTTGGTGAATTAGTCCTCAAAGAGAATCAAAAGGTACAACTAAATTAGGATGGCAAAGGAAAATTTGAACCCAATTGGTTAGGCTCATTTGTCATCACAACAAGCTATGACTGTGGGGCATATCAGTTAGGTACTCCTGAAGGAGAACCTTTAGTTGAACCACTAAACAACAACCACCTCAAGAATTTCTACACATGAAGCATGTTAGAATACCTGAGGAAAAAAGTTAAAAATCCAAAAAAAATAGAAAAAGGATAAAAAATACAAAAAAAAATCAAAAGAAAGAAAAATTGTAAAGAGAAATAAAAAATTCTCTGAGTGAAAACCAATTTGTGGCGCCTTAGAATAGGTACCATAGTGAAAACCTAGCAAACAGGCACTATGTTTGAATAAAACTTGCATCATTATCTATCAGTACTATCCACAACATCCACCCATTCATTTCATAATAAAGCAAGGTATCCAACCATGGCTTGTCACTGATTAAGAAAAGTCATCTTGTCTACAAATGGGGGTAGTTTCAAAAATTTCGTCATGGATTAGATCTTTTAGTGTCCTATCATGGTCACAAAAAACAACAAAAGATCAAAAACATTTAGAAAACCACAAAAGACAAAAACATCTAGAAAACCACAAAAGACAAAAACATCTAGAAAACCACAAAAGACAAAAACATAAAAAAAACATAAAAAAAAAAAACATCGTGGGGTTATTCCTTCACTCAAACAGTCTAAGATATCAACATTTTCTTAAACCTCACAGCTAGTTCAAGTAGATTCCCCAAAACATATCCTCTAGACACAAAAGTGGAATATCAATCCAGATTATCAATGTTGTGTACCCAAAAATAGTTTATTCTTTGAGTCAAACAGTCGAACTACATGGTCTCTGCGTGTACAACATAGGAAAGGCTTGAAAGCCCTCGAGACCCTAGGTCAGTCCACTTATGTTTCCAACATGCTTTATTTCAACTTAGTCAAAAATACAAAATCCAAAAAATAGTCAAAAGATACAAAATCGAAAAATATTCACAAAACAGAAAAAGGTCAAAAACACTCAAACCAAGCGAACTACGAGCCTCTACGTGTACAATGTAGGAAAGGTTTATCTTTCTTGAGCCTCGGAGGCCCTAGGTTGGTCCCCTAAAAACAACAAAAAATACATCATAAAACATAGAAAAATAAAAAAGATCCATGTCTGCCATCACAATTCGCAATAAGACATCATCCTTAATAAACAAATCATCACACTCACCCTCTGACAAAACAAACAAAGCAAGCAAAGAAAACATCAATGGCTAGAAATTTCAAGTAGTTAATTGTAGAAGAATTTGATCGCAAATTGAACTAAAACAAAGCCAAGTATCAAATACATATCTTTTTGACAAGACCCAACAACATCCTAAGATGTGTCTTAACAGATCCATTCCTACTATAGATAGGATCAACATTGGATAAATAGACCCACCCCAAATAGATATGGCAAGTGATATAACAACATTGCTTTATCTTTTTGTTGTCTTATTTTTGTGATTTACATTATTGACTCATTCCTAGGATCTCTTGAGGATGTCTATAAGGATTTAGAGAAGAAGGAATGGGGGCAATTGAGCATCATTTCTATTTGTTGTTTGTGGATAGTCTTGTTATACTACCATGGTGAATACTTGTTTTGTTCTGTGTGTGGATGTCATCTTTGGAACATTTCATGTAACAATGACATGTTAGGTTCTTAATACATCTTGTGTTACTAGTCTGACATGTTTTTAAAGCTTCTCACCCATACACTCTAATAGGGTTTCTGAATGTTTGGTATGAGCAAGAATACTCCTTGTTTGTAGAATCAAAGTCCATGCAATAAATACAAAGTCACCTTGGTCATTAATACCCTGGTGCATCACATTTATTTTCTATATCAAAATGAATTGTTCAAAACTATGAAGTCTCTAAAGCAAAGAAAATAAACTCATCAACTACTAATTAACATCATATTTCTATCTATCATCAATATTTATTCTAAAATTAACATCATATTTCTATCTATCATCAATATGTCTTCTAAAATTAACATCATATTTCTATCTATCATCAATATTTCTTCTAAATTAACATCATATTTCTATCTATCATCAATATTTCCTCTAATTAACATCATTTTTCTATCAAAACATCAATATTTCTTTTGAGTGAAAATCTGCATAGCAATATCATTAATACACATCATGATGATAATAAACCAATAAATTCATCATGTTTGGGGAATTCATTCATATCAACACCATATATAAACATACATCATCATATATCATCATCACATAGGCATAAGACGAGAATGAAACAAGACGAAAGCAAAAAAGCGAGAAGGTACATACCGGGCCACCGATGCTTGAAGGTCGTCCAACCTCCCGAACGAGCTTAGAACGATGTGGGGCTCCATCAAAGCACAACATTGCTCCTTGAAAACTAGTAGAATGAGAGAACGAGAGACAAGAATTAGCTATAGAATCAAAACACAAATGAGCTATCTAGAGGACTAACTGCCTATATTAAACCTCAAGAAACCCTAATTTAACCTAGGAAACCCTAATTTCTACTTGGGGAAACTTCCTACTTTCAAATTAGAAGCTCTTAGAAACATCAAAATGAGAAACGAACGACCTATAAACTTGATTCTATGACCTAAACACATCGGAATGGAAATAGAACAGAGTCGTGAGCCTGACCTCAAAACTTGAAATTTTTAGTCAACCTCTCAAGGGAGTAGCATAGAGTCCTACCATCATTCCACGAAACACCGAGGGACAATGGGGCATAATTTTTTTTCAAAAAACTTGATCTTAAAAACAAAATCTTTGAAACTAAGCAACCAGTACTTTGTATCAAAGAGGGGAAAAATGTAGGCATATAAAATTGACTTAACACCTATCACAACAATTGGAATGTCTCAAAACAACTCAGAATCAACCCAAAATTTCTTGAAACATCTCAAAATCAACTCAGAATATCTTGGAACAACTCTGAATCAACTCGAAACATCTCAGAACGACTCTGAATCAACTCAGAACATCTTGAAACATCTTGGAATCAACTCGGAACATCTCTGAAGCATCTCAAATCATCTCAAAATCATCCCACAATCATCAAATGAAATATGAAACCCTAATTTCCTCTATTAATTGAATAATACATTACTTAATTAATGCACTATTTCATCATTTCTGACAAATTAAATAAATATCATTTATTTAATAAAGTCTTGAAAACCCTAATTCTAGTATTGATCGAATAATACAACGTTATTTGATTAATTCATGTTTCATTGTTTTGACCAATTAAATAAATTACATTTATTTCATAAAGTCCTAATCTAATCTTACTTCGTCCTGATTAGTCAAACAACACCAATTATTTGATTACGTCACTAATTCACCGTATTCCTCAAAATTAATTGAATTATTAAAACATAATAATTTAATTATGACACTTTCCCTCCAAAATTTGAATAATCAAATCACACCATTCAAATCAATTATCAAAAATCAAATTAAAAAAAAGGAATTAATTAATTAAATTAATTAATATTCCTCATCCACTTTTTGATTGAGAAAATCATGGATTGCTAACCAAGCAATCTAATTTTGCTAACTCAATCACCTAATTCCTAACTAAACCCTAACTGATCAATCAACTACTAACTAAGCAATCAATTGCTAACTGATCAATCTAAAACCCTGACTAGCAAATCTATTCTTCAATCACCCTAATTGTGCAATCAACTTTGCACAATCTTCTCATGTCTAAATCCTCTCAACACATATTGACCATTGATTTGGATATTCTCCAACGTGATCTTGATCGTCAATTCAAAATCTCTTTTCCTATATAATGAACCTCTCTCCTCACAAATATGGATCGAAGAATCAACATACCTTATGCAACGAAGTGTTGTCGAGATAATCCTTAAGAGAGATTCATTCCTTCCTTCGATCAACCAAGCATTCATCCACACTTTGCACACGAACTTTGGAGGCTTCGCTATGATAAGAGCAATCCAACATCAAGCGAATACACTCTGCTACGGGATGGTGAAACTGGCTTTTGCTTTCATTTCATTTGGTAATCAGTATGTTCCTTATTAAGTTTTCAATAGTATAGCTTAATTAATCTCGTATGTGTAGGAGTTTTAGATTTTAGATTTGTGCATTTGACTGTAGATTAGATTCCTTTGTCAAATTGCATTCTTGTTCATCTTGAATTCAAATCTAACGTCCTTTTTCCCCCTCACACAGGTTGTACCCACCTTGGTGGTTTTTTTGGGACTTTAATTTTGATAAAAATTACTTCACAAACCTATCTAAACCCTCATTTAAGGATTTTACAAATGGGTCAAACAATTTTTTAATGAAATGTATTGTTGTTTCATGTCCTTGTTGAATTATTTCCTCAATTTTAGGTGGTGGAAAATAAAATGGGTCCTTAGATTTTGTAGTTTTAGAAAGGTCCCCTAATCCTAAACATGACATGACTTCAATTATTATTTTTTGTTTAAGATGTATTAAGGTAGGAATGTATTTAGTGTGAAAGAGAATTTAATATTTTAGTTTGGACCAAACTTAGATCACTAGATTAAGGAATATATTTTATGTCTAAAAATAAATTTCAAAGAACTAACCCTACCTAATTTTAGATAATATTTCAAAAAGTATATTTTTTACAAAAATTCAAATAATTGTAGCCTATTAGAGCAAATTAATGAAAATTTTGTAGACACGTAAAAATGACCTAACACATATCACATATCCTGAATGACATTTTTTCATCATCGGCATCATTATCAATAATATCACTGCATTTCACATCATCTACATCAAAAACCCTAAAATTCCTCTATTAATTAAATAATCTTTAAATTATTTAATTAATTCACTATTTCACCATCTATCTAACTTTATTCCTCTTGATTAATTAAATAACATCAATTATTTAATTATGTCGCTAATATACCCTATTCATCTAAATCAATTAAATTGTTATCACTTAATAATTTAAATAAATCCATTTCCCCTTTCTAAACCTGAATAATTAAATTAATTATTCACCTCATTCAACATAGTTAACAAACAAATACAACTTTATTTGTTAAATTCAAACATGACTTGCATGTTCAACACAAAACATTAATTAATTAATTCAATTAATTATCCTCACCTCTTTTGTGATTGAGCAAATCATGACCACCGATTTTTCACTCTAAAAAGTTGACTAGCCCATCTATTTCCTAACTAATCCATCTATTCTTAAATCCCACTAACCACTCAACTTCATTTATTCAATACCATAGGTTATACAATCTAGATCCTCATATTATGCAATTAAAATCCTTAATTGGATCAACCACAAAAGCTAACCAAGCAATCTATTTCCTCTCAATGGTTCTCAACTATTGATCGTGAGTATGCATTGTTGCATCTTGATCGTTCATCTCAAAATAGGAAATCTATATAACAATCTTCTACCTTCTCACAAATCATGTAGAATGTTCATAGCAAAGTGCTAAGCAATTATCCCTTGAGCACATTGAGAGATATTATCACATTCTAGTTCACCATTTTACACACATTGAAGCTTTTACAACATCAACAATGGAGGCTTTGTATTCAATCGAGCAATCCGACATCCAAACATCAATACAAACACAACACCAACATGGGATGGTATATGTTTTAAAGTTTTGAATTCATTTCATGTTGTCTTTTAGATTACATTGTTTGATTTTGATATTTTAGAGCTTCATTTCATGAGTATGGGTTTTGGGATTTTATCTTGTTTGACTTAAGTTTGTTTAATTCATTTTTTGTGTTTTCCTATTGCATTATTCCTCACTTTTGATGAACTTGCCACAATTGTCCTAAAATTTCAGCCGCTATTGAGCTAAATAGGGCCGCTTCTGTCAAAATTACAGCTATTGTCTTCTTTGTTGTCAGTCACAACTTGAAATAGAGACCACTATTTCTCTAAGTTTGACCGTTTTTGTCCTAAATTTCAACCACTACTGTTCTAAAGATTGCCGCTATTGTCTTATTTTCTAGTTCAAATCAAAAATTGATCCACAACTGGTTAATCATCCATCTTTAAAAAAAAAAAAAGTCAGACCGAGCTAGACACTTCATACCTGCATCTTTCCACATCCATTTGCAAGTCAAAACAATCAACCTAGTTTTAGGATTCAAATCAAACACAACTTGGATTTCCCTTACTCTCATTTTCCAAAATATTAGCATTTGCTTGCAACCTCAAGGCTAGTTCAAGTAGATCCTCAACATATCCTCTAGAAAAAATAGAGTAACATATTGGTCAAATTTTTGTACACTTTGAGTCCCAAAATTAGCATCATCTCCAAAACATCCACCAAACATCACTCATACTTTAGGGTTTTGAGTATCACAAAACCATAGCAAACCATCAACCCCTTTGACCAAAAGGTTTTCTTTTACATCATCTCCATTCATCATTCTTTTAAATAGAAAAATTTCAAACATCAAGAAAAGCTTACGCTTTATGCCACAGGAATGACCATCTGGCATCGTACTGCTCTCGTTCAACAACCAAATCTTACTACTCCTATTATACAACCAAATATCATGCAAGTTGAAGGGGAGAAATTAAAAATTAGTAGTAGTTTGAGAAGTTTCGTGTTTGAGAGAAAGGAAAAACCTTCTTAGTGGAGAAACATGGCTACTATTTTGGACGAAGAAGAGAAAAAAGTTGATCTTGTAGCCAGAAGACTAGTATTACCATCTCATGTGTGGCAATATATAATCCTAGCTTACATGGTTTATTCAAGGAGGAGAGACACTCTCTCAATAAACAGAAGTTGGAGAAGCATCCAACGAAGATCCTAAGATCCAAGAAGTTCCTAAAGTTAAAGAAGAAGAACCATTCTTTTAAACAAAAAATCCCAAAAAAAAAACACCATTTCATAGTTAGTGATCACCAAATTTCCCAAGGTCTTGAAACTTGTTTATAAAAACCACAAGATCTCACATAAGAAAAATATGGAAGCCAACAAAGGTAGTTCAAGTGCACATATGACAAACATTCACAACAACAAGGGATATCACAAACAAACTACAAGGTATACCCCAAACTCAACAACACGTTTTTCATGAAACCCAAAATCAAAATCATCAACAACAATAGCAAGGAGGACCACAAAATCAATACCAAGGAACGCCTCAAAGTCAATATCAAGGTGTAGAGCAAGGACCTAACCTACCTTATGCACAACAAGGACCCAACATACCTTATACACGACATGGTCCTCAAGGTCCCATGACTACACAATATCCCCATTATGACCAAACAAATGTCATGGGACAACAGATCTATAATACCCAAAATCCAAAAAGCAAGCACACCAAACATCGACATAAATGTGCAACTACAAACACTCAATCAAAGGATATCGGATATACAAATTGGAAATCCAAAAAAGAGCTATGCTCTACAGGATATTTTTTTGTATCTATTTGATAAAAATTTATCCATGGTACCCTTCCCCAAAGGCTTTGAAATACTGAAATTCAACAAGTATAGGAGGAAAAGAGATCCAATAGAACATGTATGTGAATTTTCAGTATCTTGCATGGAACTACAATGAAATGATACCTACTTGATGAGACTTTTTCCATGGAGCCTCAATGGGCCCTCTATAGACTGGTTCTCTCATTTACCACCAAGTATCAAAACATTTGATGAGTTGTTAGATAAGTTTGATAACCATTTCTTGTATAACATAGAATAGGACATAGCAATCACCAACCTCTATAAAATCAAGCAAAATAAAGGGGAATCATTTTCCTCATACCTACAAATATGGAGACACAAAGTGAGCAAATGTAAATGGCCCATTCTAGAGAAACAACTTGTAGATATCTTTATTTCCAATATACATGCAAATATCAATTACTCACTCACTATGTTATACCCAAGCAATTTTGAAGAAACTATTGAAAAGGGAACACTTATCGAAAGAGCCCTTATTGCAAGGGCGTAATAAAACTTTACAACCCTAAGGATCAACCTTCCACTTCAAATGACAAACCCAAAATATGGGCTAAAAACAAAAATGTAACAAATGATGGAGTAGTTGACACTAAGGTTGTATGTAATGTACAAACTCCCAATGTGCCACAAAATCATGTTCAAATATCACAACAAGGCTATGCTTCAAATAACCCATGGTACAAACAACCCAATCATCAATAGAACAACCAACTCAATTATCCTTAGAACAACCAACCCAACAACCAATATAAAAATCAAGGACATGATAATGAAAGGATACCACCAAGACAGTATGGCCAACCGTGAAGGAAATTTACTCCATTAGAATCCCTTGAGGTGATTATGCACAAACTAGTTAACAAGAACCTCATCAAGATTAATGATAGATAAAACTATGAAGAACCCAACTTCAAACCCCCTTAGTATAATGAGAACGACCAATGTGAATTAAATCACAAAATCAAGTGGCATACTACAAACAATTGCATGAGACTCAAGAACATCATGCAAGATTTAATCAAAAAGGGGGGGTCGACATAGAACATCGACCTAGAAATAAAGACCTAAAGATTTACAAGGATCCAATCCCTTACCATTCTAGGGGAAGCAAAAAGGGAAAAGAAAAAAATTACCATAAGGCCAACTTCTCTTATGGCAAGGATACCATTCTAGGACATATCTCTTGTGATGATCATACCATCCATGTGGTAACCATACTAGGAAAAGATCCTGAATGTAATATGACTACCCCAAGGGGAAGAGTAACAATCCAAGGAGCACCACCCCAAGTAAAAGCCACAAGTAAGCCATCAAGTGACTATAGCATTGTGGAACAACTCAAGAAAACTCTCACCTTAATCTCCATCCTAGAGCTCTTAATACTATCACCAACACATAAGGAAATATTGGAGAAAGCACTTATTGAAACATCAGTCCCAAACAACCTTGAAGCTAATCAGTTTCAATCCATGGTTGGAAATATCACATCCACCCATCATTTAGTCTTTTATGAGAAAGACCTTCCACAAAAATCTTTCCACAATCAAGCCCTTTATTTACAACTTTGTGTCCACAAACACAAAGTCAAGAGAGTACTAATAGATAACGGTGCAGGTCTAAACATTTGTACCTTAAAATTTGTGAAACAACTGGGATATTCTAATGATGTCATAGATAAAAACAAGAGCATCACCATCTAATATTATGATGACATGGAGTGAAATTTAGAAGGGACAATCAGGCTACCCATTTAGATAGGACCAACAATAATAGAAACTACATGTCAAGTATTGGATCTCGAGCTTCTATACAACCTTCTCTTGGGTTGACCATGGATCCATGCTCTAAAATAAGTCCCATCTACATTCCATTAATGCCTAAAATTTCCTTATGACAATAAGGAAGTTACCATATATGTTGACCTCGAACCCTTTCATTACTGTGCCAAGTTGGAAGAAAATAATAAAAAGATCCTCCAAATACCCAACAATGATATAGCCTTCCACTCCTTTTCATACATTGAACTAACATCACTAGCTTCATCCTCCACCACACCTTCATCAATTGCGCTACCTAAATCTGATACCAAGATCCAAGTACTTGAAAAGGGCTACGAGGAATATCACTTCAATCAATCCTTTTGTATTGGGATGCTTCCCCCAACACCAAAGACTTATGGAGGACTGAAAGAGATCACAAATGTACAAACTAACGATGACCATATCAAGATGGATTCTAGTGAATATGAATGGGATTCCTGTGACTCTAGTGAATATAACTTAGATACCTTATGGAGCCTTGAAAAAACCAATGTCCCTAACCTAGCTACTACTTCCATAAGCTTTGTAGATACTCATGACAAAATATCATTGCATTATCCATAGTTGATAGATTGGAACCAACATCATACACCAATTTTGGACACATTCCAAAATGATGAGGCTATTGTGGAGTTCATGGGACTTCGAATCAATATACTGCAAGGAGATCATAAAGCAGGTTTTGTAATGGAACTAGATCAAGGAGAATATTTGGTGAGGAGATTGCATCTTCCAATCACAAAAATAAACTACAAAATATAAAAGTCAAAAAGAGGTCCCCTAGAGAAAACCATAATGTGGCTTTATCGAATCAAGAAAAGAGAAAAACAAAGGATGCATCTAAAGGTGAAAACCTCTGTGAGGCGCTTGAAGAGAGAACATTCATTCTCCCTACCATAGAATATCAAGAGAAATCAACAATCCTAGTTGAAGATGTCAAACTATCAATGGTGGCATAATAGAAACACCCAAAATTACATATCATGCAGCATCACTTGATCCTGAAGAAAAGGTGATCTTCTCAGCATTTATCAATGAAAGAAAAATCAACTTTGCATGGACATATGTAGACATGCCAGGGCTAGATCCAACATTGTTCATACATCACCTAGCAGTATTCTCTGGATAACACTTTTGGTAAAAGTAGAACTTCAGAAACTGTTAGATGTGGGATTCATCAGACCCATTGACTATCCTGAATGGGTATCTAATCTTGTACTAGTATTAAATTCCACTAGGGGCATAAGGATTTTCACAGACTTCCAAGATCTAAACAAGGCTTTCCCAAAGGATGAATTCCCTCTACCCAACATCGATATGATTATAGATCTAATTGTAGGGAATGAAATACTATCATTGATGGATGGATTCTATGGATACAATCAGATCAAAATATGCCCCAAGGACCAGCATAAAATAGCTTTCACTTGTGCATTGGGAACCTTTTGCTAGAACGTCATGCCATTCAGTCTAAAGAATGCAGGGGAAACCTATCAACGAGCAATGACCACCATTCTTCATGATCTGTTGCATACCACTATGGAGGATTATGTAGATGACATACTAGCAAAATCCATCAAAAGAGAAGGGAATTTGACCAACCTAGCAAAAGTATTTGATAGGCTAGAATAATACAACTTGCATCTCAACCCAAATAAGTGTGTATTTGATGTGACTTCTTGAAAACTATTGGGTTACATATTATCAAGAAGAAGCATCAAGGTAGATCCTTCCAAGGTAAAATCTATATTAGAAATGCCTCATCCAAAGACATTAAAGAAGTTGAGAAGCCTACAAGGTAAACTATATTTCATCAGGAGATTCATTACACAGTTGGCAGACAAGTTCCATCCATTCACCCATTTGTTACACAAAGACATAATATTCAAATGGGATGGTAGATGTGATTGAGCATTCCAACAAGTCAAGGATTATTTACTCAATCCTCCAATATTAATGCCACCAATTCCAAATAAGGAAATGATCCTATATGTATCTACAACATTAGTAGCATTAGGAACTCTGCTAGCACAACTAGATGACAATAACAAGGAAAGAGAAGTCTATTATATTAGTTGAACACTGGTGGGATATGAATTAAACTATTCACACATAGAAAGAGCATGTTTATCTATCATCTTTGCGACACAAAATTTGAGACACTACATCTTAAACAGACAAGCAAAGTTGATATCAAAGGTGGACCCCCTAAAGTATTTATTGGAAAAAGAAGCTCTAATAGGAAGGATCACTAAGTGGGTAATGATACTTAGCGAGTTTGACATAGAGTACATCGACATAAAAGATATCAAAGGAAAAAACATAGTAGATCAATTAGAAGATGCACTAATGGAAGATTATCAGCCTTTAACAACAGAGTTTCTAGATGAAAGAATACTTCTAATTGATCAACCTAGCCATTGCACCTTGTACTTTGGCGAGTCCCACAATCAACACGGATCAGGAGTAGGTATCTTATTTCTCACATGATAGGGATATGGTATACCTAAGGCTTACAAGATTGATTTTTCATGTACCAATAACATTTTTTAATATGAAACACTAATCACAAGACTAAATATGGTTGTAAAATGGAGGATAAAGGAACTACAGGTTTATGGAGACTCTCAACTGGTAATAAGATAGGTAAATGATGAATATCAAACAAAGGATGACAAGATAATTCCATATAAAAGAATGGCGAACAGTTTCAAATAGTAATTTTTTATCATCACCTTTGAATAGGTTTCTAGGATCAACAACAAAGTAATTGACGCTATGGAAACAATAGGTTCACTTCTCGACATTCCATAAAACATTCTAAAATAAAAATTTCTTGTGGAGCAACTACTCATGTCGGCATTCAATATCCCATAATCAGAACTTGTTTGTGATTTTGTTGGTCCTAATTCACCTTGGTACCAAGATACACTATATCCACCATGGTAGCATACCTCCTGACTTAACGACAAACCAAAAGAAAACCTTTGTTCATAGAACATCCTGATTCACCATCTTAGTAGATACCCTATATAGATGAAGTCTAGACAGAACATTACTTTGGTGTCTCAATGTGGAAGAAGCACAAACCGCTTTACAAGAAGTGCACAAAGTTATTTGTAAGTCTCACTCTAGTGGACCTAATCTACTACATAAATTTCTAAGAATAGGGTATTATTGGCCCTCAATGGAACAAGAATCCATCCATTTCTCAAGAAGATGTCGTCAATGCCAACAACATAGTGATCTTGTTCACGCACTAGAACAGGAATTGAGACCTATAACAACACCATGGCCTTTTTCGCAATGGGGATTAGACTTAATAGGTAAGATATCTCCTGCTTCATCCAATGGGCACAAGTTCATTATCACTACAATTGAATAGTTCACAAAGTGGATAGAATCACTTCCATTAACTTACATCATAGGGAAACAAATATCCAAGTTCATCTTGAATTATTTTATCTATCGATATGGAATTCCCCAAACTATCATAACAGACAACACAACCCCATTCAAGAACCAAGATGTTTATGAGCTTTGTTCCAAGTTTTCTATCCAACACCGATTCTCAACACCCTACTATCCCCAAGGAAACGGTCAAGCTGAAGCATCCAATAAAACATTCTAAATATACTGAAAAAGATTGTTAATGGTGTCGGTCATGATTGACATTTACAATTAAAGCCAACCGTATGGGTTTACCAAACCAACATTCATACACCTACAAGTGCCACACCTTTTTCCATGGTCTACGGATCTGAAGAAATCTTACCTATTGAAGTTGAAATCCCCTCACTATGATTATTGCTAAAAGGCACGGTCAACAATGAGGAATATCGGGTGTCCAGATTGAATGAGTTGGAACTCCTAGATGAAAGGAATTTGAGTGTGTTAAACCATCTCAAAGTTTATCAGAATTGACTCAAACGAAGCTACAACAAAAAGATAAAAAACCAAAACTTTCAAGTTGGTGACCTCTAGTACTAAAAGAGAATCAAAAGATCCAATTGAATCAAGATAGGAAGGGGAAGTTTGAACCAAACTGGTTAGGTACTTTCATCATCATAGAAAGCTATGGCTCTAGAGCTTATCAGTTGGCTACTCCTGAAGGAGAACCTTTAGCCGAACCTCTAAACAAAAACCATCTTAAAAGATTTTATACTTGAACACATCATAGTATCCTAGGAAAAAAGCTAAAAAAGTCAAAAATTCAAAAAGCAAGCAAAACAGTTGTGATCCTAAATGTTAGTCCAATTCTAAATATGCAAAATAAGTAAAATGCAATGAGGAAAAACACAAAGGGACACCTCACGATTAGCCTAAGGAATAATAAAGCAAAGAAACAAGATAGAATAAAGATTGTAATCTGCTTATACCTTCTTTGCTACTAAAAACTCCTTGGTTGGCCCTTGATTTTGATTGCTTTGTGTGCTCCTTAGATGGCTCTTGATGCAATATTGACAATAGGACTAGATGATAGTGCAAATGATTAAAATGGCTTGGCTAAATGAATGAAAGTTTTGTGGATTGAGTGTTCAAAATGATAGAATTTAGTTGCAAAATGACTAAGTGTTTTAAATGCCTTAGAGAAGGGGGTATTTATAGAGAAATTTGAATTCTCTAGAGAATTCAGGGGTTGAGATTGAGCCACAAAGATCAAGATGTAGGGCTAAGGTGAGTTGAGGACTCACAAGCCCTCACATTTTGACATGTGGAATGTGAAGTGGCTAAGGGAGAGATGATGTGTACGTGATGTGGAAGGAGAGTACATGATGTGGAGGAAGGACAAGTACCTTCCAAGTACATTGGGAGATGAGAAGATTCCTTGGAGGAATAAATGTGAATTAAAAATTCACATGCTTGGGAGAATCTAGTGGATAAGAGAGAGTCTCCAAAAAGGTGGGAGTTTGTCACATGTGACTTGATGTGACAAGTCAAAGATTCTAGAAGATGCATGGAAAAATGGGATTCTAGAAGGAATAAAATGTGAATTAAAAATTCACATGGGGAAGAGGGGAACCTAGGGTGAATAAAAAAGAATTAAAAATTCCTTGGGGAGTGGGGAGAGTTGACCAAGGTACTGATTAGGCTTAACTAATTAGTAATTAGAGGATAATTAGGGGTTAATGAGGATTAGAAGCCAACTTGCAAAAGTTGGAGGATGTGACACATCCTAATTCAAGGATTAGGCATGTGCACATCCCTAATGAAGAGATTAGGAGATGGAAAATGGAGGATGGATTAAATAAATGTATTATTTATTTAATTCACTTAATGAAAATGGGATTAAGGAGGGTAAGGTATTTAATTGTTAATTAAATACCTTAGGGGTTTGGCAGAATTAAGGGTATTAATTAAATAATAGTAATATTACTTAATTAACTCGGATAAGAGGATGTTTAGAAGAAAAGTGACAAATTTGGATAAATTAGGTGTCTAAATTTGGATGTCTACATTTTTCCCCTCTTTGAGATGGTGTTATGAAGTAGCATCATTTCAAAGAATATTAAAATATAGAACCCAGAAGAAGATGGTTAGATTGGGAAAGATGCGCCAGTCATCAAAGGGATGACTTGGAAGAAAGATGATGGGGGTGAAGATGAAGAGTAGGGTTTTAGGATGACCCCTCGAGAGAACATGTGGGTTCAAGAGAATACGGGTGTGCTATCAAAATGGAAGAAACGATGCAAGAGTATATGAGGAAGATGAGGCAAAGTGATGGGTAAGAGAGGAGGATAAGTGATAGGGGATGGATGAAGCACAAAAAGATTTGAGGACAAATATGATGTTGCCCCAGTCAAGGTACAAGCTAAAAGGGGTTGATGATGGATGGAGTGTTGTCAATGAGGGAATGAGAGATCCCGAAACAACATAAGGATAGGGAAGGATACATCCCAATGAATGGTATTGATGAGGGAAGGATACATCCCAAAACAATACCGAAGGGATATGGAAGAATACATCTGGATGATGATGATGAGGAGGAGGAGGATGATTGGATCAAGGCTTGTAACAAGACTGGGAACAATACTAAGGATATGATTAGATGATTTGTGCTAGATTGAATGGGGGAGGATTGGATTGGGATGTGAGATAGATGAAAGGAATAAAAATGATGATGGACAAGATGCTTAGAATAACCAATCTATATTATTCTAAGAAGATTGAAGAAATGATGATAAGAGATTGGATGGATAGAGGACGGAGAGTAAGGAAGGATGAAGGGATGGGGGGAATTGTGATAGATAAAAGGATGGGGGATATATGCAAGATGATGGAATAAAAAATGAGATGCAATCCTAATGCAATTTTCCATCTTTGGAGCACTGATTTTTTCTATAGCATAAGACACAAGATGCCAAGGTATGAAGAACCAAGGTTGATTCGTGTCAAATGCATAAAACACACACAACAGAGAAGAAGGCTATCCCAACACCCCAAAGTCATGAAGACCTTGGTCGGTCCAGGTATTGAGATAACCACAAGCACAAAAGGATGCCCCAACGTAACACAAGACCTCAGGGATCTTGGTGGGTACTACGTGGGACAACCAAGAAGACAAAAATAGACATAAAAAGATCAAGATATGCCCCTATGTTGACCAATCAAAACACACCATAATATGATGGATCATGGCGGCCTTGACAAGTGATGATAGGGAGCTCAAATGATAAACAAAAGCCAAACGTATCAAAATATCACAATCAAGTTCAAACGTCATTTGCCATAGGATCAAAAGGGATGGGTGGGGTTGATGAGGTTTGTTAGGAAGGATGCATCCTGTTGAGACCAAAGATGATGGATACTAAACTAAAAGATCGTTATGATGCGGGATGCTCAAAATTGATTGGATCTCATGATACAAGTGGATCTCATTTGTGAAGAACCAGCTAGATAAGGGCATAGCTTGATAACATGACACAAGGAAGACAAGACATGAGACTGACACACCCTAAAGACCTAGGGGCTTAGGGGTTGATCAAAGATGAGCCTTGCCTACGTGAAAGCGTAGAGCCCTTGTAGTTTGATAAAAGGGTGATGACGGACCATGGATAAAATTGGAAAGAGGATGATGGATACCTTGATGGATGACCAAGACAAAATGGAAAAAAGAAAAAAGACCGATGCTAGATGATAAAGGAATAGACAGACAGAGCCCTAGGGGTGGATCTAATGATCGACCTTGCCTACGTGAAAACGCAGGGGCAACGTAGTTCAACCAAGACCAAAGAGACAAACAATGGATAAAGGGTGATGGGATGAAAATGATGGGACTGAGACAAGATAGACCTGTTGGATTGGATAGGATGATGGTGACTACACGAAGCTCAGGGATGGGATAGTTATCCACATCATCAAAAGATGAATTGGGAGGATGGTATGATGGAGAGATGAATGATGAGAAAGGATAGGAGATTGAAAAGATGTGTAAGAGAAGTAGAAGTGATGGTGATGAGATAAATGGCATGGGGTTGCATGGAGGGAATAGCCTATAGCTAGATACCAATGACAAAGGATTACCAAATGGGATGAGGATAAAGATGAAAGAATGGATAGAGAGATAGGGATGGGGGATGGAAGGGATTATTTGGATGGATAGGAATATAAGGATTGGGAGATGAAAGAGATGCTAGGATAGGCAGATAAGGATGGGGATATGGAAGGGATGTCGTGGTAAATGGATAGGAAGATGAAGGGATGTTATGATAGATGATGTCTCCAAGGACTATGTCACAAAAGAAGTAGATGCCCCCATTCTAGATATGTCATGGATGATGAGGCATGAGGGATGGAAGATGAGTGGATGGGAAGATAAAGGAGATAACTAGAGGAGGATAGGATGGGTGACTAAGGAGTACAATAGAGCATGGATGAAGGGAATGTACACCAAGAGGTGTCCAAAGCATGCATAGATAGGTGGCCCTATTTTGATCAAGATCACAAGAAGGATGGAGGGATGGGAGATAAATGGGATATGATGGTAGGATGGAGGGGATGAATGAAGAGGGCGTATAGCAGGAAGACGGGTGCATAGCTAGAAGCATAGTGGATGGAGGGAATGCATATCAGGAAGTTTCCCTGAAGTGTGGAAAAGGACGGATGGGGATTTACGCATGATGCACGTTTGCCAAGTTTTCATCATGGTACTTATCCAAGGCGCTTGTTTACCAAGTTTTCACCATTGGACGAATTATTTCTCTTTACTTTCCTTTTCTTTTTTTTTGACTTTTTTTTATTTTTTTGATTTTTTTGGATTTTGTTTGACTTTTTGGATAGCATGCGAAAGGAGATGGATAAGGATAGGGAGGTGGATAAGTGGATTTAGAAGACATGCGATAAGGAGGTGGATGAAGGACTTAAGCATCGAGTTCCATACAAGGTGTTAAGAGCCCATGTTTGAAGTGACTATTAGATATTGGGATGACCATATTAGGATAAATGGATTATGCAAGAGAATGGATTAAAGGGATTGGGTGAGGGAGATATGGGGGATAATGGATGGGATGTTGGAAAGTGTACGGATGGAATGATGGGATAGGTGTGTGATGGGGTGATGATTTTAGGACCAACATCGGCATATAGGGTGGTGGATGTGAAATGATAGGAGGATTAATGGATGGAGAATGTGGGGATAATGGAGGCAATGGGATAGTGAATTTTGGGACATAAGGCCCCAAAATAGATTGAGGAGATCACGGGAGTGTATGATTAGCTTTTGGATTAGCAACTTTGGATGTTGTTACAAATTTTTCATTTGAAGGTATTACATCTTTTTTCTTTGGGATCCACATGGTTTTGATCTGTTCTTTGGCGGACCTTTGTGGCCGATGGATATGATTCTAGTTTTGGATTTGATCTTGGATTGAATTTGGATTTTGGATTTTCTTTTTCTTTTTTTCAACATGTCTTTTAGAGGGGACATGAGGAGCTTTTGATTCATGTGGATGTTTAGGTTTATGCATTTTTACTTTAACATCTAAAGTGCTTTTAATAGCAATGAGATGGGTGTGAGGAGATGGATGATGTGGAGTGATGGAGGTAGGATTATGGGAATTATGTGTAGAGGGAGGATATGCAGGCATGTGCCTTTGTTGATCCTGATTAGAGGACATGCGAGTGGGATATTTATGATGGACGACATGGATAGGTGGTGGATGGATAAAATGATGAATAGGACGAGATGGAGGAGGTGATTTTGGGATATAAGGGCCCAAAACAAATGTAGTGGGTGGAGAGACATAAGGACCCAAGATGGATGAAGTAGATGAAGGATGAGAGATGGTGGATGGAGTGATGTAAGGAACCAAAATGGATGGAGCAAATGATGGAGGAATATGGATGGCTGTTTTGAGGTGATACGATGGAGGAGGAGGAATGGAAACATATGATCTGGTGGAGTGATTGGAAGAGCCTATATTTCTTTTGGAAGAGGCTCGTTGAGGACGTCTAGAGGTTGTACCAACATCATTATATTGTGAGTCTTGGGAAATAGGTCCAAGACCTCGCATACAGAGTTTTTCTTTAGCTTGGATGGGCTCTAAAATACCTTGCTCATGAAGGCCTAAACCTTTTCCTTGATAGTTCATTCTCTTGAGCATTCGATCTAGGACAGGATTTTTGTTATTCTGGAAGAATGATGCGAGTCCATTATTAGGTGGAGGACGATAGGTGGTGTATATGTTTTGTTCTTCTTCTACAAGGAGACCACCATGGAAGAATGTGAGAGTACCAAGGGGATATACAAGTGGTGTGGGGATAATAGGTTTAGCCAAAGGTGGAGGATCATCATATGGAGATGAGGGAGTAGCAACTTCTTGATCAGGACAGGGAGTTAGTGAGAGATCAAGAGAGGGATTAGGTGACATGATAGGATCTAGATTTGTGGTAGCGAGTGATAAGGGCTCATGCGATGGAGATGGAGATAAGGGCTCGTGAGATGGAGCGGTGGAATCTTGAGTGACAAGGAGATTATGGACTGTAGTGGATGAGGGATTGTGATCTTGAGGTGGAATAGTTGGGATGGTCGGTTCTTGATGTAGAAGAGGGGATATGATATGCTTTGGACCAAACTCTTGGCATGACTCATCATGTGCAGGAGGCATGTTGGATTGGCTCTTCAAGTAGGTGAGGTGGAAGGATGGAGGATTCATGAAGTTCATGAGAGGGGCTTTCAGTGATACTAGGAGTGGGAGGAGTGGATTGGATTTGCGGATCTGCGATGGGTTGGGAGGATCTAGGTGTAGAAGTGGATTGGATTTGGTTATTTTTGATGGGCTCGACTAATCTTGGAGTAGGAGATGGGGGCTCAGTAGCTTTGGAGGATGTGATGGTTTTGATGGTTTGAGTGGGGTTAGGGGTGATACCATCAATAATAGTTGTGGGATGGAGAGGGGTCTCATCATTAGTGACCATGGAGGAAAGATTGGGATGGAATCGTTCCATGATTTCAAGTGGTGGAGTGGGGGATGTCTTCTTTGTGATAAGTCCTTGGAGAACTTCTAGAGTGAGAAACTTGCATACTCTAGGTTGAGATGGCATGATAGGAATAGATGGAGGATTAGGGATTGGTGGACTAGGATTATGGATTGGTGACCTAGGGTGAGATGGAGGAATGGGATTGGATGTAAGACTAGGAGTGGATGGGGGATTAGGATTAGATAGAGGGTTAAAGTAGGGATATTGGTATGGTGAATTAAGATATATGGATGGTGGATTAAGACAAGAGGATGCAGCTGGTAGATTGTAGTAAGGGTATTGGGATGGTAGATTAAGAATTCAAAATGATGAAAGTAGGTTTGAAATGGATGAACCTTTACTCAAAATGAGTAAACGAATGATCAAGAGGGATGAACAACTACTCAAAATGAGTAAGCGACTGCTAAGAACAAATGAATGACTCTCGAAATGAGAAGACTAAAGCTCAGAATGAATGATAGATTACTCAGAATGAGTAGATGATTGATCGAAACAGGTGAACAAGAGTTCAAAATGATAGAAGAAGGTTCAGAATGGATAGATGTTTACTCGGAATGAGTGAACGGATGATTAGAATGGATGAATAGGAAAAAATTGAAGATGGAGGGAGGGATCTTAAGATTTGTTTTGATATCCAAAGATCTTGACTGCAGATGGACTAAAACTCAGATTAGGATTTTGGTTAAGCTCAAATTAGGATTAGATTAAAGCTCATATTAAGATTGGATTGAAGGATATGATGGGATTGGTTCCGTCAGTCGAATTTGGGAACTGGATATGTTTATTGTTTGTTTGCCAATTTTTTGCTGTAGAGGGGTGAATTTTCCCTTCTGAGGAAAATATGCCCTCACAGAGGGGCGAATTTTCCCTTCTGGGGCAAATATGCCCTCACAAAGGGGAAAATTTTCCCTTCTGGGGTGAATATTCCCTCATAGAGGGGCAAATTTTCCCTTCTGCAAGGTAGATTCACCCCACTGTAGGGCAGATTCGCCCCACTACTTTGTGGAATCTCTAAGTGGGTAAACGGGCTATTAGAATGAAGAGACAGGCGATTGGAATAGGGTGTTAGATAATTGGATTGAGGAAATAGATGATTGGATTGGGAAAATGAATGATATGACTGGATGAACAAGCACTCAGAATTGGTAAATGATTGTTTGGAATGGATGAACGATTGAAAGCTTGAAACGAGTAAACGATTAATTAGAAAGGATGAACAACTCTCAGAATGAGGAGATGGATGCTTGGAATAGATGAAATATTACTCAAAATGCATGAACAGAGGATCAAAAGGGATGAAAGACTACTTGGTCAAACAGATGTTGGAATGGCTAAATGGAGGTTCGAAATGATAAAATGGAGCTTTAGAATGATCAAACGGATGTTTCAGAGGTTTAGAATGACAAAACGAAGGCTTGGAATGATTAGACAATGATTTAGAGGATAAACGAAGCTAAATGGTGCGATTTTGGCTACTCAGGAGGGAAAATTTTCCCCTCTGCAGTAAACAAGAGGGCGTAGTCGCCCCTCTACAGTGCTCCAGAGGGCATAGTCACCCTTCTGCAGTAACCAGAAGGGAAATTTTGCCCCTCTGTAGTGAATAGGGACTTGGTTTTGATAAAAGTGACTATGGCAAGGACAACAATAAGGCCAAATTGTCAAAAAAATTACTGGTTTCTCACAAGAAAACACTTTTAAACAAGCACAATCCTATGATTAGTGTTAAGGGTATGGCCAATAAAGGTCTTAACCTAGGATGCACAAGGTGTCTAGGGAGTCCTCACTATACTCTCGGTACGTGAGGCACAACCGTGAACACCAACTCGTCACGAGCGTGAGTCAAGAACCCCAATGAGATATTGAAGGGTTCAGACCAACTCTTCATGTCTATCTAGGTATCACCCTAGCTTCAACGCTCCACCAATTATGATGCTTCTAAATTGAGGTACAACTTTCGCTCTCCCCTCTTTGTATACCCCGCTGGTATGCGTGGTTGGGATTGTCCCTTGGGGTGATGAAATCCCCAAGCAAGTCCCACTAGAAAGAAGACACTAATCATTTCCACCTACTCCCCAAGCTCAAACGAAGTGCAAGGGGAAAGTGAAAACAAACTAATGCCCCTTTGGGTGACACAAAAAGATAGACACAACAAGCAATGAATATTACTTCCCCTAATTAAGCTATGTTCTTAGATTAACGAAAATAACAAGGATAGCTTTTAAAATATGAGCAAACGGATAGCCCTGCAAACAAATGTTAGTTGTTTTATCCTTCGTTCTTTGTCAATTACACAAGAATATGCTACAAAATTTTAGCAAAAACACAAATATCCTTGCAAAAAACAATGTTAGGGGGTTAGGATACAAAAACAAAAAAAAAAACGGGAGCAAAAACGAAGCTAAAATGGTTGTTTTACCTCTCAAAATGTACAGTTTTGGGGCATATTCGCCCCTCTGCAGTAACCAGGAGGGTGCAATTGAATTTTTGCAGCAAACATAAGGGCGTAATTAAACTTCTGCAATAGCAGAAGGGCATAATTGCACTTTTGCAGTGAACAAGAGGCGTAATTGCACTTCTGCAGTGAACCAGAGGGCGTAATTGCACTTCTACGGTGAACTAGAGGGTGTAATTGCACTTCTACAGTGAACAAGAGGGGGTAATTACACTTTTGCAGTGAACAAGAGGGCATAATTGCACTTCTGCAATGAACAAGAGGGTGTAATTGCACTTCTGCAGTGAATATGAGGGCGTAATTGCACTTTTATAGTAAATAGGAGGGCATAATTTCACTTCTATAGTGAATAGGAGGGCGTAATTGCACTTCTACAGTAAACAGGAGGGTGTAATTGCACTTTTGCAGTAAACAGGAGGGCATAATTACACTTCTATAGTGACCAGGAGGGCGTAATTGCACTTCTGCAGTGCACAGGAGGGCGTAGTTGCCCTTCTGCAGTGCATAGGAGGGCGTTGTCGCCCCTCTGCAAAATAACTAAAATGCAATGAGGAAAAATATAAAGGGACACCTCAAGATTAGCCTAAGGAATAATAAAGCAAAGAAACAAGATAAAATAAAGATTGTAATCTGCTTATACCTTCTTTGCTACTAAAAACTCCTTGGTTGGCCCTTGATTTCGATTGCTTTGTGTGCTCTTTAGATGGCTCTTGATGCAAGATTCACAATAGGACTAGATGATAGTGAAAATGATTAAAATGGCTTAGCTAAATGAATGAAATGTTTGTGGATTGAGTGTTCAAAATGACAACATTTAGTTGCAAAATGACTAAGTGTTGTAAATGCCTTAAAGAAGGGGGTATTTATAGGGAAATTTGAATTCTCTAGAGAATTCAATGGTTGAGATTAAGCCACCAAGATCAAGATGTAGGGCTAAGGTGAGTTGAGGACTCACAAGCCCTCACATTTTGACATGTGGAATGTGAAGTGGCTAAGGGAGAGATGATGTGTACGTGATGTGGAAGGAGAGTACATGATGTGGAGGAAGAACAAGTACCTTCCAAGTACATTGGGAGATGAGAAGATTCCTTGGAGGAATAAATGTGAATTAAAAGCTTGGCAGAACCTAGTGGATAAGAGAGTCTCCAAAAAGGTGGGAGTTTGTCACATGTGATTTGATGTGACAAGTCAAAGATTCTAGAAGATGCATGGGAAAAGGGGATTCTAGAAGGAATAAAATGTGAATTAAAAATTCACATGGGGAAGAGGGGAACCTAGGGTGAATAAAAAGGAATTAAAAATTCCTTGGGGGATGGGGAGAGTTGACCAAGGTACTGATTAGGCTTAAATAATCAGTAATTAGAGGATAATTAGGGGTTAATGAGGATTAGAAGCCAACTTGCAAAAGTTGGAGGATGTGACACATCCTAATTCAAGGATTAGGCATGTGCACATCCCTAATGAAAAGATTAGGAGATGGAAAATGATGGAGGATGGATTAAATAAATGTATTATTTATTTAATTCACTTAATGAAAATGGGATTAAGGAGGGTAAGGTATTTAATTGTTAATTAAATACCTTAGGGGTTTGGCAGAATTAAGGGTATTAATTAAATAATAGTAATATTACTTAATTAACTCAGATAAGAGGATGTTTAGAAGAAAAGTGACAAATTTGGATAAATTAGGTGTCCAAATTTGGATGTCTACAATAGTAAAGAGAAATAAAATGTCCTTTAAGTGAAAACCACTTTGTGATGCTTCTAAGATAAGTACCATAGTGAAAACCTGGTAAACAAGCGCTATGTTTGAATAAGACCTTCATCTTTATCTATCAACACTATCTATTTAACATCCACCCCATTCGTCCCATAATAAAACGTGCAAACCAACCATGGATTGATGATTGATCAAGTGTTGAAACTTGGCGCACCCTCAAAATTTGTTTCCCCTAATGAAGGTAATCTTGTCTCAAACTGGGAACAATTGCTCAAATCTAGTACCGGATTGGATCCATATAAATCCCATCACGGTAAAAAAAATTAGCAAATCAAAAACTTCCAGAAAACAAAAAAATAAAAACAAAGTAAAAAACTTAAAATAAAAAAAAACATTTTATGCTTTGAGTCAACACCACTCGAACTACATGGTCTCTACATGTATAACGTAGGCAAGGCTAATCTTTCATCAGCCCCGGAGACCCTAGGTTAGTCCCCCAAAAAAATAAAAAACATTCAAATATCTTATCAAAATCCAAAAATATTCATAAACTACAAAAATAGTGTCAATAAAAATGGTTGAACTATGAGCCTCTACATTCACCACATAGGCAAGGCCATCTTTGATGAGCCCCCGAGGCACTACTTCAATCCCTTTAGGTCCCCCTATTTGTTTCTAAATTTCTTGGAAACAACAAAAACAACATCAAATAATTAAAAAATTACAAAATATCCTACCTCCATTGTCACTTATTCACAATAAACTTCCCATCCACAATAAACAATCATCACCTTCAACCTTTGACAAAGAAATCAACAAGCAAAACAAAAATAAAAATAAAAAAATTCCAAAGTAAAGATTGAAACGATTAGATCACTATCAAGTGAAAAAAATGCCTAAGTATAGACTACCATACATGTTTGAAAATTATTATCAACAATCCTAAAACATGAGTCTTAATGGATACAACGTTCCTACAATAGACATCATCAATGTATTTCACCATGAAACATCAACACAACTATGGCAAGTGATACTGCAACATTGTTTACCTTTTTATAGTCTTATCTTTTTTATTTATCTTAATACCACATTCCTAGGATCTCTCAAGGATGTCCATAAGGATTTAGAGAACAAGGAATGGGGGCATTAACTGTCAAATTTTGTTTATTTTGTTTGTTAGATGTTTTTGTGATACTACCATGATGAATACTTGCTTTTTTTTTAGTATGGAAGTTGTTTTGAGGCAATTCATGTAGCAGTTGCATATTAGGTACTTCATACCTATCTATGTAACTAGTTTGAAAGGTTTTGATGTAACTCAACCATACACTCTAATAGGGTTTTTGTATGTTTGGTATGAGCATGAATATTCTTTGTGTGTCGAGTCAAAGTCTATGCAATGGATATAAATCTACCTTGGTTATTAATACCTCAGTGCATCGTATCTATTTGCTACATCAAAAAGGATTGCTAAAAGATACAAAGCCTCTATGAAAGCAAAAGAAAAACTCATCAGTAACTAACAACATCAAATTTCTATCGATCTCTAAAATCATCAAACACTTCTTCTAACTAACAGCTCCATCTTGCATCACAATACTATTAGTACCACATGCATCCTACATCCACAGATTCATTAGTACATATCATGGCCATAATAAAATGATAAAACATCACACATCATATGTCGCAAACATAATAAATCATCATTCATCATATATCATCACCCACCACGTAGATATATAAATCATGCATCCATCCATATCATATGCATACATAAAAAAAAATACAAAACATGAGCATGTATACATCATTATCCATAATCATCTCATAAACACATAATAAATCCGAATCAAAACATGGTATATCTCATATATATCATCAAAAATGAGAATGTTATGTACATCATCAAGTAACATGTGTGATATCATATACAAAAAAATACATATATACGAGCCCTCAGATAGGCTGATGAATGTATATACAAAATTCATGTCTACACAAAGTCTTTGATAGAGTAAACACCATAAAAGATCAAGGAACAATCAACCCTGTTGGCCATCTTAAGGTGGGGATCTCAGCTACTCTTGGTTCTGATGGGGAGATGGTTGTAGCATGAATGGAGATTGATGTGGCTACCTAACTAACTTGCCACCCGACTCTACACCGATCTATGTACTTGGTTCTCCAAAATGAGGCCATCTATGTGCTCTGGGAATGAAGGCCTCATAGAGCATCTGATAATATGTGCATATTTGTAATAATTGATCTCGCTTGGCCTGGTACTAAGAGATGGGAATAGAAGAGGATAATGATATCTCTACAGTAAGTCTAAGTTTCCTCTATATGGCCAACTCCTGCCTCAATCCATCTCTCTCCTGTCAGAATCCATCTCGCTCAACATTAAGAACTGTAACCTATGCCTCAGCCACCTACCTCTGCACAACCTCTACATCCCTCTCAAGCACTTGAGCATCCATGTCTACAGTTAGTTAAGTTATTTGTGTTGTTGTTGCATCCCCTGGTGGAGGACCCTATAGTACCTATTGATCTCGTTGCATAGGATCAGGCTATCATCCATCCTGCTAATCCTACTATCCATCATTTCCTACTCTATCTAACTACTCAACGGTGATCCTAAGTCATTGTCACTTTCCCCTCTGGTTGGTCACACCAATTCTACCTATGACTAGCTCAGTGCTAATAGGATCTATAAAACAAAGTGAAACATGGTGATCCCACCACTGATCATACTCATGTTTGGTGCTGGATCTATCAAACCTACTGGCCAACCCCATACAAATGGGGTAAGTCATCTGAACTTAGAAACATATATAGAGGCAGCCTGTGACCACCACACCCTAACCTTTCGAGATGTCCTCCTAAAGCATGCATGATAATCATCTATGAACCATGCCTGCCACTCTCCAAACTGATAGAGAACCCAATCAGGTAAGTAATGCTCAAGAAAGTTTTCCACATGGCCTATCAACCATCATTTTTGTCAACAATAAGGGAGTTGATCTACATCATCATGTTAGGCCTCATAGCCTAACCATGGTCTCCAAATAAATGCAGGCATATCATCAAAAACACAATGCCAATAAGGTAGTTGGTCAGGCTAGGTATAGTACATGAAATATGGGTATCGGTATGAATATAGATCCTCCAGATCTTGATCCATAACACCATCAGGTCTAGTCACCGGGATGTGCTCCCAGGCCCATACATGCAACAATGTCACATTGACAAAGATAGAATTGCCTCCACAGTAAGCAAGCTCGTGCATATCTCTATATAAGTGTGCTAGGAGACATGGGCCCCACACATACCATGTACCATGCTCCATCATCTTCTCAATATAGATACCCCAATCGATAGGAAACTATCTACCTCCATGATCATGTACCATGAGCCCCAAGATCAAACCACATAAGACCATAGAAATAGGATATGTGCTATCAACAAATGGAGACAAGTCTATCTCTGATTCCACTACCCAAAGATGTCTAACATCGAGAACTCACTACATAGCACAAGTAACCTTTCCAACATCATAAGTATTGAGCTCGCCATGAATAGGGATACAAAGAATCCTCCAAACATCCTCCAATGTGATAGTCACCTCACGAGTTAGAAAATGAAACAATGACAACTTGGAGTGCCATCTTCCTATAAGGGTGGTCATCATCACCCATAACATCTAATCTCTGACATGTAACAAATGTATCGCAGGCCCATGGCGTCCATAAAATATTTCTTGACCTTGAAGAAACTAGTGAGCAGGTCAAACAACTGTCGCGACCGTTGCTCTCTAGAATAAAGTGGTTTGAGAAGCACCTACAAACATTCAACCCACGATGTTAATAATTTGCTACAAAAACACATCACGAACCTACGACGACGAACAAACAGGCTAAAACTTTCAAAATTGACAATAGTGGTCACTTTTTTGACAATAATGGTCAAGAAATGCAATAGCGACCCTTTTTTTGGTAATAGTGGTTATTTTTTGCAATGGCGCTAAAAATGGCAATAGCGAACAACTTTTTCAATAGCGTGAACAATTCACAAAAGCCTTCATTTTATACAAAGAAAAACAATAGCACATAGTTTAAGTAGCTATGGTAAACAAAAGTGAACACTTAAATGATATCGAACAAGAAACACAAAGGGGGTAGAGAAAATTAAAAGCGGCACAAACAAAAGGTGCAATAGCTGTCAAATCGAAACAAAAGAGAAAATTTCATAAAATTACCGCTATTGCTAAAAAATTATTTCTAACATTAATTACGTGAAACTAAAAAGACAAAAATAGGAACGAATGAGATGCATATTGTGAAACCTGCTCTAGCTAGCCTCTTGAAGTCATGGATCGCCTCTACATGGTGTGGGGCACCTTGAATCCTCAGCATCATGAATTGACAATCATCAAAGCAGGATCTCTAGAGACAAGAATTCACTAAGGGCTAAGAGTGCAAATGAGGAAAAATGAACCCTAATTGCCTATTTTACCCCCCAAACCTTATTTTCTTACCTAGGAAACCCTTCTAGGTTAAAATTATGAGCTCTCAGGAATATCTAAACTATAAACGAGGGCCCTATGGCCTAATTTTTTGTCCTCTGTGCATCTAAACTATAATTGAACCTTGTCGCAAGCCTGACACAAAAAATGTTTTTTCCTGGTGAACCTCTCGAGGGGGTAGCCTAGCATCGTACTATCTTTTCGCTGACCACCGAGGTACAATGGAGCATATAATTTTTTTCAAATCTTGATCTTAACATTGAATTCTTTGAAACAAAGCAACTAGTACTTTATCTCAAAGAGGGGCAAAATTGAAGAGATTAAAAATGACCTAACACATATCACACATCCTGAATGACATTTTCTCATCATTGGCATCATTATCATTAATATCACTACATTTCACATCATCTACATCAAAAACCCTAAAATTCCTCTATTAATTAAATAATCTTTAAATTATTTAATTAATTCACTATTTCACCATCTATCTAACTTTATTCCTCTTGATTAATTAAATAACATCAATTATTTAATTATGTCGCTAATATACCCTATTCATCTAAATCAATTAAATTTTTATTACATAATAATTTAATTAAATTCCTTTCCCTGTTCTAAACCTGAATAATTAAATTAATTATTCAACCTCATTCAACATAGTCAACAAACAAATAAAAATTTATTTGTTAAATTCAAACATGACTTGCACATTCAACCCAAAATATTAATTAATTAATTCAATTAATTATCCTCACCTCTTTTTTGATTGAGAAAATCACAACAATTGATTTCTCAATCTAAATGGTTGACTAACCCATCTATTTCCTAACGAATCCATCTATTCTTCAATCCCACAAATTATGCAATCTAAATCCTCAAATTGCGCAATTAAAATCCTTAATTGGATCAACCACATAAGCTAACTAAGCAATCTATGTCCTCTCAACGGTTCTTAACCATTGATCATGATTTTGAATTGTCGCATCTTGATCATTCATCTCGAAATAGGAAATCTTAAAACATTCTTCTACCTTCTCACAAATCATCTCGAATCTTCATAGCGAAGCACTGAGCAATTATCCCTTGAGCACATTGAGAGATATTATCACATTATAGTTAACTATGTTACACACATTGAAGCTTTTGCAACATCAACAATGGAGGCTTTGTATTGAATCGAGCAATTCGACATCCAAACGTCAATACAAACACAACTCCAACATGGGATGGTATATGTTTTAAAGTTTTGAATTCAATTCATGTTGTCTTTTAGATTACATTGTTTGATTTTGATATTTTAGAGCTTCATTTCATGAGTATGGGTTTTGGGATTTTATCTTGTTTGAATTAAGTTTGTTTAATTCATTTGTTGTGTTTTCCTATTGCATTAGTCCCCCCTTACAACAAATTTTGACTAAAATTTGACCACAAAATTAAAGGATTTATTTTATCTCCAATAGTAAATTACAAAGAACTAGCCCTACCTAATTTTTTATAAGATTTTCAAAAATATATTTTAAAAAAGTGCTAAAATTTTGGCCTATAGAGAAAATTAATGAAAAAAAAGTAAAATCTTAATAAAGTTTATAAAAATTACCTTCAAAGTTTGAATTTTTTTTTTGGGCTTAGAAAATACATACCTCAAAACTTAAAAAAAGAAGATCCAAATTTGCACTGGTTTGGAAGTTATGGTGGAAACACAAATTTTGGCCCAAATTGTAGCTCTGGTACCACTTGTTATGAATTTTCTTAGGAATATTTTGTACAAATCAGAAATATAGCAAACCACTTTGATGGGGTGACCTCCAATGATAAGATAATAACATATGAATTCAATATTGTATGATATGATGATATGGGAGAGAGTTCTCTTCCTTATTTATAGGCTAAACTATGCAGGGAGATACCCCTTCATTCTAATTAAGGGGTATTAGTGTATTAACTAATATTTATGTTAGGGTTACGCATGCCAAAAGTGCTTATCCTTAGGAATACATAATATATACTTAGGAATATATCATATTAGGATCAAAACACATGTGATGTAAATGATGAACAAGAAAATAGTTTTTGTCTAATGTGTTTCCCTCCTTTGTCCTTGATTTTCATATTGAGGATATTGATCTATGTTTGCATGAGGATACCATAGAGATGGATGCACTTGATAAAATTCTTAGATAAATATTAATGTAATTGATTTTTAATTTGAAGACCTTATGCTTTAAGAATGTGAAAATGGTGATCATGTGAATGCATATGAGAACCTATTTATTTGGTACAAGAATTGTTGTCTTCCTCATGCAAAGTTTGTTTCAATCAAATCAAAAAAAATTATTCTTCTATTGATTGAGGAAGAAGAAAACATATGTCACAAATTTGATTGTAATAGAATATATGACACATCAAACTCCCTAGGTGATCTTGAAACAAAGAGACAATTTGAGGAACTGGGTTTTGTATTCAATGGAAAATTAGATGTGTTAGCTTATTAGATAATAAACATCAAAAATCCAAAGAGGCTATCAAGAACAATGGAAAATCAAAACAAAGAATGATTATACCTTCCTTTCCTTCCATGCTTCACCTTCATAGCACCTTCTAGTTTGCAACAAGTCAATGAGGCCCTCAGATTTCAGATTGAGCAACCTATAATAATGCCAAAGCCCTATGCAAATATTGAAGGATTTATAAAAAAATGACTTCACAATAGACTGAAAATGACAATGACTGCAAATGACAATAATAGTAGCCTAAGTTGATAGAATGAGCATGAGCCCTGAAATAAGAACAAAATTGCCATTTTATAGAAACTGCAATTTCGAATGTGTGGCCAGGATGAAGAGATGACAAATACCCTAGAATCAATGGTCAAGATTCTATAAGATAATCCCTAATTAGGGTTAGGGAAAAATCCTTAAATGAGAGGTCAAGATGCAATTTGAGAAAATCGCATCGACGGTGGAGAATAAATGAGATAATTAATTAGAAGAAATAAAAGATATTTGAAAATCAAGAAGATAAGGACTGCCTAATTGAACTGAAGATCATATTCGCAAAAATCAAGAATTAAATAAAAATTACTTGATTTTTGGAAGAATAATATCTTTTTGAATTTAATTAATTCAAAATGATGATTTTGTGTGACAAGTAAATAATCTTTTTCAGATTATTTACTAAAAAGAGTGGGAGTTAATAAAATGAAATCATTTTAAATATTTTCATTTATTTAAAATGAGAGAAAAGTGAAATTAGTAATTAAATAATTAAAGATAATTATTTAATTTAGAAGATAAGACTGAATAATTAAATAAATTAATAAATTTATTTAATTGTGACAATTAGTAACATATCAAATAAATAAATGAAATTCATTTATTTAATAATCAGGAAGAATAAACGACTGAAGGTGATTAAATAAATTAATAAATTTATTTAATTGCAAGAGGACAATAGACTTTAGTGACATATTGAATAAATAAATATGATTTATTTATTTAATAATCATGAAGAATGCAAGAGACATGAATTAATTAAATAATTATGAATTATTTAATTAATAGTCGAATGTGGACCAAGGACATAATTTAAATGTCACAATTATGCTAGGACAAAAGTAGTAAAAATAGAGCTTGCAGGCCTAGGTCATTTTTATGTGTCTACATTTTTCCCCTCTTTGTCATAATGTAGCATGTCGCATTGTGACAAAGAAAATAAGTCAAAGTCATGCCCCAGCGAAGGTACAGAGTATCGGTGCCCCCTCGGGAAATTTTTCAAATTTTGGACCCACGACAGAAAAATTTGGGAAGTGTCCCGACAAGTTAATTTCATGCCTGGAAACTTAGTGGCACTGACGATTTCAAATTCAGACGTGGTTTAGGCACCCAAAAGGGCAGTCAAAGATAGTCAAAAGAGCCTTTAGTAATACATCTTGTGGAGAAAAACCATTTTTACCCTATAAATAGTGCCAAAAGGGGGTAAAAACTATTCATTTTCCTTTTTTACCATAGTCATTTCAGAGCTCATAGCGCGAAGATAGCAGCGGTGAAGATGGTGATCCCGATTACAGAGCATCGTGGCTACATTGTTAGGACCTTCAGATGGCCAGAGGGTGCGGAGCCAGCAATATGTACCCCTTCCTTACTTTGTGATTTTCTCAATTTTCGTGCTTTTTTAGGGTTTTAGGAATGAATTCAAATGCATCGCGACGCAATTGTGTTCGCGTAAGCCGCATCCATGTTCGTGTTGCACGCATTTGATGCATCACGACACAAGTAAACTAGACAAAATAACCGCATGCCAAAAAAATTTACACCGCATTTGTAAAAATTGCGACGCATTCGATACATTAAGACACATTTGACTTGATAAAACACGCATTCGCTCTTTTTAGACACACTTGATACTTCAAAACCCGTAATTAACTAGAATGACGCATTTGCTAAATTCGCAACACAAGTGTCATGTTGAGTTGCATTGGTGTTTTGAAAACACGCATTCACTATATTACAACGCAATCACTATACGGAATGACGCAATCGATTATTTGCGACGCAATCGTGGTAAACGAGATGCATTTTCCTTTTGACTTTTGACTTTGAGTACCTTAATGTTTTTTTCAAAACTGTCCTTATCATAGACTAGGTTGGAAATGGCAAGCGTTAAGAGATGTTAATATGTGTGTTGATATGTGCAGTGATAGTTGGCACCTATCTATACCCGGGAGAGCAGACCTTCGACCTATTTGTTCAGAGACACACTGTTAGAGAGAGAGCAATGGCAACTGATGCGACTGGGTTTATACTATGTCACCTATATGCCCATTATTTGGGCAAATAGGGAACTTCTAACCGCGCTAATGGAGAGATGGCATTCAGAGACCTACTCCTTCCACCTGCCGACTAGAGAGGCGACAGTGACGCTCGAGGATGCGTACCGGATTCTACGCATCCCTATCTGAGGAGAGCAGATAGTATACGATCCATGACATGGGTACCAGACCTTCACCACTTATTACCACAATCAGGGTGCAAGCTTAGGCATTGAGGATTACGATATCCCGTGGGCGTTCATGGTCGAGCATTATACACGATATGATGCCTTCTTAGCTTCTTTGATTGCTGGCATTCTATGTCCAGATCGCTGAGGGCATGATTTTCCTATTGGCTGGGGAGATGTTCTTATCGGCATGAGGCGAGACAAGACTATCTATGCGTGGGGACCCTGCATACTAGGCATGATGTATCACCAGATGCATGAGGTCACCTATGGGAGGGCGAACAGTATATCTTGCGGGACTACGCTTCTAATGATCCGGGCCTGGGAGCACATTGCAGTTTTTTGGCCACCGATCAAGAGACCACAGTTAGCAGTGGGTATGCCATATGTATACTATTATACCAGCGCCTTACAGCAGTCCCACTATGGCGAGACAGGGTGGTGGAGACACCGGATTGACACCATGTTGACTGAGTTCATTTGGAGACTGTATAGAGATTGCGACGAGTGGGATGGTGAGGCCGATCATCTCAGTTTCTGTCGATAGTATAGGTATCTGATTGGCTAGATTGTTCAGACTCAGCTGATCGTGGAGATGTACCTACCACAGAGGGTGCTCAGGCAGTTTAGGGAGCAATAGGATGTGCCTATGGGGGCCGCAGAGTATGCTCGTTCCTCATGAGAGTCAGCATGGGGACCACACATATCTGTGCCTTCCGCGATACAGCAGATTGATGGACTAGTACCCCGACAGTGGGGTTGGAGAGGGGGTGCCGCAAATCCAGGGACTACACCAGCATATGACCTATGGTGGCAGACACACCGTCCTACTCCATTATCAGATCCAAAGGGACCACCTCCAATAGATCAGAGATCAGTGATCCCTCACGTATGCAGAGGTGGGTGAGGAGGCAGGGCAGGGGACAGGGGGAGAGCCAGAGGCAGAGGGAGAGATGGGGACAGGGCCACAGGAAGGGGTGGAGGGGGAGGAGGAGATGATGGTGATGACAGAGGAGGCGGCGGGAGGAGGAGAGGAGGAGATGGAGGGAGACCTGTCAGGCGGGTGAGGCAGTGAGTAGCCTTAGATTCGATCCAGGAGGTGGCTAAGGAGGGTGAGGAGGGACCGAGAGCAAAGGCAGAGCAGCCCGGGGTAGAGGATCTCATCGACGTGAGATTAAGGAGAGGCCGAGGGTTGAGGTGGAGGTTGAGGAGGAGCATGCAGAGGAGGTTGCAGGGGAGGAGGATGAGGAGGAGGATGTGGAGGCCATCAGCGAGGCAGGCCGTTTATTTCGTTGGCGAATGGTCAAGGGGTCAAATGATGTGCCGACAGGGCCAGTGATGCCAACGGATGCCACCATAGATGAGCGGATTTCTGACCTCTAGAGGGAGTTAGACGAGAGCACAACGCAGGTCCGAGCCCTACAGGAAGAGCTAGAGCTAGCCATGGTTGAGAGGGATCAGGCTGAGATCCAGAGACATGAGTCAGCCCGATGGTGTGAGGAGTTTGTAGAGTTATGCTCGGGACCATCCGGAGACATGGCACGAGAGCTGGCGAGAGTGAGCACTCGTCTTGGGCGCTACAAGGCATTATACGAGCAGGCAGTGCCAACAGACCGACGGGACTCCACACTGACATGATCTCAGTCGAGGACAGGCAGTGGCCACAGGTCAGGGAGTGGTAGCAGCAGCAAGAGTTACACCAGTGCGGGAGGGTCCTCCTTCTCAGGGCACATTTTGATCCATAGGTCTCATCACTCGCATAGACATAGTTCGATCCATCACAATCACAGGTTCAATGGTTCAGGCCATCGATCAGTAGGCAGCGAGCCCGCATAGACAGACACTTCAGTTTGTCAGACACAGACAGCTACGGTGTCACAGATGACAAGGGTAGTGACAGAGTCTCTGGCCACTCGTGCAGAGGTTACAGTGACCATTATGGGTCCCCTTCCCCTAGCAGAGTATAGATCCTCGAGGTCTTCTCCACAGAGGGATGATGAGAGTACCTCTTGAGGCATTTGCATTGTATTGTTATTTTGTATTGACACTGATTGACTATCGAGCCTGCGAGCTCCATTTTTGGGATATCCCATTGACTCTATCCTGTGACATTCAGTTTTTGAGGTTATATATATGCGATGCAGTTTTGATGTGATCGATTTGTTTTTTTATGCTATGTGATGCCATGTTATTATGATTTTGTATGCCATGTGATGATGATCTTGTATGCCATGTGATGTATATTTATGCAATGCTTACCTGATGTGGTTTATGATTCCTATGGTGATGTTACATGTATGTCATGGATGCATTTTTGATGTTATTATATGTATGATTCCCTATGATGAAAATGACATGTTTTTATTTAATGCTCATGGATGCAATGATGATTGACAAATGTGGATTTTCTTGACATGCAAATTATGCGATGATGCTTTATGATATGCTAGGTTAATCCAATTCTTAATGCATGTAGTCGTTCGTATTTTGATCTATGTAAATGTCTAATGTAATGCACTATCTATATGATTATGTATGCAAATGTATTTTGTATGTCATAGGATATTATCAAGAGATGGAAGAAGGACGAGACGATGCAGAAAAAGAAGATGGATGTTAGTAAGACGAAAAATCCTTCAACTTATTGCAATAGGACTAATTGTTGCTCTTTAATCATCATTGGGAAAAGTATTGTGATGGCCAACAAACACCATGATATGACATAGATCAAGGTGTGCAAGGCTGTACCATCACACAAGACAAGTAGTCATAGACAAGGATGATCATAACTCGTACCAAGAGCGTTATTGCCCTAGTCTTTTGTCATAGTCAACCACAAGCAGAAAAAGACAAAAAGGACAAGTCATGAAACGTCGTTGCTCCTCTAAATCCTGTTGTCAGGACATCCTTGAGGAACTGGAAACATGACTGCCTGAAAGAACAAAAGATAAAGTCGTTATCATGATACGTCGTTGTTTTTCTAAATCCTTTTGTCAAGATCTCGCTGAGAAACTAGTAACATGAGTGTCAAAAGACAAAACAAATGTCATGATACATCGTTGCTTCTCTAAATCCAGATGTCAGGATCTCGCTGAAAAACTAGTAACATGATTGTCAAAAGGCAGGGAAAAATTCATGATACGTCACTGCTTTTCTAAATCTTGGTGTCAAGATCTCGCTGAAAAGCTAGTAACATGATAAAAAGCCAAAAACAATTGCCAAGTATTTGCCAAGTGTGTCTGGATGTCAATTTTTAATGATGTCGAGCTGATGAATGCCGAAGTTTTCCATATTCAAGGAGGACACCTCCTGAATAATGTCGATGTCCAGGAAGGACACATCCTGAAACACCAATGTCAAAGTTTTGTTCTTTAGAAGGACACATCTGAAAGAACGGTGATGTCGAGAGGAATGATCCTTAAGTGTCAAAAAGGATCTCTCGAAAATGTCAAATGACAGGGACAATGCCTAGGAAGTACACATCCTAAGGCATAAATGACTGAGGTTATTCTTCAGAAGGACACATCTGAAAGGTAACCAAAAATTGATAGTTTGACTAGTTGCGATAATTTGACTTGTGTTGACTGAGTTCGACTTGTTTTGACTGAGTTTGACTTGTGTTGACCATATGATGATAATAGACCATGGTGATACGATTGTCATGTTGAATGAATGATTGTCATACTTTGCTTTAGGAGTTTTCCCTTCTGGAGAAATGATCTGTCTTGACTAGCAGAGTTTTGACGTGTGTGCCAATGTAATGCCATGAACCCTAATGGACTGACCTAGTGCGGCCTCGGGGGCTCATCGACAGATGGCCTTGCCTACATCATGCACTCAGAGACCTCGTAGTTCGACATGACCAATGACATAGTTTTGATGACAAAAGATTGAGTCATGATTTATTTTAACACACCTAAAAGGACTGACCTAATGTCTCGGGGACTCAAAAATGAGCCTTGCCTACGTAGCAAATGCGCAGAGACAACGTAGTTCGACAATGACATGGACTGACTGATATGACTGACTTTGACTCTCTTTTTAGGATTTTGACAGTGATTTGGATGTTTTTGTGTTTTCTTTGGGACGTTTTACGATTTTTAGGTTTTTCTTTAGGACATTTTATGATGTTTTTGTCCTTTTTAAAGGACTGTTTATGATGTTTTTGGTTTTTTTTAGGACATTTTTGATGTTTTTGGTCTTTTATTAGGACATTTTATGATGTTTTTGTCTTTTTTCAGGACTGTTTATGATGGTTTTGGTCTTTTTTTAAGGACATTTTCGATGTTTTTGGTCTTTTCTTAGGACATTTTTTATTGCGAGGATCATGTTTGATGCCCACTGCAGTCTCATGGTAAAAGTTGCCCCTAGTCAAGTTGTGGAAAAGCCAGGTGAAATGGGACAAAAAAGGGTATGATCCACAGGAATGGTGGCCACTATACAATACTGGATGTCAACCCCTTTGTCAGCCATGGGTGGAAATGTCATGATGGTGAGGTGAAGTGTATGACTCGTGTCGGAAGGTGGATCGTGTATTGGGGACAAAGGCAGATAGAATGACAGTAGATGGCAAAGTAATGACTGAATACTCATGGCACCTGTTTGCCAGGTTTTCACCATGGTACTTATCCAAAGCACCTGTTTACCAGGTTTTCACTATTGGACGAATTATTTCTCTTTATTTTTGTTGTTTTATTATTATTATTATTATTATTTTTATTTTTTTTGATGTCGCCAAGACACCTGTTTGCTAGGTTTTCATCAAGGTGACGATTTTTTGTATATTCTAATGGTTGTCGGCCAGGCTTTTCTGATGCTATGCATAGAATTTGCGCAAATGCGGGCTATTGATTGGTTCAGTCAACCATTCACTGTTAGGAGTTGTCAACTGATATGCACCTGAACCAAATGACAATGTGATGACGTAAGGACCCAGCCAATTAGGCTCAAATTTTCCTTGTTTTTCTCTGTCTGCTTGATTTTTGGGGTTTTGCATGAGCACTAGGTCGCCAATGTCAAATTTTCTGGTCATCACTCTTTTGTTATAGTTTCTGCAAAGTCGATTTTGATAAGCTTGTAGGTGATTTAGTGCATTATGTCTGCGCTCATCCAGCATTTCTAACTCATTTAATCTCGACTGTCTGTAATCTTCTTCACTGACAAGACCTTTCATGGAGACTCGCAAACATGGTATCTCGACCTCTATGGGCAAGATGGCTTCAGCTCCAAAGACAAGGGCAAATGGGGTGGCGCTAGTGGGGGTGCGGATGCTTGTACGGTATGCCCATAAAGCTAGATTAAGTTGTATATGCCAGTCATGGCCAGCATCATTGATTGTCTTTTTAAGAAGCTTGATAATAGTTTTATTAGACGCCTCAGCTTGACCATTTCCCTGTGGGTAGTAAGGCGTGGAGAAGTGATGAGTGATGTGAAAGCGATGGCAGAGTTCAAGGACATCTTGATTTTTAAATGGACGACAGTTATCTATAATGATGGATTGCAGAATGCCATACCGACAAATGATGTAATTGAGAATGAATTTAGAGATCTGTTTGCCAGTAATGTATGTGAGTAGGATGGCCTCTATCCACTTAGTAAAGTACTCAGTAGCGGTGATAATGAACTTGTGGCCATTGGAGGATGTAGGATGAATCTTGCCCACAAGGTCGAGTCCCCATTGTGTGAAAGGCCAAGGAGAGGTAATCAGTCTTAATTCCTGTGCTGGTGCGTGAATTAAATCACTATGTATTTGACATTGGCGACACTTTCTGGAAAATTCTAATGCATCTTTTTCTAAAGTCGGCCAATAATACCCAAGTCTCATGATCTTCTTAGCTAAGGTCGGGCCACTTGAATGGGACCCACATATACCCTGATGTACCTCCTCTAAGGTCGTTTTTGCTTCAGAAGTGTCAAGACAACGGAGAAGGGTATTGTCAAAACTACGGTGGTAAAGGGTGTCGCTGATGATGGTATAACGCATAGCTCTACGAATGAAGGACTTTCGTTGATTACTTGACAGGTCAGGTGGAAGGGTTTGTGCTTGGAGATAGTCATAAATTTCCTTATACCAGGGAGAACTAGAACCAACAAGCTCACAGACCATTTCCGTTTCAGGTATATCATATGATGGGACCAATAATTGCTCAACTAGAAACTCAAACTGTGGGACATTTGAAGGGATGTCCAACAAAGACCCAATTGTTGCCATAACGTCAGCAGACTTATTTTGTGCTCTGGGAAGCAATTCAAAAGATATCATGGGAAAATATGTCAGAAGGCTAGTGACCATCCTTTTATAAGGCATTAGTTTTCATCTTTTGTCTCATAGTCGTCATTGACTTGGTTTATTACCAGCTGAGAATCCCCAAAGACCTGTAGGTTTCTGATTTTCCACTTTAGAGCCATTCTGAGTCCTGTAAGAAGTGCCTCATATTCTACCATATTATTTGTGCATGGAAATGCTATTCGAAATGACTTTCGTATAGAATCCCCTTGTGGTGTGATGAATAAAATTCCAGCCCCTGAACCATGATTTGTATGGGACCCATCAAAGTACAATTGCCAAGGTCGCTTAGGTGCTATGTGAAATATGGCTTCGTCTGGAAAATTTGTAACAAGCAGATGATTATCAGGTATCGGTGCCTCTGCCAGCTGGTCTGCTATCACCTATCCCTTAATGGCCTTCCTTTCAACATACTGGATGTCATATTCACTAAGCACCATGACCCATTTCGCTAAGCGCCTAGTTAATGCTGCCCGACTCAAAAGGTATTTCAATGGATCAATTTTGGCCACAAGTTGGGTCTTGTGATTTAACATATTTAATGTCTCAACTTTTGTGCTGCAAATACTACTGCCAGGAAAGCTCACTCGATGGCTATATAATTGAGCTCATATCCCACCAATGTTCTACCGATGTAATATATAACTCTTTCCTTTTCTTCATGATCATTTTGGGATAGCAATGCCCCCAATGTTGAAGTAGTGATAGAGATGTATAGGATCAACGGTTTTCCTTGTATAGAAGTCATGAGAACTGGAGGTGACAATAGATATTGTTTGATTTGGTCAAATGCCCGCTGACATTTATCAGTCCACACAAAAGGGATGCCCTTGCATAGAAGGTACTGAAATGGTTGACATTTATCTGCCAGTTGAGCAGTAAATCGTCTGATAGACTAAAGTCTACCCTGCAGTGTTCTTAGATCGCTTATGTCCTTAGGGGGAGGCATATCCAGTATAGCTCTAACCTTGGCGGGATCAACTTCAATGCCTCTGCATGAAACTATGTACCCTAACAACTTGCTTGAAGTTACCCCAAAGACACACTTTTTGGGATTCAATCGAACCTTGTACTTTTCTAACCGCTTGAAAATTTTGTCTAGCACTGATAGATGGTCCTTTCGTGTTAATGATTTCACTAGAAGATCATCCACATAGTCTTCCATTATTGTGTGCATCATATCATGAAATATTGTTGTCATTGCTCATTGGTATGTGGCGCCTGCGTTCTTAAGACCAAATGGCATTACGGTCCAACAATATGTTCCCCAAGGACATGTAAAGGCAGTCTTGTGTTGATCCTCAGGGGCAATACATATCTGTTTTTATCCAGAGAAACCATCCATGAGGGATAGCATCTTGTATCCAGCTATTAGATCCACAATGATGTCAATGTTAGGTAGCAGGAAATCATCCTTAGGGAAAGCCTTATTGAGGTCTCGAAAGTCCGTGCATACTTGAATTTGTCCACTAGGTTTGGTAACAGGAACTAGATTGGATATCCATTATGCATAATCAATTGATCTGACATATCCTGCGTCTAATAACTTTTTGAGTTCAACTTTGACCAGTAGAGCTACTTGTGAATGCATCTTTCTTAACTTTTGCTTAACTGGTTTGGCATCCGGTAGTAATGGCAAGTGATGTAAGACTAATTCAGGATCTAAACCCAGCATGTCCGCATAAGACCATGCAAAGTTGATTTTAAGTTCTGAGAAAAATTGTTGAAACTCAGGCTTTTCATCTTTTGTTAGTGATGCCACAAAGAGCACCATTTTAGGATCTTTTGTAGTTGATATATTGACTTATGTGGTGTCTTCAATAAGCATTGTAGATTTTTCTCTATCAATGGGGAGAAAGTCCAATCCTCTATCCTTAGGCGCCTCAAAGAGGTTTTTGCCTTCGGATGCGTCCATTATTTTTACTATTTTACCATCAGAAGGTGCCTTTCAGTTTTCACCTAAAGACGTGTCATTTTTTGCTTTATTTTTCTTTTTTATTTTTGTGACTAGAGGATGGCGCAGTCTCCCCAAAGTATGCAGCACAATCCAAATCAATGGAAAATCTAGCCTTATGGTCCCCACTTGGAATGCCTTCTCACAACCCTAGAAATTCTGCTATGGCCTCCTCATTCTGAAAAGTATCCATTATTGGTGGGCCTTGTTGGTTCCAGTCAATTAGGTCAGGATAGACTAGGGATATTCCATCATCAGCAGGTGTGAATTCAGGGGATGACACAAACAACATACAAACAGATTTAGTAATATTAATGATGAAATTATCATTATCTGGGTCTATGTCAGATTATATCCAATATTCCCCCTCGCTTGTTTCGTATTCGCCATCAAAGTAGGGGACAAATGGTGTAGAATCATGGTCATGACCAGTATTGACCACTGGTGATTTAGGTGACTCTGTTTGACGGTCGATCGATGGGGATGATTGGGAAGGCATGTTAAGTGTAGGATGGATGGGAAACCTAGGTGTAATAATACTCGTCATTGGGTCAATTTTAAACATTTCTGAGAATCGCTCAGCAAATGAAGGCTCACCAGGTTCAAGGAATAATTCATCAAGACCACAGTCGCTTAGGGATCGTTCAGAGCCAAATTCCCATTCATGAGAGTCAGTTTCAGAGGAGGAATCCTCAGTTGTCTCAACACAGTCTAAAGCATAGACTAACTCAGAAGGATGTACATTAGTACTATGATCGTCGGATTTGCGTGAACCTAACCCTAACCCAAGATACTTTGGTCTTAGTGAGACTATTAAGGGCTCACGTTTTCCATTTTTATCCTTGTCAAGACCGCTCTTTCCATCATAATCTTTTGCTCTGAGTATTGTGTATCCTTTGTCGTATATTGCTAGTGGCAAGGGAGTCAAGTCCTGTGGTTCCTTATAAATCCAGGATTCTATGTCATCTATGTCCTCTTGACTCAATTCACCCCATTTTGTGAAGATTGTATTTAGAGGGACTCTGAAAGTCTCTTTTTCCTGTACTCTGAAGCAAGGTTTTCCATAAATTTGAGGAGACTTGGGTATCTTAGTTATGCAATATGCTGGATTCATCTTGTATTCTCCGCAACCTTGGTCTTGGATCTAAAACTTTGGGTCAACGCTTGGGGTGGTAAATGATGCAGTGGATGTTACGGGTGTGGTTGTGATGAGTGGAGAAGTGGAAGTGGATGGAATGGATGATGAATTGGAATGCTTGATAAGTGTTGAGGGTTCAATGTATTTTGAAGATGAGGACATGGGAGCTTCTCGATTGATAGGGACTTGACGGTCGGAAATACCCCGTAGGTTGGTACAGTAAGAGAATGGATCAAGGTCTCTATGTATTGTAATTTTTGTGCCTTCAAAGGGAAATTTCAAGCATTGGTGATATGTGGAAGGGACAACTTTGAGAGCATGGATCCAAGGTCGACCAAGTAAAATGTTATATGGGAAATCTAGATCCAAGACATGACAAGTTGTATCAACAATAAGAGGTCCAATTCTCAATGGAAGGGAAATTACGCCCGAAGAAGAGCGTTCTTCATCATCATATGCTTTAATCACAATATTTCATGTAGCGTCTATGCATGCATCAAAAAACCCTAAAGCCTTGACCAATTTTAGGGAACATATGTTCAGTCCTGCTCCACCATCTACTAAAACTCGTCTAACTTTATGTTTATGGATCAGAACCTCAATATGGAGGGTGTCATTATGAGTGGATTTGGGTGATGAATAATCTTGTTTGGAAAAGGTGACATGTTGAGAAGTCATGAGATATCCCACCATGGCCTCGAACTGGTTGACATCAATGTCCTATGGGATAGAAGACTCTTGTAATGTCTTGTATAGTATAGCCTTATGAGCGGGGGAAATACGCAACAACTCAAGAATCAAAATTTGTGCCGGTGTTTTTCCCAATTGGTCAATAAGATTAAAATGTGCCTTTGGTTGGGACTGCTTGGGTTGCGGACGAGATGGTGGTTGAGAGGCGGATGGGCCAGCGATTCTTACCTTAGGTTGCTTAGGTGCAACAGGGCCAGCTATAGTAACTTTACCACCGCGAGTAGTGACATTGCATTCAAGGTCTTTTCTAATGGTGACATTGCAGACTTCTTCATCAGTCATTTGAATGTTGTTTATGATGGGTCCACTGGAATAGTTATATGCAATACAGATATTATTGGCTCTATTATTGTTGTTATTGGAATTTGACGTGGAGAGATTTCCAGAACCATGATCCTGTAATGGGTTTTTGTGTATTGTATGATCTGCATTGGAAGGGAATTGTGGTCCACCAACCTCAATGACTTGTTGTTCAATAAGATCTTGTATCAAATTTTTCAATTGTCTGCAAGATGAGGTTTTATACCCCTTTGCCTAATGGTAGTCACAGAATACCTTGTCATCAAACCATGTTGGTTTAAACTGTGTGGGGTCATACAGCCTAGGGGCTTGAAGTGTAATGACCCCATTCTGAATACATTTATTAAGAACTTCTTCAATAGGTTCACCCAAAGGGGTGTATGTACGTCCTCTAGGAAATTGTCTTATTTGTCTATGATGTCATTGTCCTTGATTATTTTGATAGTCGTTGTTTTGAGTTGCTTGGAAAACACTAGCAGCATAATTTTGGGTCATTGGTTGTGTATTTTGAGGTTGTGTCCCTTTCAAGGTGATCATGGGACTCATGGTATTAACAACTTTGGCATCAACTACTCCATCATTAGTGATGTGTTTGTTTTTGGCCCAAAATTTATTCTTGTCAGCTGGAGGAAAATTTGGATTTGTGTTTTTAGGACCATATTTTAATTTTCCCTCTGCAATTAGGGCTTGTTCGACTTGGACGCCACATTCGACAAGGTTTGCAAAAGTTGTGCAACAATGGACCCGCAAACCATTCCTTAATGGACCTAAAAGTGTTTGTACAAACATGTCAACTTTTTCTTTTTCATGTATATCGATGTTGCAGCGACTTGCTAGGCCTCTCCATTTTTGAAAGAATGGTATAAAGGTTTCACCTGAATCCGCTTGTGTGAGTTGACATAAAGTGGTGATGGAGGTGTTTGTGCCAATATTGTATATGTAATTTTTGACAAACTTGGCAATAAGTTCTCTCCATGACTGGATTCCAAGTTGTAAGGTATAAAACCATTCTAGAGCTAGGCCTGTAAGGCTTTTAGGAAATAATCGCATTAGATATGTGTGCTCGTGAGCAATGTCTACACAACTTGTGACAAATTCTCTAATATGATCGATTGGATTTGTTTTTCCTTTGTATTTATTAAAGTTTGGGGCCACATATCCATGAGGAAATGGTGGCATAGATAATGTCATGTCAAACGGGTATGGACATAAATCATATGACATTTGTGTCTTTTTGTCGGTTGTCTACATATTTTCTTTCCATTTTCGAAGTTCACTCAGTTCTGATAGTATGGTATGCAGCATGGGATCGTGTGACATGTTTTGGGTGTGAATCTGTGACGAGTATGTTGGGATATGCGACCCAACTGTGTTTGTTTGAATCTGAGGTATTTTGAATCCTTGACTCATTTTATGTCCCAAGGTATTCATTTGTTGTGTCATTTGAGTACCTTGTCCCTGAATAAAAACATGATGTGTGTGTCTGTTAAAAGGATTGACTGATGTTCCACCATAAGCGTGTGATGAGGATGCCCCTATTATTGTGGATGAAGTACCAAACATAGTATTTGAGGTTGTGGTGCCTATTGATGCAGATGCCAAGGTGGCTCCCATCGTGTGGGATGATGATGTGGACATCGTAGGTATGGACTATGTGAAAGTGGCTCCTATCATTTGTGAAGGTGTGGTAGTCATTGTGGGAATGGATTGTGTAAATGATCCTCCAACAAATGTCGTAGTAGTTGATGTGGAGGTGTTTTGACTTGTTGTACTACTAGATGCCCCATTAATGGTATTAGAGACACCTTGCATGGTGGCACCTATGTTGTTGTTGGAGGTGTTACTCATGTCTTGTTGGGTTGTCATATGTTGTGTTGCATTGTTATGAGAAGGATGGCGTATGGTATCAATATCAAAATCTTTGGGTATTCTTGCGCCTCTATCTAAGAGCATAGCCAAGTATCTGTCAGAATCGTTTAAGACTAGGTCTTCTAAGAATGATGCTATGTCAGGGTTTTGGGCTGCGCCACTCAAATCTTCAGTTATGATTTGTCCACTTGGGTCTCTTTGTATAAACTGTTCGAAAAGAAAATTTTGAAAAGATGCTGACATGTTCAAGGATGTTGGGACATTTGCATGGCCAAAAGGGTCATCAAAGCTGCAGTTGTTGGGGTCTATGTTGTTTGAATTCTGCCCAAAGTTTTCCATTTCTTGTTTCTTCCTTTGTAGTCTAGTTTGTACCATCAACAAAAATTGCTCAAATGACAATGAGGATAATGCAAGTGAGACACTAAACTATGTTTTTGTCTTTTTAGAATAAGGGATGATAATGCAAGAAAGTGATGATGACCTAAAATGACAATGTTGACTCAAAGATTACCAATGCAAGATTTAAGATGACAAGTATTTTTGTATTTTCAGAATAGGGTATGCAAGATGCAAACTAGGACTAAGGTGACTTGGCAAAAGGAAGTTCCTAAGCACTCTAAGCACAATCGTTTCTTTCTAATTGGAAATACCAATGGACTTGAAAGTGACAAGGATGACAAAAGACAAGTGAATTTTCTGAACTAGACTAATGAGTTGGAAAATTTTCACCCAAAAGGATAATGACTAAGAGAATGATGACACAGTCCAAGGGTAATCGAATTTTGAAAGTAAAGATTTTGCAAAGTATGACAAGGTTAACCTAAACCAAGGTATGGAAGATGACAGCCTATGGTCAAACTAATGTCAAAAGACTATGATTATGACACCTAAGGTCTTGAAATGACAATTAAAAAAAATCTATACCTAAAGGTGCAAATGCAAGATGATGGAAAAATAGTGCAACCTTTGAGCAATTTCAGGATAGTTTTTGACAGAGACTTGTTGAGGACAGTGTTTGGAACAGACTGAAGCTATCTTCATTTGGTTTCTGGTCTGTGACAGAGTTTTAAATTTTTCCAGGAAAATGCGTGTTTCCAGGTCACGAATGCGGTTCAGTTTCAAATGCGGCGTTCCGAACTATAGCTGTGGTTTAACACAGGCAGATGCGGTGTTTTGGAACTCGAATGCGGTTTAACAGAGCGAATGCAGTTCAGAAGTCATCGAATGTAGTTCAAATGAGCGAATGTGGTTTGCAAATGCGTCGCAAGATGACTGTAAATTGATTTTTCAAGTTTGTGTTTGAAAAACTGAAGTGTTGACAGTTTGACCTTTTGTGTTGAGGTGTTCCAGTGTTGTTTTGTGTTATTTCAGTAACCAGAAGACACTTGGAAAGCACGATATTTTCCAAAAAAAAATGTACAAACACATAAGAGACAAGCACGATCCTAGGTTAGGCCATGACAATATCTGCTAGACTCCACATGGGTTTCCCCAGCCACATATCAGTAGCGGGTGAATTCAGAAGCTTGGTTGCACGGGCTCCCCCTTACAGTGCACTCTCTTCTCAGGCCAACCAAGCTTCCAACCCCCATGAAACTCCCATGGCAGATTGATCACCTCTACTAAAGACTGTGTAGACGTGGAAGGCTTCACACCGACCGGTGCTGGACTAGCAAATAGAAGGATTTGGGCTTACTACACAAGAGTTTTAGTACGGACCCCCGTTCATGTGGCCATAGATGGGGAAAGAGATTAATCACCATTAAGGTGGCACTCCAGCCTGAAGAGGTTAAGCTCAACAGGGTTTAAGGGAGTACAACTCTGTCCGTATGACACATCTGCACACGTAATCTTAGGTTTTCCCTTAAGATTCACATTTATATACCGGTCAGGGGTAGCTTGGCTTTAGCTCCATTGTTGGTTTGAGTCACGTTGGGGTGATGAAATCCCCAGGCAGGCCCAATTTCAAGAGTTAGTAACCGTTTCTCTTACACCCAGGATCACTCGAAAGCGCAAGGGGAGAGGATACTCCGATTACTAAGTCAGGGTAATAAAAGATAAAAATGGGTTTGGTTTTCTGATCACCAGGTTTTCACCAAGTGAGAGCATACTCACCTACCATTTTGCAAACACAGTCAAGCAAAGCAAACATGAAAGTTTTTTTTATGTGCCCAAAAATGAAATGTTTGCTAATCTATAAAAAGACAAGCACATTGTTTTCTTATTCCATCTTTCACATTCGAACCTGCAGACAATGAATTAGTAGTCTTCTATGAAATGATCTTCGACACACGAATAGTAACCGCCACACGCTGCAAACGAAGATTAGTAACCCAAAACCCTAAGCCAACTAACATGTAGGAATGAAACCAGGGAATCAGAAGATCATAAAAAAAATAGAAAGAAAAATCAGAAACTAGAAAAACCTTAAAACCCGAAAAATAGAATGTCGAAAATGACAGAAAATTTTTACCAGGCGAATGTGGTGTGACAGAGCGGATGCATTATTCAGGACTTCGAATGCGGCGTTTAACTTATCAATTGCGGCTTGTCAGAGCAATTGCGGTTCTTTGATCTTCTAATGCGTTGCGACGCATACGATGCGACACAAGAAACCTCGAATGCGTCGATCCGTACCTGTACCTTCAAAAATGACAGAGAACACAAAAAAAATGTACAGAAAAAGAAAACAGAATAACAAAGTCGGGTTCACCAATGTATTCAATGGAAAATTAGATGTGTTAGCTTATTAGATAATAAACATCAAAAATCCAAAGAGGCTATCAAGAACAATGGAAAATCAAAACAAAGAACGATTATACCTTCCTTTCCTTCCATGCTTCACCTTCATAGCACCTTCTAGTTTGCAGCAAGTCAATGAGGCCCTCAGATTTCAGATTGAGCAACCAATAATAATGCCAAAGCCCTATGCAAATATTGAAGGATTTATAAAAAAATGACTTCACAATAGACTGCAAATGACAATAATAGTAGCCTAAGTTGACAGAATGAGCATGAGCCCTAAAATAAGAACAAAATTTCCATTTTATAGAAACTGCAATTTTGAATGTGTGGCCAGGATGAAGAGATGACAAATACCCTAGAATCAATGGTCAAGATTCTATAAGATAATCCCCAATTAGGGTTAGGGAAAAATCCTTAAATGAGAGGTCAAGATGCAATTTGAGAAAATCGCATCGACGGTGGAGAATAAATGAGATAATTAATTAGAAGAAATAAAAGATATTCGAAAATCAAGAAGATAAGGACTGCCTGATTGAACTGAAAATCATATTCGCAAAAATCAAGAATTAAATAAAAATTACTTGATTTTTAGAAGAATAATATCTTTTTGAATTTAATTAATTCAAAATGATGATTTTGTGTGACAAGTAAATAATATTTTTTAGATTATTTACTAAAAAGAGTGGGAGTTAATAAAATGAAATCATTTTAAATATTTTCATTTATTTAAAATGAGAGAAAAGTGAAATTAGTAATTAAATAATTAAAGATAATTATTTAATTTAGAATATAAGACTGAATAAATAAATAAATTAATAAATTTATTTAATTGTGACAATTAGTGACATATCAAATAAATAAATGAAATTCATTTATTTAATAATCAGGAAGAATAAACGACTGAAGGTGATTAAATAAATTAATAAATTTATTTAATTGCAAGAGAACAATAGACCTTTAGTGATGTATTTAATAAATAAATATGATTTATTTATTTAATAATCATGAAGAATGCAAGAGACATGAATTAATTAAATAATTATGAATTATTTAATTAATAGTCGAATGTGGACCAAGGACATAATTTAAATGTCACAATTATGCTAGGATGAAAGTGGTAAAAATAGAGCTTGCAGGCCTAGGTCATTTTTATGTGTCTACAGGTTCTTCACATGAGGTAGTGATTTTTGTGTTGATAGTGACAATTATGAATTAAATAATGACTATGATTTAGATATTGAATGATTATTTGGCACACATGATATTTGTGTATGTTGGCCATCTATTTTCCAAGGGCTTAATGAAGATAATTTTGTTTATGAAGCTTTCATTTGTGATGGTATAGCTCCTACTACTATAAATAATGGTTTACTTGAATTGGAATCCTTTAAATGGGTCCAACATACAAAGAATGATGATGTTGAGCAACTATATATATGCCAAAGAGAAATTCAGCATGTTACAACCCATATTGATAGTGTACTTCGGCTTGAGGCATTCCAATTTGGGATGTGAGATGATTTTCATCCTTGCACTTAGCAGGGTTGTAGTTAGGTATATTTTTATTTTCTTTTTAAAGTTTGAGGTGTTTTATTTTTTCCTTGATTCACATGATGAGGTCAATGGGTGGAGAAAACTTATAGAATTTAATGGCAGATATTTATTTTCATTCACGTATTTTTGTATTGAATTATCTTTAAGTTTTCTCCCCTTGCATCATTGATCCGTAAACGAATCGAGCACTTGCTCGTTAAAGTTCACAAGTTAGATTTTCAAAAAGACTTACAATACTCAATCTAACAGCAGGATCTTTTAACTATTGATTTGAACCCAACATGTAAATCCAAATCTCTGATCTATTAAGCTCAAATAAACAATTGCAAGAAATCACAAAGAAAAAGATTTAAACCGAGGTGATAACGGAGTTCACCGAAATCAGCTACGTCTCTGGATTTTCCAAAAAGATGAATCAATATATTGCCTTCAAGACTTGGAATCTTCATAGGTTACAAAAAGGAATCAACTTTCACCTAACAAGAGGCCTCTAGAAAGTAACTCCACCTATGACTATAGTTCCCACGTCGGTAAGATGTTCTTACAAAAGAACAAAAGAAGCTTCACAAATCTTTTACAAAAGAGGCTACTACAACCTATGCAAATTCTTCACCAAGTTACAAAAATCTCCTCCTAAGATTACTTGGTTTCAAGAAGAATTGGTTGTCAACTAAAGCCCATTAACCCCCTTTTATACATACATTTTTGTTTATTATGGCTAAAACCATAATATTTCGCAAAATCCTTTATATCTCCCATACAAGGAAAAATCAAAACCAAATCCCCCTAATAAAACAATTAAATTGTTTTTATGCCCTGTCTTCTGATATTCACGGGCTTGTTTGTTTTAGAGGTTTGTCATTTTAATTTTAATATCCAACTAATAACCATAAAATGATTATTTAGTTATGAATTCTAGGCATAATATGTGTTTTAAAAAACCCACACAGTATATATTTAAAGCACCTATGATGGCGTGTCGGTATTTAATTTTTTTGGCACCTAGCCGGTTCAGGCTTCAATACCCGCCGATCTACTTTTAAAACGTTATTTGTTAAAAAAAGCCCCAAACTTATACTATTAGAACCCAATGTACGCGAGCTAGTAGTGGAGGTTGGCACTAGTAACCGATAGGTGGGGGGTTCGAATCCTCCCACTGTACTTTTTGAGAGCAGTATAGCGCCCGTAGAGGAGAGAGGAGAAGCCACCACGTGTCGTACTCAAGAGATGCCACATGTCGAGAACCAATTCGTTGGAGAAACCATGCCAACTCATCGCCACGTCACCATGCCACTAGATTCCATGCCACTTGCACAGTTGACACATGTCAAGAGCTGATTGGTCCATCATGTTGATGTCATATGCTAAGTTTTCCTGCCACGTCATCTGTTGTACTATTGACATCATTGTACGGTCTGCCACGTGTCAAGATGCTATTGGTCCACATCATTGTCCATACGATGACTCGGCCGCCAAGTCAGCATGATGACATCATCAACTATACCTTCCAGTCAACTTGTTCAACTAGAAACTTTGACCGATGATATCTTTTGCGTACTTGCTCTATTTTCAACAAAACAAACATCTTTAGAAATCTCTCGACGTGCTCTTCACGATGACTCTAAATTTGATCATTTTGTAGACAATGAATTTTTTACCCTTTTTCTCATTTCTGATCTTGAGTTGACCAGCATTTGACTGACCTTTGACCAACGATGGCTCACACCTATGGGCTCAGATTTTGCTTGTTCAATTTGCGTTGAGACTAGTTCACCGAGCACTTCGACATGGTGCCACTTCTGAGGACTTTAGGAATAGTTAAAATTTCAACATCTGTAGATCCACCTGGATCAAACCTCCCCACTAAAAGACTTTTGGTCTCCAAAAGTTTCTTATTCCCTTGAACATGTCCTCCTCTGTGCAACACCAATAATCAGGTTTTCAACATCAGGGTGTTCACACTGCCACATCTGCCTTCTAAGGTCTTACACTTCGACAATGTACTGTCAACATGAGCTTTTCCTATCGCCACATTTTCCCTCTACAGGGGTCTTACATTTCAATAACGCAAAACTTCACAACTCATCATGATGTAGTTAAAAATGTAACTTAGCATACTCAAAGTAAAAAGAGAAACCAAGAATTATAAACCTGTCACTCGATGCTTTTTACGGAGTAGTTAACATTCTGCATCTTTCACCAAAAATATGGCATGCCTCCAAATTCTTCTTCAAACTTCTTGAGCATGGTACTCTACCTCAGCTTGAAAACATTCCTTCACATATGTCCTTCAGAATAGTTGATTGAAAGGCTTAACCATAAAGCTTTGCATCTGTTTGTCTAAAGCAACAAGGCTAAACACAAGATCCTTCAAGAACTCTAGTTGTCAACTAAGTTCAAACTTATCTGCAAACTAAGTTTTTTAAGCTGAGAACATTCAAGTCACTGTTTGACCATTCTCGACAACTCTCTGTCAAAAGTGCTCTTCCTTGAAAGCTTCGCACTAAAAGAAACTGCAAGAAACTACAAGCAACAAATTGCTATCCTGCACAAGTGATGTGTCTTCCAAGAGCCTTACAAATTCTTAATCAAAAAGAAATACAACTTCATAAATAAACTTTTACAAACAATTTTATTGAGTTTTATTCTCACAAAACCACACTAGCTTATCAACATATTTATCACACTACAAAAGACATAATAAACACACACAATTTGATATACTAGTTTGATGAGTGATGTTCCCAGCTCTTATGAAGTTGTTCAAAGGATCTCTCTTTTATAGGTTGCTCAGGCTACGGTTGAGTTTCCTCTGGCACCGCTTTAGTGGTGGTAGCAATTGTCGGCTCTGCTTTCATCTCATCAACTTTCTGGTGGTTGGGTCTCTCAGTAGACCTCAATCAACGATGGAGCTCTAGATGCAGCTTCCAACACTTTGCCTCCCAATGTCCATTGATGCCACAGTGGGTGCAGAAGTTCTGAGCTCTAGAGGATTGTCCAGCTCCTCCTCTGAATCCCAATCCTTGGTACCATGGTCGTTTCTTTGCCTCGACTGGATTGGTGATGCCTTGCTCAGAAATACCAAGGCCCTTTCCTCTGAAACCCATCTTCCCAAGCAGCTTTGATCCCATGCATTTTGTGTGCTTCTCAAAGTGCGCAAAAGAGTCTTGGTCATCCTCTACTGACTTCTTCTATTCTAAGGAAGAAGATGCTTCGAGATAGTTACTGTCACTATTAGATAGATTAAGAGTTTGAAGATACCCCATCTTCCGACAATAGGCACACTCTACTACACCAGGACAATTCACCCAATCGTGGCTGCAAGAAAATTTTTCCTTAGGACTTTCCACCACTGGATTTGTCGCTAGAGAGGCCCCTATACTATCATGTGGGGTAAGCAGGGAGTATGAGGATGATGTATCCTCAAAATGCAGACAAAAAGAACATATGTGCACACTCCTTGATACAAGAGGAATTCTCATGTTCTGCTCCTCCAAGACTTCCTACAACAACACTTGCAATCTTTCCTTCTTCGTGTTGGATTCCTCAAGCAACCGCTAAATTTTTGCATTCTCTACATTGGCCTCTTCCAACAACCTCTTCAATTCTTCATTCTTCATCTACATATGATGGTTTCCCTCATCTAGCTTTTGCATCTTGTCATACCTTTCATGATGATCATGAAAAATAGTCTCAACCATCTTCTTCATCTCAAAGAATTCTTGCAGCATTGTCATCATCACTCTAGATGCTTCACTTGTTTCGGATGCCATCTTGTAATTAACTGCAAAAATGAGCTCAGTATCCCACTCTAATATCAAATTTGATTCATAAACGAATCGAGCACTTGCTCGTTAAAGTTCACGAGTTAGATTTTCAAAAAGACTTACAATAGTCAATCTAACATCAGGATCTTTTAATTATTGATTTGAACCCAACATCTAAATCCAAATCTCTAATCTACTAAGCTCAAATAAAATATTGCAAGAAATCACAAAGAAAAAGATTCCAACTGAGGTGATAACGGAGTTCACCAAAATCGGCTACGTCTCCGGATTCGCCAAAAAGACGAATCAATATATTGCCTTCAAGACTTGGAATCTTCACAAGTTACAAAAAGGAATCAACTTTTTCCTTACAAGAGGCCTCCAAAAAGTAACTCCACCTATGACTACAGTTCCCACGTCGGCAAGATGTTCTTACAAAAGAACAAAAGAAGCTTCACAAAGCTTTTACAAAAGAGGCTACTACAACCAATTCTTCTTGAAACCAAGTAATCTCAGAAGAATATTTTTGTAACTTGGTGAAGAATTTGCATAGCTTGTAGTAGCCTCTTTTGTAAAAGCTTTGTGAAGCTTCTTTTGTTCTTTTGTAAGAACGTCTTGCCGATGTGGGAACTGTTGTCATAGGTGGAGTTACTTTTTGGAGGCCTCTTGTAAGGAAAAAGTTGATTCCTTTTTGTAACCTGTGAAGATTCCAAGTCTTGAAGGCAATATATTGATTCATCTTTCTGGCGATTCCAGAGACAGCCGATTTCGGTGAACTCCATTATCACCTCAGTTGTAATATTTTTCTTTGTGATTTCTTGCAATTTTTTATTTGAGCTTAGTAGATTAGAGATTTGGATTTACATGTTGGGTTGAAATCAATAATTAAAAGATCCTGATGTTAGATTGACTATTGTAAGTCTTTTTGAAAATATAACTCGTGAAGTTTAACGAGCAAGTGCTCGATTCGTTTACGAATCAATCATGGCATAGGTCCAACACCTATTTATTAATTGTTGCTAACTTTTATTAGAAAGATTAAGGGTGAAGTAATTATTATCTCATTGGGTAATATTTACAAATTGATGCATACAGACATAAGGCTTCATTTGTTGCAACTAAGTGGTGAGTAAAATTATGGCTTGATGGAGATCAATTCCTTAAGTAGGATTCTCTTTGGTAGAGGAAAGTAGTTGTATCAGACATCCCATGGCCTCATGCCATGGATATTGTTGTACAGTTTGACTTGTAATTATGTTATAAGCTTTTTTGTGTAGCCACGCCTTCAATGTTTATGTTCCTCCATGTTTTTGGCTACAAGTTGTTATCATTCCTTGTACATATTGTGTCTTATCTTGTTTATACCTTGATGCATTTGTGCACTCATGATCCTTGTTTGATCATGATGAAGTATATTTGTCTTAGTCTCTTTTTTGTCCCTATTTTGGTCTACTCTTAGAGATTTAAATTATTTTTATGCTTACAAGAGACACATGTCCTTGGAACTAGAGCTAATGTTGGAACTTCAATTTTATGTGTCTTACCTTTGCTTTGTTCTACTCCATCGGTTGTGCATTTAACCTTATCCACTCATTGTTTATAACCAATTTGAGACATCCTAAATGGGTCTTGTAAGTGTAAAAAGATGTAAAATCCATAAAGAGTCTAAGTTTGGGTTGTTTTTGTTGTTTTCATTAGTGTTTTGTGTGTTTCTTTGCCTTCTAAAATTTAAGGTTGTCCATACCTACATACCTTCCCTATTGTTACCTAGATTTTCACCCATGGCTCAATCATGTAGATCCCATTGATAGAAATAAGGAAGAAAATGGTACATTTTTAACCACCCTATGTTGCATTCAATTATACAAATAAAATAACATTAAAAGATTACAAGAATTTAAAATCATTACATTTATATAAATGTATGTAACACATAAAGATTTTACACATTTTTTCTGAGAAAAGTAATTTTTATTGAACACAAAATTTTCATTTGACTCACACAAGCTGTGAGTTTAACTCTTGTATTAATCAATACAAATCAAGATTAACATATACATGAATAATAAAATGAAGGAAAAAGAGCATGTAGGGAGGGTAACCAGTCATTGCCTGAGAATGACTGGTTTTTGTTGAGTCTTCTTGTCCGGTTGCCGTCTAAGTTGTCCTAGCCTTCCTAGCTCCTTGAGACTCCTGTTTCCTGCATTAAACCAAAGCAATGAATTAGAGAAATGCTCTAAGCAATGAAAGCTTGCACACCATACATGATCATTTACCCATTCATATATAAATTAACCTTAATTTGCATCAAACAAACATCCATGTCCTAAATATACCAGAGAAAACACTGAAGCCATCGAAATAGCACATCAAAGCATACATGGTTTTTTCTAATTTGTTTGTTCCATGTGCAGCAATAGGTGCAATCATTAATCTAGTTAAATATGAGTGGGGATAAATTTGGCTCCCACAAGGGTTGAGCCTAGCTCATAATAAGGTGTGAATACATAAAATGTTTCTTTTACATGCAAATGTGATATATCATTTCTCATCAACAACCATAGTAAGAGTGCAATATGTTTCAAATTATGAGCATAACTGTTACAAGCTCATAGTGCTATCAAGTATAATTACATGGAGCTAATTTCATAACTTGGTGCAATTGTTAATCAAGATGTCATTTTAAGGGTCATAAGGATCCTCTGAAAATGCAATAAGAATGTTGATAATATTGATACATCAAAATGATAAAAGAATCAGTGGCAATGCCATTGTGATAGTAGAGGTAGTGAGGTTTGCACAGTCATATAACATGAAGATAGTGCTAAAAGGTAGAAGAATATATGATAGTGGCAGGGAAAGGTCACCCAGAAAAGTAGTAAGGCAGAAAATAGTAAATCGGATTCAGAGGGTCCTTTAGCATTTGGTAGAATGAATGCAGAAGTGTCAAAAACACTTCCTAAATGAGTCTTTTAGAGCATCCAAGGCAATGGTTATAACATAGCATGGCATTCAATGTCATGGAGATAGGATAGAAATTTTGAAGCAATATCGCAGGGTTTGAAGGATAGAGCTAGATAAAGACAGTCCTATGTGCAATATCTAAGAGGTAGTAGTTTCCATCAAAAAAGTACCATGATTAGCGAAGAATGCACAGTTTCTAGGGGTGCAAGATTGTGACTGTCAAAAGGGGTCAAAAGGAAATCAATATAAATGATAGCCACCAATCTAGGGGACTATGAGCTTTGTCTTGCAGATGGAACTTACGGAAGATTGAATCAAGGGACAATACCAACATCAATAGTGATGATATCAAAGAGGTGGTAGACCCTCAGGAAGAAAAGGCATATAATCTGAAGAACAGGAACAGTCATAGGCATTTTTCAAAGGGTCTTTGAGTAAGGGTCACTGGAATAGTGATACTTTTTTTGTCATTCAAAGAAGTCAAGACCACACAATACAAGTGAGAAATCAATCATTAAATACCTCAAAAATGTTTCATAACCCTTATCCAATGATTAGCAGCAAAACAGTCAGGAGAGTTGTTGACAATCATCTAAAGCATTGTTTCAGGGAACCACTGCTCTATAACAACAAATTAAGAGTGATGAGTCACTATCAGTCGAGGAGTTTTAAATGGAGAGCTTCTCTTAGACTCAACAATAGAAGCTTAAAATACTCTTATTGAAAGAGCATTTGGAGCTTATCCTTTTGAGTAGTCTATATGACAAAGGTGCCATGAAATAAATGCATGAAGATTTCTTTTAGTAATGAGATTGTGATTTATATCTTTGAACAAACCTTGTTATGAGCCTAGGAAAACAGTATGAAGGCTTAGAGTGGCAATAAAAGTTTTGTAAGAGTGCAGTAAGAGAGGAGCACATAAAGTGATCAATACCAGGTAGAAGTATTGCAACTATTAAGTGAAGGAATAAAATATGTCAAGGCAGCAATAAAGGGTAGTATCTAGTTCTGAAGAGTAATCCAGATGCTAATGGTTTCAATAACATAAAAGGAAAATAGCAGAAAAGTCTCTCTAAGAAAAGATGATATGATGGCAACAGTGCATACATAATTCAATGAAGAGGAAAAATATTGAGCCACAGTTTGTAAATGTGTACAAACCCAAATGATGCAAAGTAAAACAATCAAAGTATTAAAACCCAGAAAATCCATAATGATGGGACCGCGGGTTTTTCCATCCAATCATAATCTGTGAAGAAAAATATGGCCACAACCATGTTTGAAAACAATAAAAAGCTATGGTAATCGTATGCCTGTGGAAGATCATTGAAATATATCAAATACACTACCTGAGTTATTCAGATTGGGGTTCTCTAGAACCCATAAAATGATAAAAACGACATTCCTGTGAAAGAAAATAGTTTTTGTTTTCCCGTGGTATGTGTGGTCGCAGCCATAAAGCAACTTCAAACTCTTTGATTACAAATTGAAGTAAGATATAAAGAAAATTTAAGCTTCGACTTACCTAGCTCAAAGTTTCAACAAAGACTCAAGCTCAAAACAATAGATATCCACAATTTTCAAATCTCCATGATGGCCAAGGAAAGATGGAAAACAACTTTTAGAAAATAAAAACACAACAGAGCAACTTAAATCACTTACCCAGACATAAGAAGTTGTTGTTTGTCAGATTTTGTGAGAAGAAATGCCTCTGAGATTGTAGAATTCACCATGAATGTTGCCAAAGCCTTCATCAAGCACCTATGCATACCTTGTGTTGGCGGCCAAGGGTTTTCAAAATGTGAGATGTGAAGTGAAAAGTGAGGTATTACTTTGCCTCGAATTTTACTTTTAGGGTTTTGTTTTACCCTAATCTTGACCGGAAAACTAAGGCATTTTGCCTCTTATTTTAACTTTTGTTGAAGGGGTTAATATTATATGTAATTTTATGCTGAGAGTTGAAGTCTTTCAAAGACTTTTGGCTTTGTGCTTTTGTTTTTCCACATAGGCCGAGCTTTAGCCTTTTATTTGCATATGTTTATAATGTGAAGTATTTGTCAAGTGATATTTTTATAAATCACTTAACAAACTACTATTCTAAAATGCAATATAAGGCATGTGTTGATAAGACCAGGTCTTGAAAGGGGATTTAAATTTATGAAATACCAACCTTATAGGAAGAAAGTTACTCTTGACAACATGTAGGAGAAATTGATGGCTTGTTGCCAAGCATCTAGAGAGGTTTGCAAACATTTGGAGGAAAAATTGGAGCATATTTAGGGATCTCATTATGGTTTGATAAGATCAAATTGACTTTTTTCAACCATTTTGAGTTATTTTGGTGAAGTTTTAGGCCCTAAATTTTAGGATTTATGGGTGCTTACAAAAATGAGGTTTCTAGAACCTTATTTTGTGGAGAAACTTAGGTGTTGGATTCTTAAAAACACATTTGTAACTCATTTGAATCAGTTCTTGATATGCAGATAGAGACTTTGTGACTTTGGGAGTCCTTTGTCATACTTTTGCAAGTTTTGTAACTCATTTAGAGCATGATATATAGAATTTACCTTGGTTACCATTGAGGATTCAATTTTCCTTCTTGTTCTTGCAAAATATTGTGCATTTTCAGGTGATTGATCAAGTTACTTTGTGAAATTTTTTTATTTCCTTATAGCTTTGTCTCATGTTTGCATGCCTTTCTTTGCAAAAGTAGTATTATGTAGGTTACAAATTGTGTTTACAGAATTGCACATGAACTTTTAATTTGTGAAAATTGATTTTCCTTCTTGAAAGTGTGTGCAATTCAAACCTGTTTGTGACATACTTATGCATAACCTACAGAAACTTGTTGTGCAGTCTCATATCCATCATCAGTATTCAATTGTAATTTGAGTGTCTCATAGCTCTTGTCAATTTGGTGTATCACCCAGTTTATTTCATATTTTCAGTATTCTTCATTTTATGCAACCATATCCTTACCCTTTTCCCATCAAGTCAATAGTTAGGTGATATTACCAACTAGGAGTCGGCCTTATCTGAAGGTTCATTTCAACTTTAGGTGACCCACAGCCTTGAAATGATCCCATGTTTCTCTAGAAAGCTCAGTTTTCATAACTTTGCATAGGGTGCATTTCTAGGAGATAACACCTACCAATCTTGATAACCCACTTAAGTTCTTGTTAAAATTTCATCTAAGTGATGTTTTGTTGGAGTTTCAAAGTTTCCCATTCCCCAGTACCATTCCTTTGTTATTCCTGAGCCCAAAAACCTACTAAAATTTTAAGTCTTTTGCATTCACCAAATTTTTGAACTTCCTCATCCATCCCATCCCTTGGTACCCATTCCCCTTCATCTCCACTTCCTAATTTTTGATACCTTGCACTCCAAAAAATTTATTAGGTCTTGTAGGCTTGGAGCTTTGGCCTTTCCCTTAATTGGGTACCCATTTCCACCAACCCTTGAAAGTTTGAAACTTCACTGATTACTCTATATAACCTTTAAAATTCATACTTTTAACTATTTCCTTTACTTGATACCAATTTAGGCCCCATTTTGACTCTTGATCTTAACATCTTGATACCTTGTTCCTATCAAAGTTCCCATTTTGGCCTTCCCCCATCTCACATCTCCTCTAGCGTGAATTCCCTATCACCCTTAATCCCCTCATTACCTGGCACTTTGATCCTTGGCATGTGGTATGTGTTACTCATAACCCTCAACATGTAGCATTCCCAATGTTTATTCTATTATTTTCACCTAAGTTTTAACTTAAAAAGTGAATAACTCAAGTTCCCAAAAACATGGAAATAATTTTCTTTCTTTCCTTAACATATTTTCATTTTGAAATAAACCATTTCACATAACATTGCATAAATGAATTAACATTACATGATTCCAAGTAAATGAAACTCATCTTTTCAAATACATATTACAATTGATTCATGATCATGTACATATACAAATTCATATCTTACAAGAGTTCAAGGTCAAGGTGTCCTCAACTAGATCGCACTTCCTATGTTTCACAAGTCTCGGCTACCATTTGCAAGAGGGAGAGCATCACCCAAGCACTTTTACTCCAACCACAAACATAGCAATCCCTCACACACCTTCCTAGCTAGAAGTGGCCCTTCCCTTCAACGAATATTTTGGTATGGAAACATCTTGAAATGCCTAATTGAGTATGATGTTGTGTCCTACATAACTAGAATGGTCATACAACTATGGATCCCCTCCAACTATGCATGAAAATCCTAACTAGCTATGCAATCCTGGCACATAATGAACTGGAAAAGTGTATACAACAACTTCTACACTTACTTTGGCCAAAGTTTTGATACATATATCAATTCCACTTACTAAAGAAGCAACATCATAATTTCACCCACCCCCGTACTCAAATTGGAAACTCTACTGACCTGTGAATAACTCTTATCTTAGTTTGACCCCAAGGTTTAAATATCATAAAAAAGACTTCATTCAAAAGTGATGACACACAAATAATGATTTAACTGATCAATTAGGTTTGACCCAATCTCTTGAATACCTTGTTACATACTTGTAACATTCCAAAACTAGCAACTACCTCTTATTCAAGTGTTTACCCTAACTCAAGGGAATACACTATACTCCTATTTTCAAGGGTTATAAGCAACCAAGAACGTAAGTTCTCCACTTATGCTTAAACTACCATACAAAGGTATTCATAAAATAATATCATTCCATTGATAGAAGTGATAAAGTACTTCTATTATGATTTTAATCCCTTTCATTGCAAAGCAACACAACTCATTCAAACAATACAAATACAATATTGTATTATCAAATATTATCATATTACTCAATAATAGCTTCTCTTTTCCATGTTAATCAAGCAATATAATCAAGATAGATACTTATCATGCTCTATGAATTCCCTAATCCAACTTATATAATCTAGCTAAAAGCACAAGCATTCATAACTATCCAATAGAAATAGTATGCAAACATTGATAGCACAAACACTTTCAAACAATATTCAAACTTAGTTTCATAATTAAAAAGAGATAGAGGAAGAGATATCTTAAGCATGTATGGAATAAAAATAGCTCAAAATGAGTATCCCGTGACTCCTTGCTCAATGCTCAATGGCTCAGCCTCTTGCCTCCTCTATTCTCAACTCTCCTTGCTACTATTCCTTCAAATGATAACTACAAATACTCAACTTAGCCTTTCCGCACACTAAAACAAATATTATATGCTCTCAAACTGACAAAATAATTTCAGAATGAACCACAAAATAGAGAGTTGTTGCTCTTCTTATATAATACAATACAAATACCACCTCTCTTATTTTCTGCCACCTCTCAAACCTTTTTTCCAGCCGTAGCAGCTATCTATACAAATTTTTAGTTACAAATATGATTCATAAACCAACTATATAACTTCCCAAGTTGACTTGGCTATTGGGTGCAGCTTATACATTTGCTAGCAGTTTTTAAGACTGCAGAAAAAGTCATATGTTTGGCACGTATAAGTCCAAATCAAAAGCAACTTTTACCTCTTACCCAGTTGCCCCAAGTTGTGGACTTAAAATAGTTTATCGTATGTGTTTTACTTGGTCAAAGTGCCCCTCTATATATTGTGCAATAGTGTTTTAAAATTCTGATTAAACTTTTCCTCTTATCATGGCATCTTTTCCATTTATCCTTTTGCAAGTTATGTGCCAATGCTGGGTTGCTTTTATTGTTTCAAACAACCATTATAAATAGTCACCACTCTTTTCCATGGTGTGGCATATAAATACATCCATAATGTGTGGTTTCCTTGCCATAGTATGGCTTCCATCACATATTTATAATAATAATAATATGCATATAATATTATTCATATATATATATATATATATATATATATATATATATATATATATATATATATATATATATATATATATATTATAATATGTTTTTTATTATAATATATATTAATATATATATCAATATATATTATGCATATATTCATATATCTATTTTAATCAACTATATATATATATATAACCATTATTTAAACATAATAATATATCCACATATTGATATATATATGTGTGTGTGAATGTTTCACATACGTATTGTGTATCTACGTATGGGTATACACAGACATTACTATCTATGTTTGCCCATACCTACATATGTACATATGTATGTGCCATTGCATATATACATACATATATATTCAATATATGTGTATCCATATATATTCAATACACAATATATATCTCATGCTCATCACAAGGGTTTTAACACTGGAACACAAATTGACTAAACAATCAAAAACAAATAAATACAACCATCCAAACTTTCTATCAACCAAAAAGCTATCAACTTGGTTTAACACTTATTGACACAAAACTTAAACTGACTCAACAAGGTTTCTCTAGCCTATGTGAGTGAGTGTGTGCGTCTGCTCGGATAGGTTTTACCAATGGTTCCCATACCAATCTCCTCTCTTGGGTGATACTCCCTCTCCCCACTGGAGGGTTTGAACCTTCCCTGCATCCAACTTAGAGTAACATGTATAAAGTTAGATGATAACATGAAAACCATATTCATCATATACCATAAGCATCATTAAAGCATTTAAAAAGTAGTCTCATCATAATACATATTCATACATTTCATTCATCATTGAAATTCATTAAAACATCATCATGTATTAAAAATATATTTACTCATAAAGGTAATGGTAATTGGTAACTAAATAATGGGGTGTAACACAACAATTCAAATCTCTTGCCATTTTTCACTATGACTCTTACATACCTCCCTACATGGATCAAGATGACATTAATGGTCTTAAAATGAATATGATCAAGGACATATGAGGAATCTCATATGAATCTTGGTGACTATGGGCCCCTCTTAGACATTAATGGTTTACAAAAGCATACATTTTCTAATGTAAAGGGCATGGTTTCAAGTGCATGGTCATGTGAAGGTGATGCAAGAAAATAGGGGAGGCTTGTACAATTATAGACAACCATGTTTATTTCCCTTATATCTCTTGATGGTGTTGAAAGATATATGTTTTCCATATTGGAAAAAGAGAAATAAAGAGGATAAAATAAGAAGAGGGAAAATAGGAACAATTGCAGAACTAATAGAACAATGATATTCACAGGAAGCCCTAAGGTTTCAATTTCCAGTTAGGGGTAAATGTATCTTGGTATTATAATATTTTGGTTTGTCCCAAATTTTTAACCTTTATAGATTTAATTATTAAAGGTATAATCAACCTTAGTTGAGTGTCCATATGAATAATATACATTTTTGGATCTGTGTTGTTTAACTCACTAACTAGATGACTATAAAATCCTTGCAAAGCCTTTGTAAGGTATCTTTTTAGAATAATAAAGAAAATGTATGGGTACATACTCATGGATCACTATGTAAACTCGTTTAATATTCTACAACCAATTTTTTTGAATGTATGTGTAGAGACCAACTTGCCTATGCATTTTGAAAGGCCCATAGTCTTTTGTGGTATCTTGATTAAGGTATCACCTTTGGTTTTAGTTATTACATATTTTTTATGAACTCAGAGACTATGTTTCACAACTAGATAAAGACACCAATTTTCTACTGGCTCCATATCCCCATCATCCTAACAAAATCAAAATAACTTAATATTAACATATTTTCAATCTAATCTATTTTAGTGTTTTTCAACTGTCATGTTTGAATGCATATAAAATCATAAGGGGTTATTATAAAACGCATTCATTGATATTTATGTGGTATATTGTCTACTCTAATAATGAAACATATCTAACCATACAACATAGTAAATACGTAGGTTTTAACCATGAAATAAATAATTCAATTCCTTAAAAATAGGGAAGCAATTTTTTTTCTTTTCTAACATCATATTTTACACTTTGCATAATTGAAATCATAAAAAAAATTATATTTGAAATAGAATTACTTTTCAACTTGTAAAAGAAACACATCTTTCCAATTACAATTTTCATATAAGATTTACAATCAAGTAAACAGATTTACAAGTAAGTTCAAGGTCAAGAATTCCATATATGGATTAATCTTCCAATTCACAAGCCTCAATGTGTTGTCTACAAGAGGGAGAGCATCACCCAAGTTCTTTACCTCCAACCATAGACTGACGATCCCCTGCACACCTTCCAACTGGAAGTGACCCTACCCTTTAGCATAGAGCATAGACTAAGGAGCCCCTAGTATTTCCATATGAGTCTCTAGTGTTGTGTCCTACATAACCAATACGTTCATACAATTATAGACTTTTGATTGGTTATGTATTTCTAGAGCACAGTGAACTGACAAGTGCAAGCATAGACTTTTGTACCTACTTTGGCTAAAGTTTGAATTAAATTCAACCACTTCCTTAAAAAGTGGAGTTGTACGTTCACCCACCTCTAACTCAACTTGGAAACCTTAACTGACCTATAGATAACCCAAAATTATAGTTTGACCAAATGGTTTGATTCTTCATAAGATTTTTATTCATATAGTGATGACTCACTAAGACAATACTTGACTAGGTTGGTTAGTCTTGAACACCCATGTTACGATCTCGTAGCAACTTGGGTTTTGGCTTAGTGCCACTTGTTCAAGTCCTTATTGTAACTTGTGAGAGTAACTACTCTCTTATTTTTAAAATTTTTAGCTAAACATGATGATAAAATGTCATTGAATTGACCTTCCTGGTTTCATCTAATAATATTGACAACATGTTCAATAAGTTCAATAATAATATAACATCTTACATAGAAGGTTACTTAAAATAAGGTTTCAAGTTTTTAGTGTAAAACATAAGGTTATGTTCGTAAAGAACACCATATTAATTCACGTTATTCAAGATAATAAAATCATTTACGTTTACACAACATCCAACAAGGATCATATATATTGAAATTTTAATCTTTAAGTAACCTATTGGACTGCCCAAACTTGGAAATCTCACAAACTCTCAATCCTTTAACCAAAAACTATTCTTTATGGTTTAGGAATAATTAACAGTAAATGCATTTTTCAAACATGTTCATTTTCTAATTTCTCAAAAGGAACTATATACTCATATAATTATACAACAAGATATTTTTAACCCAACTAGGAAAATAATCTCATTTGAGAATTATAGTCTAAATCCTTTAGTTCATAAGCTAGAGAATTTCTACTCCACTCTACTATCTTTAACAAAGAAAATTGTGTTATCTATGCCCTATATACTTTTGGAATTCTGGAGTATTCTGCTAAGATAAAAACCCACAAAATAATAATAGCAATAATAATCATTCCCTCTAAAAAATTGAAGAATAGTGAAATAAACAATAAGTTACACAATAAATTAGAATAGAGATGTGCATGTGTAAACTTGGTACTTTTGCACTTATTAGAAACAATGCCACAACTCTGACAAGCAGCTTCTGAAAAATTCAACTCAAGAAAATAATAATAATGATACAGGAAACTCCTATAGAGAACAACAAACACTATTTGTTGCTTCACCACTTGTAAAACCACAATAATCCTTTTTCCAAAAGATAACTCTTTGTGCAATGCTAGCATAAGAAGAATGAAATTTAGCCCTCTCAAAACTCATGCCTCAATCAAAGAAAGAATGTGTACAACTAAAAGGAAAAACTATCCTCACAAAATTGCACTCTCTAAAGCACTATCTCCTCCAAAAAGTGAATGCAAAAACACAACAAAAGAGAAGATAAATCTCTCTTATTTTCCCATAAACGTATTGCCAACCCCATGAAAAAGACAAGAAAGATAAAAAGAAAAGCTCCTCTCCAACTTTGCCTAAGTCAAGCCTTCTTCACAATACCCAAGTCTCCAAGAAATATGAGAATAATAATTCTTGCAAGTGCGCTTCAAGCAACAACATCCCACAATCAATAGAAAGAATGATTCCCAAAGGATTCCCAATGTTAGGATAAGGCACACCTTACCCATTCTATGCATGTGCATTAACTCTCACTACCCTTCATTGCTCTGTGAATCTTCTTGCAACTAATGGCCCTAAATTTCACAACTATTTCAACACAAAACTAATGAAAACTCTAACTAGAGAAGAGATGTGTTTTTCTTATTTTTTTACCTATGTGTGCACTTGAGGAGGAGCTACAACCATCCAGTCACAATACCCTCATCACAAATTTTCAGTTAGCAATATAATATTGAATTTTTTTTCATTATAGATCTAGAGCCCAATTTCTCTCTTACTATGAGTGCAAACGAACTGTAAAGTGAGTTAATTTAAAATATATAGGATTTTTTTCACTATTTTGGAAAGTCATTCATGTAAAATTGAACAATATAGGTATACCTTGCACCTTTCTATCATGGAATGCCATCTTGTCTTAGTTTTCCTCACTAATTAATCCCACATTTCAATTACATGCATTTGAAGTCTATTTACATTTTCCATATTATAGGTTTTAGAATAGATGGTAGTAGTAAGTGGTGAAGGTAGTATCCCTCTAACACCATATAAATGGTGAGCACTCTTACATATATCTTAGCATTAGCCATATTTTCAAGATTATTATTATGATCTTTATTTATTTTTTGTAGGTCTAGATGTAGGGCAATGACAAAGGTAAGTACATGTAATGAAATAACTTGCACAAAAAAAATTGATAGATGGTCAAACTGGTGATCTTGAGGGTGGGCTCTGACAAGCGTTAATGGAGGCGTATGGTGTCTTCGCCTTGTGATGGCCACTGGCCATCGTGGGTTTGGTATTCTAACCTTTTGCCTCCTAGTGCCTTGTGTTTTATTTTGTGTTTATTGTCTTGCTATCATTTTCTGGTGTGGCCTCCTAGAGGTATCCTCCTGCCCTATGAGAACACCCTGGATGCATCATTTTTGTTTGTGATTCACCACCTTGTTTCCCTAGAACTGCTTGTGAGGGGAAATTCATGGAAGAGATCCTCCATCATTTGGACAACCCCCATGGGGGTGTGGCAATTAACCAAACTTTAAACCCTCATGGAGGTTTAGATAATGGAAGTCGGTCTTTTAGAGATATCGTAGCCGAAAAAGGTAAGCAGGTGATCCTAGATTCAACACACTTCCTGACAGTTAGTGATGGAGGGTGCAGCGGAAACCCTAACCTTGGAAGCGAATCAAGTAAGTACCCTCCTCTGGATAGTAGATAATAATTATAAATTCCAAATGATGGTATTCCTTCAGCCCTTGACAATGAAGATTCTAGATTAAAAAATGTTACAACTTTTTTTGCTACATTAGATATTTCAAAAATCTCAACGAGGAAATACCTCGACCAGTGGATGATTAATTTATGGAATAAAATTTTAGGATTTTTCCATTCATTTTGTAGAATGATACAAAGAGGTATTTTCTTAATTACTTTCAAAAATTCAAAAATGCAAGAACATGTAATTAATAAAGAGTTCTAGTCGGTTGGGAATTCAATGTTTAGGGCTATCGCCTGGTCATCCAACCTTTTGTGTGAAGAAGTGCTTGCACTTTCTTACCCTAGATGGATAACTTTGCAGAATCTTCCTTTGATTTTGTGGAATTTCATCTCACGGTTGGTTGTGAAGTTTGGGAGGGTTTTTGAGAATTGAGGACTCAAAAAATGCCCTTCCGCATCTAGACGTGAGGATTTTAGTGTCAATAACTCCAGGTATTGAGATCCTAGACGAGGTTGAAATTGAAACTGGTCCATTTTAAATTTCCAAATCAAGTTGTTGGAGGGTTTGAACATGTGTTTCCTCTACAAAAGAGAGGGACGTGTGAGGAAAGATTGCCCTATAATTCAAAAATGTGCCACTATGAATAAAAAAAGAGCACCGTCCATTGGGACAAAGGAGCCCTTTGGTGTGGTGGAGACCAAGGAGCCTGAGGGAACTAAGGACTTGGAGAGGGTGGCCCATGGTGAATCAACCGACCCCAAAAGAAATGCTCTAACCCTAATCGAAGATAATTGTAGCACTGAATCTATGGGTGCTCTTGATAATGTATCAATTTTGTCGCTTGAGGAAGCAATCCTGGTTCTTGAGAAGGGAATATTAGAAAATGAAATCCTTGTGGTGGATGATTGCTTTGGGATGACACCCTAAAACCCATGGAAAGATAATGTAAACTATGCATAATCTAAAAATTTTGGGGCCAAAGCGACCAACCACACCCCACTTAAGGATAGGCCCAAACCCTTGGACCACAAACTTAATGCTCAAGAGCTAGTCTTGGAGCAGATAAAAAAGAAAATTAATGTGAATAAAAAAATCCTTAAGGCCGTGAGATCTAAAATTAAAGCCTATGTTCAAGCTCTCAGTGATTGTCGGGTAGAGTAACCCCATTTTGAGACCGAACAAATGGAAGATGTAACCATTATTTCTAATAATAATATTCAAAGTTCTATTGATCCTCTAGTCTTAGATTCGGCCTTCACTGAGCCACGGTTAGGGGATTCGGGACAAAAGATCTTGATCCCTTCTAGCATGGAGGATACTACCCATAAACTCAAGGTGGACTCTAGAGGCTATGGGTCTTAGTGTCGATTGGACCTAAGATTAAAGGAGGCAATAGCTAATGCCAAAACAATGATCCCTAAAGGGGAGGCTAATAATAAAGAACTAAATTTTGCATGTCAAAACTGGAACTTAGATGAGGCAAAAAACTTATTTGTATCTAATGAGGCTAGTCCTCCCCAAGCTAAATAATTTGTTAAAACTACTTCAACCCCACTAAGAGGCTTGGGAGATGTTGGTCAAGAAAAAATATCCAAAGGAAGGCAATGACCTGGATGTTGGGAAAGATAAAAGAAAATTTGTAAAAGAATGGATAGGATAGAAAAAAAGAGGGAGAAAAAGAAATAGGAGGACATGATACCCTATAAAAGAAGTGAGAAAAGGAAAAAATAATTCCCTAAATGCTTTGAGGGATTCAAGAACCTAGAGGATGAAACTCAAGATATGGATGCTAGTGAATCTTAACTGCTTTTCTTGGAATGTGAGGGGACTTGAATCCCCAGACATAAAATATTGTATAAGAAGGTTTGTTAACCAAATCAAAAACAAAGATGTGGTAATGTTACAAGAATTCAAAGCCACTAATTTCAACTTGGAATCAAATCTCAAATTCATTTGGAGGCATTCAATCTCTTTCACTACCAAACACGAGAAAGGAAAAGGTGGCTTTGTAATTCTGCTAGCCAAGTAGTGGAAAAATTGGGTGAAAGATCATGGTACCTCACCTTGTAATACAGTGGTCTAGATTTTTCTAGAAAAGGAAAATATAAAATTTTGGGTCTATTCCATCTATACCCCTAATGAATATAGAGAAAGATGTGAGTTGTGGGATTAGTTAAGCAAGCTTCCTGACATCCCATGGGTGTTGAGCGGTGATTTTAATATGGTAGAGAATCAAGAGGATAAGTTGGGTGTGGTTGACTTGGGGTGGAAAGGAAATGAGAAGTTTTTTGGTACAAGACAAAAAACAAACTAAAGTTAGTGGACCCACTTGAGGGTAAAAAGAAAGAGAACAAAGAAATTTGGTATACATGGTGCAATTTCCAGAGTGGCAATAGAAGGATCTATTGCAGGCTTGATAGGTTTTATGCCAATAAGAACATGTTCTCCTTTGACCTAGTGGAAGGATCCAACTCAAGAGTTAAGGTTAACCCTTGGACTCTCTTTGATCATCACTCCATTACAACAAGACTAGAATTTGGGAGCAAAATCAATACCCCTCCCAAGAGAGTAAGAAATTTTATCATCAATTCAAGTCTTCTAAGAGGGGAAGATTGTAACAATGCAATCTTCACTTTAAGAGAAATAAACAAGTGGTTGCTTCGGGGAAAATATTCCATTGAAAAATGGAACATTGTACAAAGTTAGCAAAGTATATTTCAAACCATTGGGGAAAAAAAAGAAAAAAATAGGAGGAAATCTGAGAACCTGCTACAAGAAAAACTCTTCCATGCTGAGGGACTGATCCAAAATGATCCCCAAAATTTGGAGGTAAATGAAGAAATCATAAGCATCAGGGGGGTCTAAGGAAAATCCAGAACTATAGAGATCAAGGTCTCAAGAAGAGGGCAAGGCTGAATTGGACAACCCAAGGGGATAAAGGGACCAAGTTCTTCAAAATATTGAAAGATAAGGAAGTTAAGGAGTAGGTAAATGCCATCTGGGATGAAGGGGGGATGGCTAAAGACTTAGATGGCATCAAAGATAAATTCTTTCAGTTTTATAAGGACCTCTTCCCGGTGAAATGTAATAGCACACTCTACAAGGAGGCTAGAGAAATGTGTAGGAGCCTAATTCCAAGGAAAGTGAAAAAGGAAATGGCAGATAGGTTAAGTAAACCATTGTCTCAAGAGGAGATTAAAAATACAATCCTTTAAATTTGCAATGATAAGGCACCTGGGATCGATGGCCTACCAATAGAGTTTTATAAGGTAAATTTAGACTAGGTTAGCGAGGACCTGCTACAAGTCTATAACGAGGCACTTGAAGTTGGCTCACTAGGAAAGGAAATCAATCAAGGTATCATAAAAATCATTCCCAAAGAAGGAGATAAAACCTTCGTGAAAAATTGGAAACCAATCACCTTACTAAATGTATCATATAAAATACTTGCTAAAGCCATCTCCCAAAGGCTAACTTTGGTTCTTCTTGAGGTCATCAATAATACCCAAACAAGATTTATAAAAGGGAGATACATTTTAGAAAACCTTTTAACTATTTGGGAAGCAATGGAGTGGGCTAGGACTTCCAATCAAAATATAGGTATGCTTCTACTAGATTTTGAGAAGGCATATAACATAATTGAATGGCCCTTCATCCTGATGGTGCTAGAACATTTGGTTTTCCATAATCATTGTGTCAAATGGTCAAAATCCTCCTAAAGGATGCCTCAACAAGAGTAGAAGTCAATGGGGACCTTACAAAAAAGATAATCCTACAAAGATCCATAAGGAAAGGGTGGCGCCTTGCACCTTCCCTTTTTGTCATTGATGTAGATGCACTACACTACATACTAAGGGACTCCACCTTGAGTCCTAGAGTGCAAGGCATCTCCCTCCCAAACAAGGAATAGTTAATGAATGCACAATTTGTTGATGATACAACACTCTTTGTGAAATTGGATAAAGAAAATTTTGAAAATCTGCTAAGGAAAATGGACTTACATGCCAAAGTAGCTGGTGCAAAAATTTCTAGGGAAAAATCCACGCTATTAAGTTGGGAAAAACATCAATTGAATTGGCTTGAGGAGCATGAATTCCATTGGGGAGGCACCGGTAAGATTGTCAGGTATCTTGGGATACCATTTACAATCAATCCTAACTTAAAGGGAATGTGGGAATGGTTGAAAAACAAAATCATTAAGAAGCTGGAAGCTTGGAATAAGCAATACCTCTCAAATGCAGGGAGGGCATAGGTGTGTCAGAAAATACTTTCCTCCTATAATATCTATTATGCTTCATTTTGGTTGTTCAATGGGTACCAAATAAATGAAATTCAGAAGTGCATAAGGAAATTTCTCTAGTTAGATGGTAAGGGTTGCAAGAAAAGACATGTAGTCTATTGGGATTGATGTTGTTTAGAAAAGTAGAAAGGGGGTTTGGAGTTGAAGGATCTCAAAAATCAAGGGATAGACCTTGTTGTCAAATGGATTTGCAAAATTTTAGTGGGAGATGAACCTTGGAAGGTTTTGGTAAGAAACAATATCAGTAATGGGGTGCCCAATAATGCAAAATCTTGGAAGAATCTACCTATCTCCAATCTCTTGTTTGGAAAGTTCCCAATCTCCCCAATGGGGTCAAGTGCATTCAAAAGCTTGTGGAAAGCCTGGGAGTTGACATTGAATTAAATAAGAATATACTCAATAGATATGTCTAGTGGAATATTTACCACAATAATAAGCCATTGGCACTCCTTCAAGGATGCTCGATTAAAGATTGGAACTAAAAAGGAATCTCACTAGTCAATAACATGTTTGAGAATGGTGGGTTGATCAATTGGGAAACCTTAAAATAGGATTTTAATCTCCCTCAAACCCAAAAAAGAACCTATGAAAGGATAAGGAATCACAACTTTAATTTAGATCACTTAAATCCTGGTGCTTTAAATAGCAATCAAGAACTAATGTGGTTGAAAGCTAAAGAATTAACCTGACTCAAAGAAAAATAAATTTATAAAGCTATAGATAGCCCACCTAACTTGGCTAATCTTCTTAATAAAAATTGGAACCTTAACCTTAATCAGAAGCAGTGGGAAAAGACTTTCACCAACATTTTGGGTAATGTTGTTGAGCCTAAAAAGGCAGGTTTCAAATGGATGTTGTTGTTGCATAAGTTGTCAAGCTTTGACACTAAAATCAATGCTTCTATTTGTGATGTTTGCAAAAAAACTGAATCTCTTTATCATTTGTTCTTTGACTATTTTTATGCTAAGGAAGTGTGGAAATTGTTTCAAATTAACTTGTTTGGGTGAGGAGAAAGAAAAGAAAAAAAAGATAAAAGATATAGTTTTGGGGAAAATTGATAAAATAGGAAAGGCTCCTAATTTATTTTGGTTGATTCTAACCACTGAAATCTTGTGTCATTTATGGAAATCTAGAAATGCAGAAAAATATCAAGGCACTAGGAGGAAACTTACTGAGTCTAATAGAAGACTCATAGTGCACAATGTGTATATGCAGGTATCAATTACACTGGAGGTCTCCAAGGAAAATTTTTAGAAGTTGATGAAAAATGGAAAAGTGGAGATCAAGAAAGAGGAGTTGATCCAAGTGAATCAATGGCTGCTCTGCAAACCAGGATTGAAGTACCTTATGAAAGAGAGCCATAAAGTTGACACAAAGGAAACAAGAGTGAAAAGAAAGTTGAAACAAGACTGAGACTCATTTTATATTTTTTTTTGATGATCTGATAATGTAAAAACTATGTAAATTGAGCCCTATGTGGCCTAATATATAGCATATAGATCTATAGCTTATATTCCATTCTATTTTTGGAAGGAATGTAACTCTGTAAGGTTGATCAACATGATCAATTTTGTAAACTATTATGAATACAAAAAAAACTTGCATAGTAAAATAATTAAATAGAAAATATAGAAATATAATTAGGATTCTTATAAATACTTGGTAATAATAAGTCATATTAAGGGGGCAAACCTCTATAAGTCTCCAACAAGAATATATTTTAGAATATGATTATAAACTACTACTTATTACCTCCTAGATATATACCATAATATGCCTTGGCTAGCACCTAGGCTAACCTAACTACCTAGTTAAGGTTATATAAATTATCGTATAACTTAATTAATGCTTATTCTAGCCACATGTCAATTACACATATTCCAATAGAATTAATGGATTAAGGTTGTAAAAATACAATTTTAGGGTCCCATACACCTATTTCAAGAAATAACACCTACTATCCATGTAGATTGTCAAACTCAAGGGGGCAACTATGTAAGTGCCCAAAATTGTACAAGCATATATGACAACTTGATGGTGATTTTGTGGTTTAGCTCATGACCCACATGGTGTGAATAAAACTCCATATAATACTTTTTGAACTTAATGGAAGCATGTACTTAGATTTGAGGGCCCTCCCTTGCTCATATTTCATCCTCTCTAGCCTTTCACCTTCATTGAATACCCTTCTACTTCTTAGATTTAATTTTGCACCTTTTAAATGGTGGGTTTGCCTAAGCATCCCCAAGGTCACTTGGGAAACCTACCATAGTAAAATGTACTAGTAAAAAGGATGACCTTGGCTAGAAAAGGGGTGACCTCAACATTTTAGATTGACGTGTGAAACTTTTAATTTTATTTAGTTATCGACCATTTTTGCACCTAAACTCAAGCTTAGGTCATTCTTAACTCCACCCACTTTTGAAAATTAGATTTTGATTCCCCTCTAATTATGAATTTGATTATTTTTTCAAGCCTATTTAAACACCCCCGTGTGGATTCTAAATGGTCTTTGGTTCAATGGAATATTCCTTTAGGAATTGTGATTTTGTTGCCTCACCATTCATATTTGATTGAGTAGTCTAGAAATTTATTTTAAGGTCTCTAAGCTAAAGTTTATTTTTTCTTGTACGTAACATTTGCAACCTTCAGGATTTTTGTTAGTTAGTTCGAAGTTTCAAGTTTTTTAATTATAGTAGCATAGAACTCTTCCATTTCCCCTTTTCTTGGCTCCTTGTATTCTCATCCTTCTTCCATCAAGTGGATTACCCTCAGATAAAGCGAAGAGGAGATTACATTAGCTAAGTCATCAAAGATATACATGCCATTTGCATCTTCACCAAGAATCTTAGATATTAATCTCTAGGTGTGAAGTTAAATAGTTTACTTCCAAACACTTGAATGAAAGTAGTAAGTAAATTAGATTAAGTGATCTTCACCTTTCTTGAATCCTTGAGATTTTATCATTACATCATGGATTAGTAGTAGTCAAATAGAATTCACTTACTTCATTGAATTAGTTTAAATTAGATTGTAGGATTTATTTTTAATTTGGAATAACATTTTTCAATGCATTTCATAAATCCCTTCTAAACAAGACAATGCAATAAGAAATTGATCCTATGCTAATAGAACAAGACAATCACTAAAATTAAATAAAATAAATTCTCACATTACATTATATTTAGAGTCACTTATTTCATTTAGTTAGCTACTTAGATTATATTTTTATTTGGGAAAATACAAAAACATAGATTACTTTCTTATTTCTTGCATTTATATTCATTTAGTAAAATTTCACTCAAATATCAAGTAATCAAAGTCCTTGCTAATGAGCCAAGTAAATCAACCAAAAAAAATAACAAAAGAACATTTAGCAATCAAAACCCTTGTTAAGAAGACAAGGTGATCAATCAAAATGAGGAAATCAAATCAAGCATCATATAAATAAAAACATTCAAGCAAATCAAACATACACATGCAATTAACACACTAGGATTGAATTATCAATCAATGACTACCTGTGATGGAGAAGGTGCGCGTAGGCAGGAGGTTTGAAACCTACGATGGAGAAGATACAGATGATGTAGATGACGATGGAGACCAAATCAGGGGTTTCTTGGCAACTGAGCAATCAATGGTGGTTGTGTTTGGTCCTTTCTAGATTGTAGTTCTTGGATTGGGGTATGGTGCTGACGGGAAGGAGAGTTGCTCTCTTTTGGTCTGGGTGCAAAGCTTTCTCTCTTGGTCTATAGTGTGTGGGCTCTAGAGGAGGTTAGCATTTCTGCTTTCCCTTGATTTTCTTATTGGCATTGCCTTGGGAGGGTGTGGTTTCTTGTATTCTTGTCCCTCTATGGGGCTGCTTACTTTGTTGTGTGAGTGCTTTGGGCTCTTTGAGTATTTCTTGTTGCAGAATGGGTAGATCTTTGTTCCTGTTTGGTGCAATAGGAAGGCTTGGTGGTTCCTCATGCTTGTCTATTCTATTTATGGCTTCTTCTTGGGGGTCCTTCACTTCTACCTGTTGTTTGCTTAGTGGCTCTGTTTTGGGGTGTTTGGTTCTTGGTGTGTTTTGGGTTCTTCCTGTCCCCTCTCTGTGGAGTGTTGGTGGCTCCCTCTGGTTGGGTGTTTAGAGTTTTGGCTTATCTCTTGCTTTGACTGGCATGTTGGGGTTGCTTGGTGTTCTTTCTTGTTGGCCCTTCTCCCTATTTCCATCTTGTTTGGGGGCCCCTATTCCTATTGGGGTTTGGTTTTCCTTGATCATTCTGAGTCTGGAAATCTACATTTGGTGATGATGAGTGTCTTTGGTCCCTCTTTGGTGAGGCCACCCTCTTTGTTGTGGCTGTCCCCTAGGTTGTTGATGTTGGGGTTTGTGGTCTTCTTGTGGAATGAGTTGCTTTATGTTTATATTCTAATGGCTCAGTTTTTTTGGTCTATTGTGAAGGCTCTGAAGTGGGTGAGCAAATGACTTCTTGTTGGGTTAATGTTCAAGTTATGTTTGGATACCTAGATGAGTTCTTATTTGAAAGTTGTTAAGGTGGACCTATGTTGTTTATTTGTGATTCTTCTCCTCTTCCACAATTTTTTTTGGCCCAGTGTTTACCGAAGGATACTATTGATGTGTGTTGGAATACTGTGTTGGCTTTCTCCTTTGGTCCTATGCAGGTGGACCTCTCTCAGCTATTCTTATTGAGGTGGGAAGTTCTCCTATGGAGGTGAAGATAGAGGGTGTTGGTGATTTCCAGTTGTGGTGGCCTTGTTGTTCATTTCATCCTTTCCAAAAGTTGGGAGCTCATGGTTTCAAAGCTGCCTTCCTGGTTCGAGAAGTGGCTTTGTGCCTAGTGGTTTGTTGTGCTCTCCATCTCCCCTATTAAGGTGGGGTGTTTGGATTTGCTAAAGTTTTTGATTAGGGGTATGATTGTGTCTTACACCATTATGTAGATTATCTTTTTTAGCTTAGTGGTGTCCTCCATGAGTGGCTGGTTTGCTGATGCCTAGTGGATGTAGGTGGGTTATGTGTGTATCTAAAGGGTTTTTGGTCCTGGTTAAAACCAAGTTGTTAAAGGGTCTTAGGCCCTTGCCTGTTTGTAAGATGCAACATGTGTAGTCTTGTTAATCCTTAGGGGTTTTTGTGGGGCTATTGTTGGTTTATGATGTATCTTAATTGCAACCTGCCTTTCTTTGTATTAGGTTTTGGGCCCCTTCAAAACCCATTTTTTTACCTCTAATCAAAACACACTAGGATTGGACATATTCATCTCTTATCTCTCCCATCATCATGATCATATGTCTTTCAATTAGAGAGGATTGGGTAGAATCCATTCTTAGAAAACTCATATCACTCTTCTAAACTTGGGAATAATCAATCAACAATAAGTTCAAGAGAAAAATATTATTTTATAATACATATAAGAAGATAACACTAGGGGGGTGGTGGGCCTAACTCGATTGGCTAAAGCATCTTGTTGCAGGTAAGAGGTCACGAGGTATAGTCTCCCCACCGTCCCCATGGTACTAGAGGGCGTTTCATGCCAGCGTCATCGGTCATGTGGAAAATTTTTACCAAGCACACTACAGTTTATAGGGGGAGGATACCCAGCTGATTCCTGTAGTCTAAAAAGAAGAAGATAACACTAGGTAAAGAGAGAGAGCTCATTTCTAAGAGTTGATTGAAGCTAAAAATTTCTAGCTAAAAAACCTTTCTCATTAACACTTAGTAAGAGCTAAACATAATTTGTGCTAAAAGTACTCCCAACCACATGAGGATTGTCATAATAATACCTCTTCATAGGTTTTCTACAGATCACCCTCACATTCCAACCACAATACCATTCATCAACACAATCATCCACCATCAAGCATTCTTTCCTTGTGAAGTGGGCCATTAAAACAACACAACTATGCTACACACAAATTCATTGACATTCCTTTCTCATGAAGAGGGTAGTGCTTTAGGATCTCCCCATTCCATTGGCTTCTACCACACAAGTAGGAGTGATTCATCCATAGGTAGGCCACATGAGTGCAAAAAATGTGTCATCTCATGTCGTACTTATATTCTATCACAAGGGATCAATATGCAATTAGCACTTTATCTCTTGCATTAGTCATATTAACAAACATGGAAAATCCTAGTTCATATATATTAGGTTAGTTTGGTATTCATGTTATATTACATTTTTTACATCAAGTCTTGATCGCTTAGCATCACAATCACATAATTATCATTTGTATCTTTTGTTGCTTGTCTTTCAACTTTATCAAAACCATCAAATCAAACAATGTGGCTTGACTAAGGTAAAAAGAGGGGAGCAAGTTGTCTCCCACACTTTGCATTGCAAGTTTCAACTGTGTCCCTCAACACCACCAAGTCTTATATTAAAATGTATAGGATCAAGTAAAACTTGTATGTAGACATAGAATATATGAAGACAATGGGGTTAGCTCTACAACAAAATATCAATATCATAGAAAAAGAGTCAAAATTGTAGCTATTGGGTTCAAGGCCATAAGTGTAGGATTGACCTAAAATAATACACAACACAATTTAGTTGGAACAAACATCTCAATTTATTCATCTAATATTTAGTTGTAAACATGAAATCAAAATAAAAGGATAAAGCATTGAAAATAGAAATAAAACACAATTACTCCAATATGTGAAAATCTCTAATTGAGTGCTTAATGGATGTGCTCATGATGCCATTGATATGTGGGTGCTCTCATTCTACTAGAATAATATTAGTATTCATTGGATTTTAGATTTAATAACCTAATGATGTTATAAAGATTGATGGTAAAAATGATGAGTGAGATGAAAATTATTTTAATTTTTTATTATTGAGTTAAGTGAATTGATGAGTGAGTTAGAAGAAGTTAAATGATTGCATGGAGAATAGATGAGTGAGTGATGGAGTTCACATATTACATGAGGGAGTTGATTGATTGCATGGAGGAGTAAACTAAATAGATCGATGAGTGGACTGATTTGATTAAAGAGTTAATTTATTTTAATTTATTAGTTAATTAAATGATATGGAATTTGAAGATTTAATTATTTATTTAATGAATAATTGAAGAATATGAGGTGGAATTTAGGATATTAATTAATTTATTTGATGCATAATAGATAGTAGGTGGATTTTGATATTTTATTTAAATAATAGATAATATGAATAAATCGTTTATTTTAATTGAAAAATGAAGAATATTTAATAAAATGATGATGCACTAAGGATTAATGGTAATAATAGAAAGATAATATATATTAATAATATATTAATGATGATGATTAGTGAACAATATGACAATAAAAATGGAAAAAATTTAGAGCACTAATTTTAAAAAATTAGATAGCAATCATCCATCATAGTCATTCCAGACCTTCTCTTCCTCTGCACCAAAATACATTTTTTTTTTAATTATTTTATTTATATTTCAAATCCAATTATATACACATTTTTATCTCAACTCTCTCTAAAATAATTTATTTATTATTATTTTAAAATAAGTATTTCATTCGCTCGAAATAATTGAGTTTATCTTGAAATTTCCTTGAGAGTTATCACGCCAACACGAGGCACCTAAAATTCCACTATGACTGATCTAACACGTAACGTTGGCCAAGGCGCTACACCTTACCATACAAACCTTAGCGTAGGTAGATTAGGAATTCTTTAGACAAACTGAAATCTACCTAATGTCTCTAAAGTGAAATTAATTAAATAGTTGGGATTTAGAAGGGCCATGGGCGGAGAGACAAGCGTTGGTATTCCACTCCCTCCAAACACGTATACAAAATTCCTTCATACCCACGACTTTTTCCTAATGACCGCCCGCGCGAAGGTGGGATGAAAAGCTCAAACAAAACCCTGGAAAAATCTCAGTTATCATCTAGAAAGAAAAAGTCTCCCATTGCCCATTCTCCTGGGGGAGGTATTATCGGCGCGCAATTGGCTCCGCGTAAAGCGAAAACGTGCACCCTCTTACCGACTTTTGTCATATAAATTGCACCGTTCACTCACAAACAATCTTCTCATCGCTTTGCAGGGCTTTCTTGTCATCAGACGAGCAGTCTGCTCTGAGATCTGAAGCGTAACGTTAGGGTTTCTGTCTTCTGTGAGATCTGAAGCGTTGCGTGGGGGTTTCTATCCGCTGTGAGATCTGAAGCGTAGCGTTAGGGTTTCTATCTGCTGTGAATACTGAAGCGTAGCGTTAGGGTTTCTGTCTTCTGTGAGATCTGAAGTGTAGCGTTAGGGTTTGTGTCTGAATCAACTGAAGGCTTTATTGGTATTTGGTGGTCTGAATTCTGATTCTTGCCGTGCCTTTACTCAATTGCCATTATGCCTCATCTGGGTAGGATGCATCTCCCACATCTTTCTTTGCAGTTGAGTTCCAAGAAAGGGGCGGAGTTTTACAAGGATGTGCCCAAGGGCTGCCTTGCTCTCTACGTTGGGCAGGGAGAAGAACAGAGGCGTTGTGTGATACCGGTGGAATACATAAACCATCCCCTGTTCGAGAAGCTTCTGAAGGAAGCCGAGGAAGAATATGGGTTTGAGCAGAAGGGCAGTATTTCCATTCCATGCCATGTCTCGGATTTCCAGTACGTGCAGGAGGTCATCCACAGAGAAAGTCATTTATCTCACCGCCATGCCCATGTGAGCTGCTTTGGTTGATAAAGATGGAATTCAGTCGATCTGTGAGTGAGGAGATAACTCAAATCTTAGCTCACAGGTCTCCCCTGTTCTTCATTTCTGTTTCTTGGTTTGATTTGGGAGGCAAGGGTTTGTGTGTTCGTTAATCCAACTGATTAGAGAAAAGAGGAATTGTGTATATATGTATAAAGTATATATAAACATGATTTGATTATTCTTGTAATCATGACTTGTTCATGGAGCATTTTGGGTCTATTAGAAAAAAACATGAATGACTATGTTCTTGGAAGGGGCAACAATCCACCTCAATTTGATGGCAACTTTCTTTTTTTATTTGTATTGTTTTATGTTTTATGTTTTAAATCTGAATTGCAAATATTTCATAAACATATAATACTTACTTTCTTAAAGGAAAAAAATATAGATTTGTCTAAGTTTATTTCATTTCATTATTTAACATTTGTTATTAATTGTTATTAGATGCAAGGGTTACTTTATATAAGTTTGTATATATATGAGTGTATGTACATTCATTGTTTGGTAGATTGTATAGTTTCTTTTCTTTCTAAATTTTTATATTATTTGTGTTAATTTTTATTTTATATTATATATTATGTAAAGTTGATGTCTTTAAATAAAGCAAAGACACCATTTTTAAAAATATGTAATAAATAAAATAAAATAACTCTTTATTTACTTTTTTTTTTTATGTATCTATACTTTATTTTAACAAAATATCTTTTCAACAAATACTTAATCACAAATAAAATTGTCAATAGTTTTTCAAAAGTCAAATAAAAACCTACATCTAATTATAAAATATCCCCTTCAAAATAAAAATAAAACAAAATATTACCTCAAAGAATAGATAACATCACTACATAGAAGGAAAAGGAACCTACATCTAATTATAAAATATCCCCTTCAAAATAAAAATAAAACAAAATATTACCTCAAAGAATAGATAACATACATAGAAAGAAAAGGATTAATAAATGATAAATAAAATAATAAATAAATTTATTGAAATAGTTGTGTATATAACACATTATCTTTAATAAATAATAAAAATTGAAATAAATCATTTATTTTTATTTATTTAATAATATTGTAGAAAACGAAAAAAAATTAAATAAAATAATCATTTTTTTTCAATAAAAAATATCATTTATAGCTAAATTATGTGCATATGTACTAAAATAAAATAGTTTGAAGCAAAATAAAATAGTTAATTAAATTAAATAATTCTATTGTTTAAAATGTATCTACATATTTATTTATATGTTTGGGTGTAACATTAGTAGTTTAAATGTATACTAAAATTTAATATTTATATAAAAGATAAAATAATTTTGTAATTATAAGTCTATTTAATACAAATAAAGATTAATGTATTGGGCCCTTTACCCTTAAAATATAAAAAAAGATTATCTAAATAAAAGTCTACATAACTACCACTAGCCAATTAGAGATCAGAAGAAAAGAAGAAGTCCAAACAAAACTCTTACAATAATAGGAAGGATAAGTTGGAAAAACACTCATGCGAAAAAGATAAATTTTCTAAGACTAAGGGCCAAGAAAACTTGAAACCTAAAGAAGCCAAACCAACACCCAACGGCCAAGAAAACTTGAAACCTAAAGAAGCCAAACCAACACCCAACGCACAAATGAAAAAAATAGGAAATAAAATAGAGAATTGTAGGAAGGTAAGCCTCCAATCACTAACTCCTATATAAACATCTAGAGAAGATTCTAAAACCCATGGCATCATGTTCTAACTTTGGGTCGCAATAACCATATGTGTAGGAGCCAAATTGCAAGCACCACCAAAGTTAGTTATAGTCAAAATAAACCCCATGAATAACCTCTTGATGCAAATTAACATTTTACACATTGCAACTATGAATACAAGAAACGTAGTTATTTTAAATACAATATCTAAAAGATAATTATCAATCTCAAAATGCCTATCTATCTTAAATAAAAATATAATATAGGTGCCTCAAGAATGTCTCTCAGCATCTTTTATATATGTATTTAAGATATCTATACTAATTAATATTCTACCATATCATTATATAAAGGAAAGTAAAGTTTTTCCCTAGTATGTTGTCTTGACAAATTAATGAACTCTATGAACCAACAAATGGTTATTTAAAAGTAGAAATTATTACTCTATAAATCTCTTCAAGATCATAACAACCTTTTAAATCTTAGTATATATAGACATAAGTTAAAACTAGGGATGGGTAGTGAAAGTGTAAAGGAAGGAGTAGTAAAAGAGTCATATTGGCAAAGTGTATATGAATATGTGTGGACATAGATGAGATCGAATATATATATATATATAAGAATGTGTAAATGGTGATGAGAGAAGGATTGGGAATGAACCAAACATTGCATAATAGTGTCATTTGTTGATATGTAATTATATTGTCATTCCATCAAAATGGGCCTAAAAGCAAAGGGGAATCAAAATGGGTATGTAAATTTAACCAACACAAATTTAAATAATATTTGTTATCCCCCTTGTATGGGGAATGCCTATTACAATGCAAATTTGTTGATAATTTCTAATTGCAAATTCTATACCTTATATGGGAGTGTTGGCTTCTCAGATGACTCACATGTGCCTCACCTCTTATCTTTGTGTAGGATTTCCCATCTCTTCCTTAGGCTACCATTCTTGGTCTTCCCTTTAGGGTGAGTATTATGTGTGGAGGGGATGGTCAACTTCATCATGCAGATCCAAATGTTGGCACTCATGATTTGGGTTTAACATTAACAACTAGGGTTCCTTTCTCACCCTCATTCTCTATAGGCTCAAATGGTTGCAACTTTAGATTTGTTAGTGATCCTTACTTGATTCCAAAATATATTTTTTGTCATTAGGAAGGAGAGATTGAGGGTTGACATGGGTTCTTGTTCTTTTGCACCTATGGTGTCCCTATCTAGTTTTCCTATCATGTTTGTTGTTGCTAGGGTGTGGCCTTCAACTTGAAGGAAGATTGTCATGATATCCCCTTTTTTGGATTAAAATAATTAACATTATTTAAGGTGGGTCCAATAATTTAATTTTAAGGGCTTCTTAATAATGGTATTATAACTAGAATTATTTTTAAATACTTGGAGGGAAATTTAGGACACAAGGGCCCAATCTGAAAAGGTATATCAAGGAGGTGCCAATCTTCATTTGGGGGTCATTCAAGTTATCCTTTGCACATTTTCAAATTTGAGTTTGTTCAATCTAGGGAATCAAAGGATGAAAATCCTTGGTTTGTTTAGGGTTTGAGAGGATTGGATCCCTCTTGAATTCCACATAAATGGGATCAAGGATGAAAACCCTTATAAATCTAATCTTGGGTAATTTCATTTGGGGATCATAACTATGCTAATTTTTGGAGGAATCAAAGTTTTCTACAATGTTAGCTACTAATTTTTGGAGATTTTATGAAAGGATCTAGCAATAGGGTGAATTAGATTTACAAGAAAATATTTGTGTTGGTGTGAATAAATGTCTTGTACCTAGTTAATTCCTTACTAGGGACTTAGGGGACATATTCACATGTTAAGCTTACTTAGGTCCTAGGAATCTTTCTAGAAGAATTAGTTTGCATGTCTAGATTTATATTTTTCCTACGTAGTTATGATAAGTTGTCTCATATCATAATATTAAGACACTTGTCATAATCTTATGTTATCTTATGTCTCACCTTGGCTATATAATCAAGGGTCTCTCATACATTGTATATCCATTGAATTCTATTTGCATAATTGATAAGAATACAATTTACTCTTGTCATATTGATCTTCTCTCTTTGTGCTTTCCTTTTGGCCTCTAGATCTTGGCAGACTATCTCCATAGCCAATTCCAACATGGTATCAAAGTGGGTTGGGTGCCTTTGGTTAGCCATTTTTTTAGAGATATTGGTAAATCTTGAAAATTTGAGCATGCTCTTCTCTTGCATCGTATGATGATCTGGAAAATCATAAAAACTTGATAGAAATACTGGATTTTGGGAGGGTTCCTCTTTGTGGCTTTATATTGCAAGTTCAAATTGGAGCTTGTTGGTGCAAATCTGAGCTCACCATTGAGTTCAAGGCATTTGAGAAAGTCATTTTTGCCTTTTGTTTTGTCCAAATTAGACATATGAGGCCAGATCTATGAGGGTTTGAAGTTGAAGAGTAGTTGTCAAATTCAAAAGGTAGCTGCAATTTTAGAGCATTTTGGGTCAAATATGACCTTGCCATCGCATCTAAAAGGCCCAAAAACCCTATGATCAATTGTCAAATCATTGAATTTGGAGAAATTTGTCCCCTGAGGCAAAAAAAAAATCCAAGGGAGTTGTATGACCCCCCAGGTCGTCATTATTACAGTGGTACGATTTGAAAAAAAAAAAATAGACTCCTTTGAATTTTCTTGAAAATATTTTTTTTTAAATTATAATGAGTCAGATAAATATTTTTCAAAAAAATTAATTTGAAAAATTAAAAGTTAAAAAAAAAAAGATTTTAAGTTTGCACAGGGTACGTAGAGTACCCTGCTATAGATATGTACCATGTGTAGGGTACCACAAGTCTACGCAGGTGCCATGTGGCACATGCACACATAGCCACGCCACCCACGCCCTTCAACTGGTAGTGACTAGTATTTAATAACCAGTGAAAATTAAAAATTTCTAGCAAACTTTAAAAAATCTAGTGCAGTATAACTTTCAAATATTCCTACAAGATTCCTTCGCCCATGGCCAAGGAATATTCTGTGGCATATCCTCAAATTTTTTCAAGTTCTTAACATCAAAGAATATTCCATCAAACATTCTATTTGCAACATATTTCGGCAACAGAGGTATATTCTCTGAGACAATCAAACAATCATCAAATTTAGGCCCGTCTATTGCTAACATCAACACTATGTCAACAGTGACATCAACGGCCTTATGAAATTTTCTACCCCCTTTCCATTTGATTTTTTCTTTTGGCGGTTTATTTTCAAACTCAGATAACTTGAGCTTGGACCTCTGTTTTGCGGGCAATTTTTTTTATTTGGGGAAAAAAATTGCACTCTTCATAGTGGTGTAATCAGTTTTTGATTTTGGTGTCTAGATTTTCCAGAAATTGCAAATTTTCACAGGTGTTGTTGCATCGTTCTCATTTTGGGAACTTCAAGGGTTCATATCTCACTCATACGGTAATATTTTTGGGTGCATTTTTTTTTGAAAGTGCATAATTGTGGTATGATCAAATTGATCTCATTTTGTACCAAAAATTGTACTTGATTATGTGGCCTATTTTTGACATTTGCATGTACCAAGATCAAGACCACTTTGTTATTTTTGGAAAGTGGTAACTATAAACACACTAATCATAAAGTGTCAAGCTCATATATTTCTCGGGAGTTCTTTGATTGAATGAATTTGGGGGGATTCTTCTTGTGGTTGTGGTTGCATTCCTCTTGATTTGTGTTCTTTCCTTCTTGTTTCATCATGGAGCCATCTACAATTCCACTTCTAACACCTTACAACTATCCTAAATGGAAATCAGAAATGAGCAAATTGCTAAGAATTAAGATGTATAGGATAGTTCATGGGCTAGATGGTGAACCACAAGATGATGAAGTGAAAAAGAATAAGTGGTTGAATAGTTGTGAAGAAGCCATTGGCTATTTGTGCTTGTATGTTTCTCCTGAGTTGTTTCACATTGAGCACTTAGATACACCTATGGCTATGTGGACTACATTGTCAAACTTATATGGGAAAACATATGAAATTCAAGGACATTTGTTGGAGAATGAATTAATCAGTCTTAATCCATGTAATTTTGACAACATACAAGACTTCATCACCAAATTCAAGTCACTAAGAACACAATTGAAGGATTGTAAAATTGAGAAATAAGATACACAATTGGTGTTATGTGTTCTTTCAAAGCTAGGACCTAAATATTCAATGTTTGTGTCTACTTTCTATGCTATAAAGAGTGCCTTTGGGAGTGAGTTTAAGATGCCTTCCTTTGAAGATTTTTCTATGCAAATCACTAGGGAGCAAGACAAGCTTATTCAAATGGGTGCTTTGAAGTCTTCAAAATCCCATGCCTTGATTACAAAGGATGCGAAGTCTTCAAGTGCCAAAGAAAAGAAAAAGAACAAGCCTAAGAAGAACACACAATCCACATTTAATTCCACATAAGAATGTAAAATTTCCTCTTCTATGGGGAAATCATATAAGAAGGAGAGGTCTACTTGTGCATATTGTAAGAAGGATGGACATGAAGAACACTATTGTTATAAGAAGGATATTGATGAGTTGAAACATCTTCTCAAAAAGAATTAGATTATTTTCCTTCTAGAATGTTTGAATCACCTCCTCCTCCTTCTTCAAAACAGTTTAAAAAGGATAAAGGTCAAGCTTCTACATCAAGAAATAAAGGACATGCTCTTTGTGCTTTTTCAGGTCATAGATCAAGGAGATGGCTTTTAGATTCAAGAGCATCTCATCATATGGCATCTTCGTAGTCTATATTCTTTTCTTTTGAGCCTTGTACTATGTCTCCTATTTTTATGAGAAACAATACATACATGAGTGTACGTGGGAAGGGGTCTATTAGTTTTGGGGAAAACACTTTCCATGATTTTTTGTGTGTTCCTCATTTAATGAATAATCTTCTTTCCATATATTAGATTACACATGGTGGAGATGGGAGGACTGTAGAGTTCATTCTTGATTTAGTCATCATTTGAGACTTGGAGAGTAGAAAGATCATTGCTAATGGGAGGGTTGATCATTCATCTAGGTTATATACCTTTGCATATTTTGCTTCTGATAGTGACATTGTTTCTTCGACTGTTGATCACATTTCTAGTGTGAACCATGATTCAGGGGAGATATTTGGCTTCTTGAACTTGGGAGTTCTCACATCAGATCCAGTTCTTGAGACATGCATTGCATCTCCATCTACTGTTGTAGTTGTTGATGATTGTGTTGCTACAAATAAATTGCTTCTTTTGATTCAGTGTAGCAGGAGATTCATTGTCTTTTAGATTTGGTTACTTGTGATGGCTTCTTGACAGGTATTTCAAACTTGTTTGTGGAGTCTCATATTTTGGATTTAGGAGACCTCATTGATTGCATTAATCTTTTCTTTGATGGAGATGATCCTTCTTTAGTTGTTGTGAGGGAACACTCTAACCCTCTTGTTCATTATCTACATGATCATTCTTCACAATTTGACATGAGTGTGGATACTTTTGGATAGCATTTGGAGGAGGCTTCTTTGTCTTTAGAGGAGATATCTTTGTCTTTTGATTATTTTCTACATTCATCTCTACTAGATTTTGGATTGTCCTCTTCAATAGTGTGGCCTAAAATGCTTATTTGGAGTGTGTTAGCTTTTGAAATCAACATGGAGACACTTGAGCATGCTTTAGAGACATCATACATCATCTATCTTCCATCATCTTCCTTTTAGGATTGGAAAGAACTCTTCCATACATTATTGGTTTTGTTTCTTCCTAAGGGGAGAAATGTTGTTCAACAAGATTGGATTATCTTCAACATTCGATGTTGAGTCTCTACCATTGCAGGAGACTCAACATTGAGGGGGGTTGCCTTGTCTCTCTTCTTCTTCTCTCTTATGGGGGGTCTTTTTCCTCACATGGGGTTTTGGCCTTCTCATGTATCATTGAGAGCATTTTGTATTACATCTCTCTTTTGGGGAAGAGTTTTGTCCCAATGGGTTTTCTCCTTTTCTCTATTTGAGAGAGATTTCACTTGTATTTGTACATGGGTACCTAACATGGCCTAGTTGCCAGGGCCCATTCTTGCATCTTTGCATCATTTGCATAATAATCTACTCCCTAAGTTGCACTTAAGGGGGGGTTTTGGTGTGAATAAATATCTTGTACCTAGTTAATTCCTTATTAGGGACTTAGGGGATATTTTCACATGTTAAGTTTACTTAGGTCCTAGGAATCTTTCTAGAAGAATTAGTTGTCATTTCTAGATTTGTCTTTTTCCTAAGTAGTTATGATAAGTTGTCGCATATCATAAGATTGAGACACTTGTCATAATCTTATGTTATCTTATGTCTCGGCTTGGCTATATAACCAAAGGTATCTCATACATTGTATATCCATTGAATTCTATTTGTGTAATTGATGAGAATACAGTTTATTCTTGTCATATTGATCTTCTCTCTTTGTTCTTTCTATTTGGCCTCTAGATCTTGGCAGGCTATCTCCATAGCTAATTCTAACAATTTGGAGGGTCAATGTTAATTAATGATCTTGCTGCTAATCATTTTGATCCCTATCAAAGGTTGATGCTAGATTTGTTAGCCATGCCAATCATCTATTCCATTGCAATCTTATTACCCACCACATAATATTGGAGGATAGGTGTTTGAGAATATAATGAGAATGCAAGAATTACAAGAAATTCAATCTACTATTCTTTAATACTAGGGTTTGTTGTTATTTTAATTTATCCAATCATCAAACAATTGCATCCCTTTATATCATCATTACTAGTTATTATAAGCTTATGTGACTTTCATTTATTAATTTGAATTGAAAGAGGTTTATGTATTATTGTTGATTCACTAGTAGAATTTGGCAAATAAATGACTATGTGACTAAAACTTTTAGTCACAACAACTAAAGATGACTAAATTCTACTCTTTTTTGTAACATAACTATAAATGACTAATTTGATCATATTAAAGTGGATAATTAAAAAAAAATATTTCATTGAATTGAGGGAGTGGGTTGTATTATAATATATTATATTACAATACAATATAATATAATATATATAATATACATTATATTGTTAATATTATATTATTATATGTACCATATTATTATATAATATTATATAATAATATAATATTTATATTATATAATATTATATTTATATTATAATTCATTATATTACATAATAGTATAATATTATAAATATATTTATTATAATATTATATTATTATTATATATAATATATATTATATATTTTATAATATAATATTTATATTATTATATTATATTATATTATATTATATTATATTATATTATATTATAATATTATAATATAATATACTATTCATTGCAACCTCTGTTATGAGCTTGTTGTTGCCTTGCAGCCATGAACCTATCACATACAGAATTGTTCATTTGACGATTTTGAAATCATGTTTTAGGAGGCAAATAAACCAAATCTGCACAGGAAAATCTAGGTGGGAAAATCTTGGCTATATTTTTCATTTTAAAAAACATACTTTAAAACCCTAACTGAAACCTTATTTTTAAGCCACAACTCACCAAATTGGAGAAGTGAAAGGTCAATAGTAGTGAGGAAGATTTTGGAGGAGTTGAAACCAATAGTGGTGGGGAAAGCAACAAAAAAATGGTGCATGGCTTCGCCATTGAGCCTTCTCAATGGAGAGATTGTGCTTGGAGGGAGGCTGGTCAATATGTTATGTGATAAGCTTTATAGTATTGTGCTTTCTGTGCTTGTGGTAGAATTCATGGTAGAGGTCAACCATAGATTTGACTATGTGAATTGATTTTTATCTTATCCACTTCCACAACCCCTACCAAAGATACACTATATTGCTAATATACTTAGGGTTTTATATGAAGATATGTTATGTTGTTCTATGATTGTATAAATTTCTAGAAATCCTTATTATGTTGACAACAATGTTTGTGATGCACAATGTCAAGAATGAAGCCTAAACATGCTCATTACTGAATCTTGGCCGTAATTTGATTTTAATAAACATACTTTAAAACCCTTGTCGAAATCTTATTTTCAGGCTGCAACCAACTGAATTGGAGAAGTGAAATGTCAATACCAAGGAGGAAGAATTTGGAGAAAGAAGCAAAGGTAAAGACGGGGTGCGCAAACTGCTCGAAAAAATACCTCAAAGGAATGTGGTCTCATGTAATGTATTAATTGCAAGATATGCACTTGAAATGGTTTTATTAAAAAGGGCTTTCGAAACAATTAGTGGAAAAATATGAATCCTTTCCATTTATTTGCTTCTTTTTTTCTCTTATACTGGATGTATCATGTAAGGCCATTTTTTGTATTCTCTTATACTGGATGTATCATGTAAGTATTTTTTGGTTTCGCAGTGTATATATTTTTTATATTGTATATCTGGGATTACTATTTCATTTCTAAAATTCCTTTCATTTCTTATTTTTTCTATAAAGATCATGAGGGTAGATCTCCTAGTTCATAGGAAGCTTCATTTGTGTATCCTAGAGCCATTTGAAACTTGAAAGCAAAAGAGTTTCTTTGGGAAAAATATATTTTTGTTAAGTTTAATCTTCAACAATGAATAGCTAATATATAGGTTAAGAGGGAGCAAAAACTTGATGCATGATTTCTAACAATAGTGTTTTACCAGTTACATAGTTGTATTTGCTTTAAAGTTTTGCTATATTTAGGAGTATGCTTCAGTTATATATGTCAACCACTATTTTAAGTGTATCTCTCATAATTTTGTTTTGTTTTTTGTCAGATCAAAACAAAAGTTAGTAAGCTCCGCTAGTTTGGATATGATCAGGGGATGTTGTGAGCTTGTTTCCTTCCTCTTTCGTTGTGCTCAACAAAACAACAATATTTCTATTATTGTTATTATTATTGATGATCTTCTCTTGTTTGACATTGAGGGTGTCGAACTCCACAATTGGCTCTATTTTTACATTGGCATTAACATTGGTAATAAGAAAGGGAAATCTAATACAAATTCATTGTTTAACAGTGCATGAGCTAAGATGAATGTTTTTTTGAATAAGGAGAAACACATTTTATAGTATTCATTGTGTTGTAGGTGTAGAAGTAAAGGTTCTTGAGTTTCAAATCCAAATGAAACTTTCAAGAAAAGAAATTCATTGATACAGAGTGATTCTTTGTTTTTATGCCTTTTTGAATTCTTCAATTTTTCAATAAATGATGTAAAATAGTAAATGAGGTTTTGCTCTGCCAATGAGGCAGTTGTCACTAATACATTGAATGTAACCAGTGAGGTTTTGATTTGCCAATGAGGCTTAATGAAGTAAATTCTTAGAGTGATTTTTTCTCCACTTATAAATACTGTGTTGTGGCTCCTCTTGATTTGTAATATGTTTGTGTCTGATCAATCATATTTGTTTAAGCATTTCAGTCTTATTTCATGGTGCTTCTCTCAACATTTGAATATCTATGATACTTGAAATTTATATGCATAAATTTGTGAGGATTAATTAAGTTAGATTTGATTTGTAACTTGAATAATAAATTCACTCAAATAAATGACTAAACCATGACTAAATAAATTATTACCATGACTAAATAAATGACTACCATGACTAAAATAAATGACTACAATGACTAAAATAAATGACTACCATGACTAAATAACTGACTACCATGACTAAATAAATGACTACCATGACTAAATAAACAACTACCATGAATAAATAAACAACTACCATGACTAAATAAATGACTACTATGACTAAATAAATAACTAGTTAACAACAATCAATGACTAAATTAACGACTAAATATAGAACCAAATTGATCAATCAAAACAACCAATAAATTACTAAAAATGGTTTAGTCATGAATTTGGTCGCATTATAAATGACTGGAAATAAACTACTAATGGTCACGTGACCAAGCTAATGGTCACGTGACCAATTTTTAGTAGTTTTTTTAGTCATTTATTGATGTTTTTGTACTCTAGTGATTTGAAGAATAAGTGTATTAGTTTTAGTTTTATTTAGATTATAACAATAAAGTAATAAGTGTTTCAAATTGATAATTCATTATGATTTTTAATTCATAAATTCAACTTATTTTGGGAAATAAATTCAGTTTATATTTCTCTTGAAAAGTTATATAATCCAAATAATGAATTTTATATTTATTTGGTAACTCATGTAATCTCAATTTTTATTGTTCATAATCAACATTATTGTTAGACTAGATTATTGGTTGGTTTGCATAGATTTTAGGTTGAATTACTTGAATATTATAAAAAACTCTTAAAACCTAGGAAATTTGTAAGTGGGACATTATAGTGGTATTAGAGTTGGTTTTCTTGCTAGCTAGTAAATCATGGGAGGATCCTTCAAATAACCAATGTATGGTGGAATAGGGTATTCAAGAGAAAATATAAATGAAAATTAAGGGCCAATCAAAGAAGGAAGCATGGGAAAGAAAAGTCAAATAGTTGAAGACATCATAGCTCATCATAAAAGGTATAAAAGTCTCCATTCTAATATTCATAAATATATCTCTTCTATAAAATTTTATGACTTGGAAATGAGGCATCCATCAAGAGGATTTCCATAGAACCAACCTCACAAGAATATCCAAGGATTCAACAAATAATTAATAGGGTAGAAGGAAGAAGATCATTTAAAAATGAAGCCTCAAAAAGCCATCAAGCGAGCTATAACACTAGAACAATAAACACCTTCTTCCAGTCATGAACACAAGAAGAGATCTCTTGTTGTAAATAAGAAAGATGAAAGTGAAAATAAACATAGAAGAAAAACTTTTTTTTTCAAGCAAAGAATCTTGGGAACCAAATCACAAATGTTGGGGCAAAGAAGAGATGAAATCAAATAAAGAATAAAATAAATTAGATGAAGATCTTCAAAGAAGGGTGGTGGATATATATGAGCCAAAGATAAAAAAAATAAAATGATTATTTAGCTTCTAATAAGTGTAATTTCCTACAAAATAGTGATGAAGGCTAAAAGTACAAACCTGTGTCACACTTTATAAAGGAATCGACCAACACAAATAAAAATTCTCAACTTTGAATGCATAAAGTGGTCTTTATATTTTTAATTTCAAAATGATGTAAACTAATGAAATGTAAAAATATTGATGAAGTTTATTCTTACAATTTTTCAATTTAAAAAAAATATATTTTTATATTTTTATATAAATTTAAGAGAAAATTTTGAATTGCTTAAAACTTCAAGAAAAAGTAACATTAAGTTGATGCCAAGAAACAAATAGAAAACAATTTTATTTAGCCCTATTTTTTCCCCAAATGGATAACTTCAATATCTAGTGCATGAGAAAAAAACTTAGAAAAATTGATGTATGTTTTCCTCATAATAACTTTTTAAAGTCATACGTACCAGAATTTGATAGTTTTCATTTGACGTCAACTATTGTCTATTTTTTTTTCATTTAAAAAAAATGATACCCTTTTGAAGAGTATTTTCTCCTCTAGTGCACCACATATTTTGTATTTTTTTAATATGTTTAATATTTTTTAAGTTTTTAATCAACCTCATGTTTTATTTTAACAACCTACCTTCATTGTGTAAAATAAAAAATATATTAAAACTAATCAAAATGTTAATAAAATTTATATATTTGGATTCTTGACTCCGAGCTCTACAAAAGGGTATTTTTTATTTTTTTGAAAAAAATAATTGTCTAAAGAAATATCATGTTCAAGTGGAAATTTTCAAAAAATTCTGAAAAAAGATAAGGTGGTTGCCAACAAGGATGCCACATAGACATTTTTGGGTGAAAGGGTTTACCCTTTCTATCAAAACCTTACATATAAATTGAGTCACATTTTAGAGCGACAAAAAGAAAAAAAAAATGTTGTAGTTTTGGGCGAAAGGGTTTCGCTCGGAACTCTATGTGCCACATATAGGCCACATAGTTTCAGGCAAAACTATTTTGACCGAAACTATTTAGGTTGAAATTGTTTTGCTCAAAACTATTTAGTTATCCAAAAGTGTGACATTGGTTTGTGCTTTTACCTTGAAATCAAGGGATAAATTATGATGTTAGAGCATGAGAAGGAAGAAATATCGCATTTTCCTGAGTTTGAAAGGAAGAAAAGCTTGGATGATTCTACCATGCAAGTGGAAGGGAAGAAGAAAAAGTTTTCTTAATGACTTATAAGTTTATAGATCAAGAAGAGATTATTCTTAATGAATTCAAAGAGAAAGAATCACTTATTGAATGCACAAGTGAGGAGATTGTTCCTTTCACATCCATCAATCCTCCAATGATTGAATAATTGTAAGATGTTTGTGAAAATGAAGTTGAGAGTAATAATATAGTTGTTGTAGTAGAATTTTATGAGGTGGAGTTCTAAAATGACTAGGTCGAGAAGTATGCATTTGAGAAGAGTTCCTCAATAGATATTAATATTGTATTTCAACTTGTTAAAAATTTCATACCATCAACTTATGATAAGCACTTAGATCAATCCAATGTGTTAGCTCAAAATATGAGTGGGATGTTCTAATGCAAGAAACTTATCAAAGTGAATTTCAAAAAAGATTCTAGTATTTTACAACCAAAAAGGGAGGCATATTTTTAAAGAAACCAAGTAGCTCAAGCCAGTCAATGCATAGAGACAACTGAGGATCTATTCTTAGGTAAGATATTTCATTATGATAATTTTTAGTTCTTCTTGGATATAACCTATATTACTTTCCTAAGATGGTCACCAAATGAGATTCTTGCAAAATGGTCCTTTCTTATTGGAAGTTGAAAACTATATATTGGTAGGGATAAGTGTTGGGACTACAAAAAATATAAACCAAGGCCTCATATGAATATTATTTCCAACTTTAGATATGTTTCTCTCAACATATATTTCCTCTTCCATACTTTCTTTATAATTATAGAAGGGTTTTCAGTCACAAAGTGGAGGAGTTTCCATCCTGATCCTATGGTTGGAGTCTTTTTAGTTAATACAAAGTGGTTTATAGACTTTACATTCTTTATTTTGAGTAATGAAACTCAATTTGATAGTAATGGTACTATATTCCTTTTGATCATTTTGTTAAACTTGTGTTTTGGATTAATGATATTTGTAATGAGAAACTATGGATTTGTAGGCATGGAGAAAATTTCTTTGCTTGATGTTGTGTGTAGGAAGTCTCACCTATTGGGTTCACCAAGTGCAAGCATTACAACCTACGTATTGTTGTTTAAAGTTAAATTTTGAGCAACATATTACTATTACAACCATTTTATATCTTACACATATTGATTAGGGAGAAAATGTGAGCAACACCATTACAACCATGTAGTGTAGAAAAATGTATCCCTTTTTACATTTTCTCACTTGTTTGGGCCATCCTAATTAAAATGGACATAATAATGCCTTAATTTATTGTTGTTAAATGTATCCCTTTACATTTTCACACTTATTTGGACCCTCTTAATTAAATTGAACTTAATTATGGCTTAATTACCCTTTTTATTCGTTTACAAGCCTAAAAAATTATATTTTCCAAAAGGGGAAACCTAAAAATAATCAATGCCTAAACTAACACTTTACCTTGAGCAATGTGTGTTCCAAGAATAGGGACTTGGGACCCATTTTCCTATCCTCCCTAGACCTTTGGACCTAAATTTAAATTATGTTTTTAGTGTTATTTTAATTTTTTTAAATCCATAATTCAATGTCAGCTTGTGATATTTGAATTTCAGGAAATTAAGGATACATACCTTTAAATACAAGGTTATTTCACTAAGTTTCACCTAGAGTTTTATGAGAATTTTTGGATAAATTCAAGAGCAATCAAAGGAATTCATGAGAAGATATATCAGAGATTTATTGCAGCATTCAAGATCTCTTCATCAAGTCAAAGTCTTCTTGCATCATGCATGTTTTTGGAGCTAACATTGTGATGTAGGTTTTGAGATCTATTCAAGCATTATTCAAGTGTCAAGATCCACATCCAATTCAACCATTTCATGCAAGTTGTAGACCTTCTAAGATCTCCATTATCAAGGTTTCTACAAGGTTTTGTTGAGTGGTAAGATAGTTTTTTTCATTCTTCATTCACTCTTTCACATTTCATTTCAATTCAAGGTTTGATTACTAAAACAAGGTTTGATTAAGGAAAACCCCCATTCACCCAAAACAAACATTTTTTTCGCTTATGTGTGTGATTGAAAATTTAGGTTGAAGGATTGAAGACCTTTTGAAGAGCAAGATTTACAAGGTTGTCAAAGTTGCAAAAGTTGTTGTCAAATAACAAAATCTAACCTACAGATCTGATTTATGACCTTCTAACATTGAAACCTAGACAAATTAGGAGCTATAGATCTATGTTAGAGGCTCTTGAAAGTTGTAGAAAAATCCTAAGCATAGATCCATTCATCCTTGGGAAAATGAGTTCCAAACAGCTTCCAAAAATTGCCTCTTGGTGATTGGTAAACATATCTCTACCCTTCTCATATCTGCATTTAGTTTTTTGGTTATGCAAATATTGAGTTTAATATTGTTTTTTCAATTGTTAGATTGCAATTTGGAGTTGATTTGCTATTTTTAGTTTTTCTTCCCAAAGTGTTATTTGACCTTGACCCCCATCCTTCAAGCATAAGGAAATATGAAGATTCTCAATTGGGTTGACTCACCTAAGGATTGTTAGTCAATTCATTGTGTGGATCTCATTTCCTAATGAAATAAAGGAAAATAGGTCTATCTATCATCACATTTGGCTCACCCCACTTTACACCTATTTTTCTTCATTTCATTCTAGTGAATAAATGTTTGAGCATTATATCTTGCTAATTTGGAGTCCATTTTCAGCCCTAGATCTAGGTTTTGCATTCATTTGCATTGCATTGCATTGATTTATATCTCATTTAGGGTTCTTCACTTGCATTAGTTTACATCTCATTTAGAGTTTTAGGTTTGCATTTTTGTATTATTTAAAATTTGAAAAATTCAAAAATCTCAATCATTTTGCATAGTGTTCACATAACATTGCATGATCAATCATTTTCATTAGAAAAATGAATCAAAATTGCATCTCAAATTAGGTCTTTTTGCTTGTCAAATTTAGCATTATTTTGCACTTGCATTTAAACCTCATTTTACAAAAAATTGAAGTTGTAACTTACTGTTTGAAACCAAAATCTGAAAACCATAGACATCATCTTAGAAACCTGCAAATTGATTTTTAAAAACCTTGAAGTGAGACCCATTTACCCATGGGCGAATGAGTCCCTGATTAGGGCTTTTTCTGAATTTCTGAGCATTAAAAATACTATTTCTACATTCTATGCTTATGTATTTAGATTGTTATTTCAATTTCCAAGATTTTTGTTATCTAAAATTGTTCATATCAAGCTTAATTTATCAAATTCAGTGCATTGTTTGAATTCAAATGTACATCTAAAATAAATCATTTTTTAGATTTTTGCATAGCATAATTAGACAATTATCTTTCTTCAAATATGAAAATTTGTAATCTCTTTGCATTTGAATTCATTCTTTGATAATGGACATGTGCATTAGTAATATATGGAAGTCCTTAACATCTTTACTCGATGTCTCAAGTTGTGTTTTTGGTAATGATCCTAATGCAATAGAACCAAATCATGCTCAACCAACCCCTAATGATTTTCCTCATGAAGTTGACATCTTAGGTGAAGATGATGAAAGCATACATAATTTCCTTGACAACCTTGAGAACAATGCATCATTTTAACCTTCCATGCAACAACCAACACCTCTTACTATTCCACCATTAGAGATGTTTAGTCTTTAACATCTTGAGATTGAATCACAAACCAAGCCTAAACCTCTAACCATGAGTGAGCCTAGTTCCTCTAACCAAGTGCATACCCATCCATCCTACACTAATAAAGTCACCAAAACACCCATCAACCTAGAAGAGACTTATGGCCAAGGCTTTAAGATCTTAGCTAAACAAGGATGTGACACAACAAATGAGCATGAGATTCATAAGTTGTTAGAACAAATCTCAATTGAAGATACTAAAGGTTTAGGACATCAAGATCCTCCTCCCTCCACATCTTCTAAAGAAACAATTGTCCTCCATCATCATGAAAAAATCCCTCACAAGGATGATAGGATCATTTTAGGTCCTTCTCCTTTGAATCCACCTCAACAAGCTTCTCAAACAAATAAGAAATACAAACCTTATAAAGTTAAGGAATTTCCATTCCTACATACTAAAATAGAAATTGAACAACAAATGGAGCAACTTCTTCATCTAGTATGGATTACATTACCACCTCCCACTAGAATCAATAAGCCTAAGAACATGAATTATTGTGCATATCATAGAACTATTGGGATCTTACTAATGAGTTTCATGCATTAAAGATGATATTGAATGATTTTTTTCCTCCTAAGATTTCCAACATGATTGGATAGCAATTACATGAAATTTTCTCCTTGCCATGTGATAGTGGTAGGATCATAACATACTCACTATCACATGTTTTACATTCATTGCAAATTATTTTCTATATTGCAAGGATCTCATTCTCACCATTTATCTCAACTCATCCTTGTCCTGCACTTAGTGGGGGCAAGGAGTTAGATATCCTTTTCCTAGTTTGGTACTTGATGTTGTCCCTTTGGCTATTTTTCTGCCTTCCACATATGATGAACAAGATTGGGATGTAGATGATTTGCTATAGGTTGACTCTCATGTTTCTTACTAGTCTTGTCTTCTTTTTTTTCGTATTCTTTATGTGATTGCATATGGGTATTGTGAACTCTTGTACTATTTTGTTTGATGTATCTTCATGTTCATCCCTCTATTTGTACCTTCATTCTTCTATATGTTGTAAACCTTTATCTTTTCTTTTGTCTTGTGTTTTCCTTTTGGGGATGACATAAAGCTTTGAGACATTTAGGTCTCTTCCATGTTGACCGATTTTTTTTTCTTTTTCTTCGCTCTCTATGTGTCATTCTTCCTATTCCATGAGTTATTTGGGGGATGATGACGTTTATGAGCTCTATAATATCATTGTAGCAAAGACATATGTTGACCTCAAATCTGTGGATCCCTTATGTGATTTTTGGATTTCATGTTGGGGGAAACCCCTTTCTTTTTCATGATGTAGCTTCATTTGGAAACATATGATTGACATAGGGATTTTCAAATAGGCTCTCATGTCTTCTTTATTGTTAGCATTTATCATTTGCTACTTTAAAGTAATTGCTCACAACATGGTGTTAGCAATTTATTTAAAGTGGGGGCATGCATTGACATTATCATTTTTGGAGATCTTGGACTATATCGTATTTTTCATTGCAAGGTCTTCTTACTTCTTGAAATGTGTTTTCTTCTTAGTGATGTCATTGGGTTTGATGTCCTCCAAGAGTGTGACCTTTCTTGGCATACGACTTTCCACTTAGTGGTGATGCTACGCATTGCATTCCCTAAGTTGTGAATCTTTTATCCTAGACTTCTCCTCTCTTGGAGACATTAGGCACAATGTTCCCTAAGAGGAGACCTTACATGAACTAAGAAAACCCCTTTGAACATGTCTTATCCTATTTTCATTTTTTTCATAAGTGTTTAGCATAACGCAACTTGCTAACCTTGTGAAGCTCGAAGTTACAACCCTTTTGCATGGCCACCAAGCATAATGCACTTTGCTTGCCTATGGTACCTTGTTTGTTCATAAGTGTTTATCATAACACAACTTGCTAAGCCTTATGAAGCTCAAAGTTCATATTGTGTGGCACCTTATTAAAGTTATCGTAGGTATACCATTTTTTTTGTTGTGCCAGAGGTATCCCCATGACCCATCCCAACGCCCAACTTGCATTGACTTGGTCTTACTTTTTTACAAGTTGGGGTCTAGGAGGGGCAAGATGAAGTGAGACTAATCCTCTAGGGATGCACACAATCACCCGCGCCTCAGAGTCAAACCCGAAACCTATGGGGAGAAAACCCACAGCCCAAGCCAAATCCGCTACCCATGTGAGTTAGAGGTATAACTTTGGTATGGTATAGGAGCCTAATAATATTCTCTCATTTTCCACCCTTGGGGGCTCACCTAGTGGACAACAAATTTCACTAGCCTATGTGAGTGTGCATTGTTGTTTGCATAGTGAACAACGTGTTCCACTTGTAAACGTTTTTGGACAAATAGTTGAGGCATGATCCACATCGCGTTTGACAATCGAGGCTTGATCCACCCCTTTTTCTTTTTCTTTTTCTCTCTTTCTTTTAGTCTTTAACGTCATATGATTGAGTATCTTTTCATTGTTGCATACATATATATGTTTAACATAGGCATGTGTATTTTTGTGTCTTTTTTGGTTTTTCCATGAGGTCTTAGATCTTGGGGGCTTGATCATCCTCCTTGATCTTTGTCATCTTATCCTTCCAATGATGGTACAATTAGACCTCTCTTGATTGTCTACTTTAGTGTGAGTTTGATGCAAGGTCATCCTCTCACTAAAGTGGGGGCTACATGTAGTGTAGAAAAATGTATCCCTTTTACATTTTCTCACTTGCTTGGGCCCTCTTAATTAAAACGAAATTAATACTGCCTTATTTTAGTGTTGTTAAATGTACCCCTTTACATTTTCACACTTATTTGGGCCCTCTTAATTAAATTGAGCTTAATTATGCCTTAATTATCCCTTTTATTCATTTACAAGCCTAATAAATTACATTTTCCAAAAGGGGAAACCCAACAATAATTAATGCCTAAACATAACACTCTACCTTGAGCAATGTGTGTTCTAGGAATAGGGACCTGGGACCCATTCGCCCATGGGAAAATGGGTCCTCCCTAGACCTTTGGACCTAAATTTAAATTATGTTTTTGGTGGTATTTTAATGTTTTCAAATCCATAATTCAATGTTGGCTTGTGATATTTGAATTTTGGGAAATTAAGGATATATACCTATAAATACAAGGTTATTTCACTAAGTTACAACTAGAGTTTTACGAGAATTTTTAGAGAAATTCAAGAGAAATAAAAGGCATTCAAGAGCAGATATATCAAAGATTTATTGCAACATTCAAGATCTATTCATCATGTCAAATTCTTCTTGCATCATATATGTTTTTGGAGCTAACATTGTGATGTAGGTTTTGAGATCTATTCAAGCATTCAAAGCATTATTCAAGTGTCAGGATCCACATCCAATTCAACCATTTCATGAAATTTGTAGACCTTCTAAGATCTCCATTATCAAGGGTTCTACAAGGGTTTGTTGAGTGGTAACATATCTTTGTTCATTCTTCATTCCCTCTTTCATGTTTCATTTCAATTCAAGGTTTGATTACCAAAATGGGACCTTTGACCAAGGCAAACCCCCACTCACCCAAAAACAAAAAAATTTCTCTCTTGTGCATGTGATTGCAGATTTAGGTTGAAGAAGGATTGAAGACCTTTTGAAGAGTAATATTTACAAGGTTTTCAAAGTTGCAAAAGTTGTTAGATCATGAAATCTAACCTACATATCTGATTTTTGACTTTTTGACATTGAAACCTGGACAAACCAAAAGCTATAGATCTATGTTAAAGGCTCTTAAAAGTTGCAAAAAAATCCTGAGCAAAGAATCATTCACCCTTGGGTAAATTAGTCCTAGAGAACTTCTAGAAACCACCTCTTGGTGACTGGAAAACACATCTCTACCCTTCTCAAATTTGCATTTGGTTTTCTGGTTCTGCAAATATTGAATTTAATATTGTTGTTTCAAGTGTTAGATTGCATTTTGGAGTTAATTTGCTATTTTTAGTTTTTCTCCCCAAAGTGTTGTTTGACCTTGACCCCCATCCTTCAAGCATAAGGAAATATGAAGATTCTCACATTGGGTTGCCTCACCTGAGGATTGTTAGTCAAGTCATTGTGTGGATCTCATTTCCTAATGAAATAAAGGAAAACAAGTTTATCTATCATCATATTTGGCTCACCCATTTTACACACCTATGTTTCTTTGTTTCAAACCACATTCTAGCATACATACAGTCATATCCATTCCAATTGTCCAAAGGTGCAACTTTGGATATCATGGTAAGAATCTTTAGAACAAAAGGTATTTATTATGAAAACAATCTAGGAGATGTGAGGATAATTTTGAGTATGCTAAAGTCATGATCCAATCAAAAGGAGATTATGTTTCAAGGTACTTTTTATATAAAGGAAGTTGTTGACACAACATAAAGGAACTTCAAGGATGTTTGCAAATTTAATGAAATAAGTTTAAATTAATGTTCATTTTCATAAGAATCTATACCACACATAAAAGGAAGAAGTGATGCTCACATTTTGTAACTATTTTGTAGGAGTATAACAAATACTGTTATCTACATAATGTCTAGATTTGAGTTTCCTATCATCATCATTCCTAGTTATTACATTACATCATCTACAACCATATAAGTTTTGTTAGTTACAAGATTGGGTAAATAATACCATACAAACTTAAGGAGAAACAATCTTGGACATATTTTTCCTATTGAACAATTTGTGAGAACCACAAGAAGATCTCAAGAAGAGGTTTAAATGAATACTAAAGTAATGCAACATAAGAATTAACATGGATTAACTCCAAAGGTAGACATTTGTGCAAGGTATCACCAAGAGACTACCTCTATTCACTTTCCAAGAAATGTATACATATTTACAATCTTCTATTCACTTTATCCTTCCATCAATCCAATTTTTTGTGTAACATTTCCATTGTTCTACATAGTAATTTTTCCTATGTTTTACCCACAAGTGAATAGTTAATGCATCTAACCTTTAAGAGAAATAAAATTTTATTTTCCTTTCAATAATAAATGCACATTTGAAACATATTTCAAACTTTCTCATTGCATACAAAAGAATTCCTTTCATTAATTCAAATAATGATGATACATATTAATTTCCATATGGAATTTCATATTTACCATTTCAATAGAGATGGATACAAATTACATAAATAGCTTAAACAAGCTTGTAGAATATATAAATTACAATGGTCCAAGAAATCCCCCTCAAATATTGGTTACCAACTGATGAGGAGAAGCATCACTCAAGTGCTTTTTCTCCAACCACGAACTTACTGTGATCCCCCACACATCTACCTAATTGGTAAGATGGCCCTACCCTTTGATGAAGAGATTGGTTTGGTAACCTCATAACAATAGCCTTTTCTGACCTTGGTGTTATGTCCTATATGTTTTGTAGAACTAACATATAGTAGTTACTACTTACATGTATGACATCCCTTATCTAGTACATAATCCCGAATCACAATGAAATCGATAGTGTAAACAGTGGCTACTTACATTAAACTTTGGCCAAAGTTTCCATCACCCTGAACTTAGAGTGGACGTCACATGTTCACCCACCTTCCTAGCTCAATTTGGTTTAAAATTACCATTATACTCTATATCTAGGTTACCCCCTTTCCCATGGATCAAATAAATCCCAAGAATAACTCACATAACATCACATAAACAATATAACTATACTACCAAAGTGATTATAGAAA
>VDFB02271358.1:324971098-324988911 GCA_007258455.2 Sequoia sempervirens | reverse complement strand
AGATATCTTAAGCATGTATGGAATAAAAATAGCTCAAAATGAGTATCCCGTGACTCCTTGCTCAATGCTCAATGGCTCAGCCTCTTGCCTCCTCTATTCTCAACTCTCCTTGCTACTATTCCTTCAAATGATAACTACAAATACTCAACTTAGCCTTTCCGCACACTAAAACAAATATTATATGCTCTCAAACTGACAAAATAATTTCAGAATGAACCACAAAATAGAGAGTTGTTGCTCTTCTTATATAATACAATACAAATACCACCTCTCTTATTTTCTGCCACCTCTCAAACCTTTTTTCCAGCCGTAGCAGCTATCTATACAAATTTTTAGTTACAAATATGATTCATAAACCAACTATATAACTTCCCAAGTTGACTTGGCTATTGGGTGCAGCTTATACATTTGCTAGCAGTTTTTAAGACTGCAGAAAAAGTCATATGTTTGGCACGTATAAGTCCAAATCAAAAGCAACTTTTACCTCTTACCCAGTTGCCCCAAGTTGTGGACTTAAAATAGTTTATCGTATGTGTTTTACTTGGTCAAAGTGCCCCTCTATATATTGTGCAATAGTGTTTTAAAATTCTGATTAAACTTTTCCTCTTATCATGGCATCTTTTCCATTTATCCTTTTGCAAGTTATGTGCCAATGCTGGGTTGCTTTTATTGTTTCAAACAACCATTATAAATAGTCACCACTCTTTTCCATGGTGTGGCATATAAATACATCCATAATGTGTGGTTTCCTTGCCATAGTATGGCTTCCATCACATATTTATAATAATAATAATATGCATATAATATTATTCATATATATATATATATATATATATATATATATATATATATATATATATATATATATATATATATATATATTATAATATGTTTTTTATTATAATATATATTAATATATATATCAATATATATTATGCATATATTCATATATCTATTTTAATCAACTATATATATATATATAACCATTATTTAAACATAATAATATATCCACATATTGATATATATATGTGTGTGTGAATGTTTCACATACGTATTGTGTATCTACGTATGGGTATACACAGACATTACTATCTATGTTTGCCCATACCTACATATGTACATATGTATGTGCCATTGCATATATACATACATATATATTCAATATATGTGTATCCATATATATTCAATACACAATATATATCTCATGCTCATCACAAGGGTTTTAACACTGGAACACAAATTGACTAAACAATCAAAAACAAATAAATACAACCATCCAAACTTTCTATCAACCAAAAAGCTATCAACTTGGTTTAACACTTATTGACACAAAACTTAAACTGACTCAACAAGGTTTCTCTAGCCTATGTGAGTGAGTGTGTGCGTCTGCTCGGATAGGTTTTACCAATGGTTCCCATACCAATCTCCTCTCTTGGGTGATACTCCCTCTCCCCACTGGAGGGTTTGAACCTTCCCTGCATCCAACTTAGAGTAACATGTATAAAGTTAGATGATAACATGAAAACCATATTCATCATATACCATAAGCATCATTAAAGCATTTAAAAAGTAGTCTCATCATAATACATATTCATACATTTCATTCATCATTGAAATTCATTAAAACATCATCATGTATTAAAAATATATTTACTCATAAAGGTAATGGTAATTGGTAACTAAATAATGGGGTGTAACACAACAATTCAAATCTCTTGCCATTTTTCACTATGACTCTTACATACCTCCCTACATGGATCAAGATGACATTAATGGTCTTAAAATGAATATGATCAAGGACATATGAGGAATCTCATATGAATCTTGGTGACTATGGGCCCCTCTTAGACATTAATGGTTTACAAAAGCATACATTTTCTAATGTAAAGGGCATGGTTTCAAGTGCATGGTCATGTGAAGGTGATGCAAGAAAATAGGGGAGGCTTGTACAATTATAGACAACCATGTTTATTTCCCTTATATCTCTTGATGGTGTTGAAAGATATATGTTTTCCATATTGGAAAAAGAGAAATAAAGAGGATAAAATAAGAAGAGGGAAAATAGGAACAATTGCAGAACTAATAGAACAATGATATTCACAGGAAGCCCTAAGGTTTCAATTTCCAGTTAGGGGTAAATGTATCTTGGTATTATAATATTTTGGTTTGTCCCAAATTTTTAACCTTTATAGATTTAATTATTAAAGGTATAATCAACCTTAGTTGAGTGTCCATATGAATAATATACATTTTTGGATCTGTGTTGTTTAACTCACTAACTAGATGACTATAAAATCCTTGCAAAGCCTTTGTAAGGTATCTTTTTAGAATAATAAAGAAAATGTATGGGTACATACTCATGGATCACTATGTAAACTCGTTTAATATTCTACAACCAATTTTTTTGAATGTATGTGTAGAGACCAACTTGCCTATGCATTTTGAAAGGCCCATAGTCTTTTGTGGTATCTTGATTAAGGTATCACCTTTGGTTTTAGTTATTACATATTTTTTATGAACTCAGAGACTATGTTTCACAACTAGATAAAGACACCAATTTTCTACTGGCTCCATATCCCCATCATCCTAACAAAATCAAAATAACTTAATATTAACATATTTTCAATCTAATCTATTTTAGTGTTTTTCAACTGTCATGTTTGAATGCATATAAAATCATAAGGGGTTATTATAAAACGCATTCATTGATATTTATGTGGTATATTGTCTACTCTAATAATGAAACATATCTAACCATACAACATAGTAAATACGTAGGTTTTAACCATGAAATAAATAATTCAATTCCTTAAAAATAGGGAAGCAATTTTTTTTCTTTTCTAACATCATATTTTACACTTTGCATAATTGAAATCATAAAAAAAATTATATTTGAAATAGAATTACTTTTCAACTTGTAAAAGAAACACATCTTTCCAATTACAATTTTCATATAAGATTTACAATCAAGTAAACAGATTTACAAGTAAGTTCAAGGTCAAGAATTCCATATATGGATTAATCTTCCAATTCACAAGCCTCAATGTGTTGTCTACAAGAGGGAGAGCATCACCCAAGTTCTTTACCTCCAACCATAGACTGACGATCCCCTGCACACCTTCCAACTGGAAGTGACCCTACCCTTTAGCATAGAGCATAGACTAAGGAGCCCCTAGTATTTCCATATGAGTCTCTAGTGTTGTGTCCTACATAACCAATACGTTCATACAATTATAGACTTTTGATTGGTTATGTATTTCTAGAGCACAGTGAACTGACAAGTGCAAGCATAGACTTTTGTACCTACTTTGGCTAAAGTTTGAATTAAATTCAACCACTTCCTTAAAAAGTGGAGTTGTACGTTCACCCACCTCTAACTCAACTTGGAAACCTTAACTGACCTATAGATAACCCAAAATTATAGTTTGACCAAATGGTTTGATTCTTCATAAGATTTTTATTCATATAGTGATGACTCACTAAGACAATACTTGACTAGGTTGGTTAGTCTTGAACACCCATGTTACGATCTCGTAGCAACTTGGGTTTTGGCTTAGTGCCACTTGTTCAAGTCCTTATTGTAACTTGTGAGAGTAACTACTCTCTTATTTTTAAAATTTTTAGCTAAACATGATGATAAAATGTCATTGAATTGACCTTCCTGGTTTCATCTAATAATATTGACAACATGTTCAATAAGTTCAATAATAATATAACATCTTACATAGAAGGTTACTTAAAATAAGGTTTCAAGTTTTTAGTGTAAAACATAAGGTTATGTTCGTAAAGAACACCATATTAATTCACGTTATTCAAGATAATAAAATCATTTACGTTTACACAACATCCAACAAGGATCATATATATTGAAATTTTAATCTTTAAGTAACCTATTGGACTGCCCAAACTTGGAAATCTCACAAACTCTCAATCCTTTAACCAAAAACTATTCTTTATGGTTTAGGAATAATTAACAGTAAATGCATTTTTCAAACATGTTCATTTTCTAATTTCTCAAAAGGAACTATATACTCATATAATTATACAACAAGATATTTTTAACCCAACTAGGAAAATAATCTCATTTGAGAATTATAGTCTAAATCCTTTAGTTCATAAGCTAGAGAATTTCTACTCCACTCTACTATCTTTAACAAAGAAAATTGTGTTATCTATGCCCTATATACTTTTGGAATTCTGGAGTATTCTGCTAAGATAAAAACCCACAAAATAATAATAGCAATAATAATCATTCCCTCTAAAAAATTGAAGAATAGTGAAATAAACAATAAGTTACACAATAAATTAGAATAGAGATGTGCATGTGTAAACTTGGTACTTTTACACTTATTAGAAACTATGCCACAACTCTGACAAGCAACTTCTGAAAAATTCAACTCAAGAAAAAAAGAATAATGATATAGGAAACTCCTATTAAGAACAACAAACACTATTTGTTGCTTCACCACTTGTAAAACCACAATAATCCTTTTGTCCAGAAGATAACTCTTTGTGCAATGCTAGCATAAGAAGAATGAAATTTACCCCTCTCAAAACTCATGCCTCAATCAGAGAAAGAATGTGTACAACAAAAAGGAAAAACTATCCTCACAAAATTGCACTCTCTAAAGCACTATCTCCTCCAAAAAGTGAATGCAAAAACATAACAAAAGAGAAGATAAATCTCTCTTATTTTCCCATAAACGTATTTCCAACCCCAAGAAAAAGACAAAAAAGACAAAAAGAAAAGCTCCTCTCCAACTTTGCCTAAGTCAAGCCTTCTTCACAATACCCAAGTCTCCAAGAAATATGAGAATAATAATTCTCCCAAGTGTGCTTCAAACAACAACATCCCACAATGAATAGCAAGAATGATTCCCAAAGGACTCCCAATGTTAGGATAAGGCACACCTTACCCATTCTATGCCTATGCATTAACTCTCACTGCCCTTCATTTCTCTATGAATCTTCTTGCAACTAATGGCCCTAAATTTCACAACTATTTCAACACAAAACTAATGAAAACTCTAACTAGAGAAGAGATGTGTTTTTCTTATTTTTTGTACCTATGTGTGCACTTGAGGAGGAGCTACAACCATCTAGTCACAATACCCTCATGACAAGTTTTTGGTTAGCAGTATAACATCGAATTTTTTTGTCATTATAGATCTAGAGCCCAATTTCTCTCTTACTATGAGTGCAAATGAACTATAAAGTGAGTTAATTTAAAATATATAGGATTTTTTTCACTATTTTGGAAAGTCATTCATGTAAAATTGAACAATATAGGTATACCTTGCACCTTTCTATCATGGTATGCCATCTTTTCTTAGTTTTCCTCACTAATTAATCCCACATTTCAATTACATGCATTTGAAGTCTATTTACATTTTCCATATTATAGGTTTTAGAATAGATGGTAGTAGTAAGTGGTGAAGGTAGTATCCCTCTAACCCCATATCAATGGTGAGCACTCTTACATATATCTTAGCATTAGCCATATTTTCAAGATTATTATTATGATCTTTATTTATTTTTTGTAGGTCTAGATGTAGGGCAATGACAAAGGTAAGTACATGTAATGAAATAACTTGCACAAAAAAATTGATAGATGGTCAGACTGGTGATCTTGAGGGTGGGCTCTGACAAGCGTTAATGGAAGTGTATGGAACCTTCGCCTTGTGATGGCCATTGGCCATCGTGGGTTTGGTATTCTAACCTTTTGCCTCCTAGTGCCTTGTGTTTTATTTTGTGTTTATTGTCTCGCTATCATTTTCTGGTATGGCCTCCCAGTGGTTCCTCCTGCTCTATGAGAACACCCTGGATGCATCATTTTTGTTTGTGATTCACCACCTTGTTGCCCTAGAACTTCTTGTGAGGGGCAATCCATGGAAGAGATCCTCCATCATTCGAACAACCCCCATGGGGGTGTGGTAGTTAACCAAACTTTAAACCCTCACGAAGGTGTAGATAATGGTAGTCGGTCTTTTAGAGATATCATAGCTGAAAAAGGTAAGTGGGTGATCCTAGATTCGACGCACTTCTTGACAGTTACTGATGGAGGGTGTAGCGAAAACCCTAACCCTGTAAGCGAATCAGGTAAGTACCCTCCTCTGGATACTAGAAAATAATTCTAGATGCCAAACAATGATATTCCTTTAGCCCTTGACAAAGAAGATTCTAGATTAAAAAATGTTGCATGTTTTTTTGCTACATTAGATATTTCAAAAATCCTGGCGAGGAAATACCTCAACCAGTGGATGATTAATTTATGGAATAAAATTTTAGGATTTTTCCATTCATTTTGCAAAATGATACAAAGAGGGATTTTCTTAATTACTTTTAAAAATTCAAAAATGCAAGAACATGTAATTAATAAAGAGTTCTGGCCAGTAGGGAATTCAGTGTTTAGGGCTATCGCCTGGTCATCCAACCTTTTGTGTGAAGAAGTGCTTGCACTTTCTTACCCTAGATGGATAAATCTAAAGAATCTTCCCTTGATTTTGTGGAATTTCATCTCATGACTGGTTGTGAAGTTTGGGAGGGTTTTGAGAATTGAGGACTCAAAAAATGCCCTACTGCATCTAGACGTGAGGGTTTTAGTGTCAACAACTCTGGGTATTGAGATCCTGGACGAGATTGAAATTGAAACTGGTCCATTTTAAATTTCCAAATCAAGTTGTTGGAGGGTTTGAACATGTGTTTCCTCTACAAAAGAGAGGGACATGTGAGGAAATATTGCCCTATAATTAAAAATTGTGGCACTATGAATAAAAAAAGAGCATTGTCCATTGGGACAAAGGAGCCCTTTGGTGTGGTGGAGACCAAGGAGCCTGAGGGAACTAAGGGCTCGGAGAGGGCGGCCCATGGTGAATCGATCAACCCCAAAAGAAATGCTCTAACCCTAATCGAAGATAATTGTAGCACTGAATCTATGGGTGCTCTTGATAATGTATTGATTTTGTCGCTTGAGGAAGCAAGCCTGGTTCTTGAGAAGGGAATATTAGAAAATGAAAGCCTTGTGGTGGATGATTGCTTTGGGATGACACCCCAGAACCTGTGGAAAGATAATGTAAGCTATGCATAATCTGAAATGTTTGGGGCCAAAGTGACCAACCACACCCCACTTAAGGATAGGCCCAAACCCTTGAACCACAAACTTAATGCTCAAGAGCTAGTCTTAGAGTAGATAAAAAAGAAAATTAATGTGAACAAAAAAATCCTTAAGGCTGCGAGATCTAAAATTAAAGCCTACATTCAAGCTCTCGGTGATTGTCGGGTGGAGCAACCCCATTTTGAGACCAAAAAAATGGAAGATGTAACCATTATTTCTAATAATAATATTCAAAGTTCTATTGATCCTCTAGTCTTAGATTCAGCCTGCACTGAGCCACAGCTAGGGGATTCAGGACAAAAGATTTCGATCCCTTCTAGCGTGGAGAATACTGCCCATAAACTCAAGGTAGAATCTAGAGGCAATGGGTCTTAGTGTCGATTGGACCCAAGATTAAAGGAGGCAATAGCTAATGCCAAAAAAATGATCCCTGAAGGGGAGGCTAATAATAAAGAACTAAATTTTGCATGTCAAAACTGGAACTTAGATGAGGCAAAAAAAATATTTGTATCTAATGAGGCTAGTCCTCCCCAAGCTAAACAAGTTGTTAAAAATGCTTCAACCCCGCTAAGAGGCTCGGGAGATGTTGGTCAAGAAAAAAGATCCAAAGGAAGGCAATCACCTGGATGTTGGGAAAGATAAAAGAAATTTGGTAAAAGAATGGATAGGATAAAAAAAAGAGGGAGAAAAAGAAATAGGAGGACATGATACCCTATAAAAGAAGTGAGAAAAGGAAAAATGAATTCCCTAAATCCTTTGAGGGATTCAGGAACCTAGAGGATGAAACTCAAGATATGGATGCTAATGAATCTTAACTGCTTTTCTTGGAATGTGAGGGGTCTTGAATCCCCAGACATAAAATATTGTATAAGAAGGTTTGTTAACCAAATCAAAAACAAAGATGTGATAATGTTACAAGAATTCAAAGCCACTAATTTCAACTTGGAATCGAATATCAAATTCATTTGGAGGGATTCAATCTCTTTCACTACCAAACATGAGAAAGGAAAAGGTGGCTTTGCAATTCTGCTAGCCAAGAAGTGGAAAAATTGGGTGAAATATCATGGTACCTCACCTTGTAATGCAGTGGTCTAGATTTGTCTAGAAAAGGAAAATATAAAATTTGGGGTCTAGTCCATCTATACCCATAATGAATATAGACAAAGATGTGAGTTGTGGGATTAGTTAAGCAAGCTTCCTGACATCCCATGGGTGTTGAGCGGTGATTTTAATATGGTAGAGAATCAAGAGGATAAATTGGGTGTGGTTGAATTGTGGTGGAAAGGAAATGAGAAGTTTTTTGGTACAATATGAAAAAAAAACTAAAGTTAGTGGACCTACTTGAGGGTAAAAATAAAGAGAACAAATAAATTTGGTATACATGGTGCAATTTCCAGAGTGGCAATAGAAGGATCTATTGCAGGCTTGACAGGTTTTATGCCAATAAGAACATGTTCTCCTTTGACCTAGTGGAAGGCTCCAGCTCAAGAGTTAAGGTTAACCCTTGGACTCTCTCTGATCATCACTCCATTACAACAAGATTGGAATTTGGGAGTAAAATCAATACCCCTCCCAATAGAGTAAGAAATTTTATCATCAATTCAAGTCTTCTAAGAGGGGAAGATTGTAACAATGCAATCTTCACTTTAAGAGAAATAAACAAGTGGTTGCTTCAGGGAAAATATTCCATTGAAAAATGGAACATTGTACAAAGTTGTCAAAGGATCTTTCAAACCATTGGGGAACAAAAAGAAAAAGATAGGAGGAAATCTAAGAACCTATTGCAAGAAAAAATCTTCCATGCTGAGGGACTGATCCAAAATGATCCCAAAAATTTGGAGGTAAATGAAGAAATCATAAGCATCAGGGGGGTCTAAAGAAAATCCAGAACTATAGAGATCAAGGTCTCAAGAAGAGGGCAAGGTTGAATTGGGCAACCCAAGGGGATAGAGGGACCAAGCTCTTCAAAATATTGAAAGATAAGGAAGTTAAGGAGTAGGTAAATGCCATTTGGGATGAAGGGGGGATGGTTAAAGACTTAGAGGGCATCAAAGATAAATTCTTTCAGTTTTATAAGGACATCTTCCCTGTGAAATGCAATAGCACACTCTACAAGGAGGATAGAGAAAAGTGCAGGAGCCTAATTCCAAGGAAAGCGACAAAGGAAATGGTAGATAGGTTAAGTAAACCATTGTCTCAAGAGGAGATTAAAAACACAATCCTTTCAATTTGCAATGATAAGGCACCTGGGATCGATGGCCTGCCAATAGAGTTTTATAAGGTAAATTTAGACTAGGTTAACAAGGACCTACTACAAGTCTATAACGAGGCACTTGAAGTTGGATCACTAGGAAAGGAAATCAATCAAGGTATCATAAAAATCATTCCCAAAGAAGGAGATAAAACCTTGGTGAAAAAATGGAGACCGATCACCTTACTGAATGTATCATATAAAATACTTGCTAAAGCCATCTCCCAAAGGCTAACTTTGGTTCTTCTTGAGGTCGTCAATAATACCTAAACAAGATTTATAAAAGGGAGATACATTTTAGAAAACCTTTTAACTAGTTGGGAAGCAATGGAGTGGGCTAGGACTTCCAATCAAAATATAGTTATGCTTCTACTAGATTTCGAGAAGGCATATGACAAAATTGAATGGCCCTTCATCCTGATGGTGCTAGAAGCATTTCATTTTCCAGAATCATTGTGTCAAATGGTCAAAATTCTCCTAAAGGATGCCTCAACAAGAGTAGAAGTCAATGGGGACCTTACAGAAAAGATAATCCTACAAAGATCCATAAGGAAAGGGTGCCCCCTTTCACCTTCCCTTTTTGTCATTGATGTAGATGCACTACACTACATACTAAGGGACTCCACCTTGAGCCCTAGAGTGCAAGGCATCTCCCTCCCAAAAAAGGAAGAGTTAATGAATGCAAATTTTTTTGATGATACAACACTCTTTGTGAAATTGGATAAAGAAAATTTTGAAAATTTTCTAAGGAAAATGGACTTATATACCAAAGTAGTTGGTGCAAAAATTTATAGGGAAAAATCCACATTGTTAAGTTGGGAAACACATCAACTAAATTGGCTTGAGGAGCATGAATTCCATTGGGGAGGCACCAGTAAGATTGTCAGGTATCTTGGGATACCATTTACAATCAATCCTAACTTAAAGGGAATGTGGGAATGGCTGAAAAACAAAATCATTAAGAAGCTGGAAGCTTGGAATAAGCAATACCTCTCAATTGTAGGGAGCGCATAGGTGTGTCAGAAAATACTTTCCTCCTATAATATCTATTATGCTTCAGTCTAGTTGTTCAGTGGGTACCAAATAAATGAAATTTAGAAGTGCATAAGGCAGTTTCTCTGGTCAGATGGTAAGGGTTGCAAGAAAAGACATGCAGTCTGTTGGGATTGGTGTTCTTTAGAAAAGTAGAAAGGGGGTTTGGAGTTGAAGGATCTCAAAAAGCAAGGGATAGCCCTTGCTATCAAATAGATTTGCAAAATTTTAGTGGGAGATGAACCTTGGAAGGTTCTGGTAAGAAACAATATCAGTAATGGGGTGCCCAATAATGCAAAATATTGGAAGAATATACCTATCTCTGACCTCTTGTTTGGAAAGTCCCCAATCTCCCCAACGAGGTCAAGTGTATTCAGAAACTTGTGGAAAGCCTGGGAGTTGAGATTGAATTAAATAAGAATATACTCAATAGATCTATCTAGTGGAATATTTATCACAATAATAAGCCATTGGAACTCCTTCAAGGATGCTCGATTAAAGATTGGAACTAAAAAGGAATCTCACGAGTCAATAACATCTTTGAGAATAGTGGGTTGATCAGTTGGGAAACCTTAAAATAGGATTTTAATCTCCCTCAAACCCATAAAAGAACCTATGAAAGGCTAAGGAATCACAACTTTAATTTTGATCACTTAACTCCTGGTGCTTTAAACAACAATCAGGATCTAATGTGGCTAAAAGATAAAGAATTAACCTGACTCAAAGCAAAATAAATTTATAAAGATATAGATAGCCCACCTAACCTAGCTAATCTGCTTAATAAAAATTGGAACCTTAACCTTAATCAGAAGTTGTGGGAAAAGACTTTCACCAACATTTTGGGTAATGTTCTTGAGCCTAAAAAAGCAGGTTTCAAATGGATGTTGTTGTTGCATAAGTTTTCAAGCTTTGACCCTAAAATCAATGCTTCTATTTGTGATGTCTGCAAAAAAACTAAATCTCTTTATCATTTGTTCTTTGACTGTTTTTATGCTAAGGAAGTGTGGAAATTGTTTCAAATTGACTTGTTTGGGTGGGAGGGAAAAAAGAAAAAAAGATAAAAGATATATAGTTTTGGGGAAAATTGATAAAATAGGAAAGGCTCCTAATTTATTTTGGTTGATTCTAACCACTGAAATCTTGTGTCATTTATGGAAATCTAGAAATGTAGAAAAATATCAAGGCACTAGGAGGGAACTTACTGAGTCTAATAGAAGACTCATAGTGCACAATGTGTATATGCAGGTATCCATTACACTGGAAGTCTCTAAGGAAAAATTTCAAAAGTTGATGAAAAATGGCAAAGTAGAGATCAAGAAAGAGGAGTTGATCCAAGTGAATCAGTGGCTACTCTGTAAACCAGGATTGAAGTACCTTATGAAAGAGAGCCATAAAGTTGATACAAAGGAAACGAGAGTGAAATGAAAGATGAAACAAGACTGAGACTCATTTTATATTTTTTTTATGATCCGATAATGTAAAAACTATGTAAATTGAGCCCTGTGTGGCCTAATATATAGCATATAGATCTATAGCTTAGATTCCATTCTATTTTTGGAAGGACTGTAACTCTGTAAGGTTGATCAACATGATCAATTTTGTAAACTATTATGAATACAAAAAAAAACTTGCACAGTAAAATAATTAAATAGAAAATATAGAAATATAATCAAGATTCTTATAAATACTTGATAATAATAAGCCACATTAAGGGGGCGAACCTCTATAAGTCTCCAACAAGAATATAATTTAAAATATGATTATAAACTACTACTTATTACCTCCTAGATATATACCATAATATGCCTTGGCTAGCACCTAGGCTGACCTAACTACCTAGTTAAGGTTATATAAATTATCATATAACTTAATTAAGGGCTATTCTAGCCACATGTCAATTACACATATTCCAATAGAATCAATGGATTAAGGTTGTAACAATACAAGTTTAGGTTCCCATACACCTATTTCAAGAAATAACACCTACTATCCATGTAGATTGTCAAACTCAAGGGGGCAACTATGTAAGTGCCCAAAATTGTACAAGCATATATGACAACTTGATGATGATTTTGTGGTTCAGCTCATGACCCACATGGTGTGAATAAAACTCCATATAACCCTTTTTGACCTTAATGGAAGCATGTACTTAGATTTGAGGGCCCTCCCTGGCTCTTATTTCATCCTCTCTAGCCTTTCACCTTCATTGAATACCCTTCTACTTCTTAGATTTAATTTTGCACGTTTTAAATGGTGGGTTTTCCTAAGCATCCTCAGGGTCACTTGGGAAACCTACCATAGTAAAAGGTACTAGTAAAAAGGATGACCTTGGCTAGAAAAGGGGTGACCTCAACATTTCAAATTTATGTGTGAAACTTTTAATTTTATTTAGTTATCCACCATTTTTGCACCTGAACTCAAGCTTAGGTCATTCTTAACTCCACCCACTTTTGAAAATTAGATTTCGATTCCCCTCTAATTATGAATTTGATTATTTTTTCAAGCCTATTTAAACACCCCCATGTGGATTCTAAATGGTCTTTGGTTCAATGGAATATTCCTTTAGGAATTGTGATTTTGTTGCCTCACCATTCATATTTGATTGAGTAGTCTAGAAATTTATTTTAAGGTCTCTAAGCTAAAGTTTATTTTTTCTTCGTAACATTTGCAACCTTCAGGATTTTTGTTAGTTAGTTTGAAGCTTCAAGTTTTTTAATTATAGTAGCATAGAACTCTTCCATTTCCCCTTTTCTTGGCTTCTTGTATTCTCATCCTTCTTCCATCAAGTGGATTACCCTCGGATAAAGAGAAGAGGAGATTACATTAGCTAAGTCATCAAAGATATACATGCCATTTGCATCTTCACCAAGAATCTTAGCTATTAATCTCTAGGTGTGAGGTTAAATGGTTTAACTACTTTCAAGTTGTTAAGTAGTTTACTTCCAAAAAATTGAATGAAAGTAGTAAGTACATTAGATTAAGTGATCTTCACCTTTCTTGAATCCTTGAGATTTTATCATTACATCATGGATTAGCAGTAGTCAAATAGAATTCACTTACTACACTGAATTAGTTTATATTAGATTGTAGGATTTATTTTTAATTTGGAATAACATTTTTCAATGCATTTCATAAATCCCTTTTGAACAAGACAATGCAATAAGAAATTGATCCTATGCTAATAGGACAAGACAGTCACTAAAATTAAATAAAATAAATTCTCACATTACATTATATTTAGAGTCACTTATTTCATTTAGTTAGCTACTCAGATTATATTTTTATTTGGGAAAATACAAAAACATAGATTACTTTCTTATTTCTTGCATTTATATTCGTTTAGTAAAATTTTACTCAAATATCAAGTAATCAAAGTCCTTGCTAATGAGCCAAGTAAATCAACCAAAAAAACATAACAAAAGAACATTTAGCAATCAAAACCCTTGTTAAGAAGACAAGGTGATCAATCAAAATGAGGAAATCAAATCAAGCATCATATAAATAAAAACATTCAAGCAAATCAAACATACACATGCAACTAACACACTAGGATTGAATTATCAATCAATGACTACCCATGATGGAGAAGGTGCGTGTAGGTGGGAGGTTTGAAACCTACGATGGAGAAGATACAGATGATGCAGATGATGATGGAGACCAAATCAGAGGTTTCTTGGCGGCTGAGTAGTCAATGGTGGCTGTGTTTGGTGCTTTCTAGATCACAGCTCCTGGATTGGGGTGTGGCGCTGACGGGAAGGAGAGTTGCTCTCTTCTGGTTTGGGTGTAGAGCCTTCTCTCTTGGTCTATGGTGTGTGGTCTCTAGAGGAGGTTAGGGTTTCTGCTTTCCCTTGATTTTCTTATTGGCATTGCCTTGGGAGGGTGTGGTTTCTTGCATTCCCGTCCCTCTATGGGGCTACCTACTTTGTTGTGTGAGTGCTTTGGGATCTTTGAGTATTTTTGGTTGTAGAATGGGCAGATCTTTGTTCCTATTCAACACAATAGGAAGGCTTGGTGGTTCCTCATGCTTGTCTATTCTATTTCTGGCTTCTTCTTGGGGGTCCTTTGCTTCTGCTTGTTGTTTTCTTGGTGGCTCTGTTTTGGGGTGTTTGGTTCTTGGTGTGTTCTGGGTTCTTCCTGTCCCCTCTCTGTGGAGTGTTGGTGGCTCCCTCTGGTTGGGTGTTTGGAGTTTTGGCTTATCTCTAGCTCTGACTGGCATGTTGGGGTTGCTTGGTGTTCTTTCTTGTTGGCCCTTCTCCTTATTTCCATCTTGTTTGGGGTCCCCTATTCCTATTGAGGTTTGGTTGTCCTTGATCATTTCGAGTCTGGGAATCTACATTTGGTGGTGATGAGTTTCTTTGGTCCCTCTTTGGTGAGGCTGCCCTCTTTGTTGTGGATGTCCCCCAGGTTGTTGATGCTTGGGTTTGTGGTCTTCTCGTGGAATGAGTTGCTTTATGTTTATATTCTGATGGCTCAATTTTTTTGGTCTATTGTGAAGGCTTTGAAGTGGGTGAGAAAATGGCTTCTTGCTAGGTTAATGTTCAAGTTATGTTTGGATACCCAAATGAGTTCTTATTTGAAAGTTGTTAAGGTGGACCTATGTTGTTTATTTGTGATTCTTCTCCTCATCCACAGTTTATTTTTGGTGCAGTGTTTACTGAAGGATGCTACTAATGTGTGTTGGGCTACTGTGTTGGATTTCTCCTCTGGTCCTATGGAGATGGACCTCCCTCAGCTGTTCTTATTGAGGTGGGGAGTTCTCCTGTGGAGGTGGAGATAGAGGGTGTTGGTGATTTCCAACTGCGGTGGCCTTGCTATTCGTTTCATCCTTTCCAAAAGTGGGGAGCTCATGGTTTCAGAGCTACCTTCCTGGTTTGAGAAGTGGCTTTGTGCCTAGTGGTTTGTTGTGCTCTCCATCTCCCCTATTGAGGTGGGGTGTTTGGATTTGCTCAAGTTTTTGATTAGGGGTATGTTGGTGTCTTACACCATTATGCAGATTATCTTTTTTGGCTCAGTGGTGTCCTCCATGAGTGGCTGGTTTGCTGATGCCTGGCGGATACAGGCGGGTTATGTGTGTATCTAAAGGGTTTTTGGTCCCAGTTAAAACCAAGTTGTTAAACGGTCTCAGGCCCTTGCTTTTTTGTAAGATGCAACGTGTGTAGTCTTGTTAATCCTTAGAGGCTATGTGGGGTTGTTGTTGGTTTCTGATGTATCTTAATTGCAACCTTCCTTTCTTTATATTGGGTTTCGGGCCCCTTCAAAACCCATTTTTTACCTCTAATAAAAAACACACTAGGATTGGATATATTCATCTCTTATCTCTCCCATCATCATGATCATGTGTCTTTCAATTAGAGAGGATTGGGTAGAATCCATTCTTAGAAAACTCATAGCACTCTTCTAAACTTGGGAATAATCAATCAACAATAAGTTCAAGAGAAAAATCTCATTTTAGAATACATATAAGAAGATAACACTAGGGGGGCGGTGGGCCTAACTCAGTTGGCTAAAGCATCTTGTTGCAGGCAAGAGGTCACGAGGCATAGTCTCCCCACCGTCCCCATGGTATTGGAGGACATGTCGTGCCAGCGTCATCGGTCACGTGGAAAAAATTTACCAGGCACACTACAATTTATAGGGGGAAGGATACCCGGCTGATTCCTATAGTCTAAAAAAAAAAAAAAAGGATAACACTAGGTAAAGAGAGAGAGAGAGCTCATTTCTAAGAGTTGATTGAAGCTAAAAATTTCTAGCTAAAAAACCTTTCTCATTAACACTTAGTAAGAGATAAACATAATTTGTGCTAAAAGTACTCCCAACCACATGAGGATTGCCATAATAATACCTCTTCATAGGTTTTCTATAGATCACCCTCACATTCCAACCACAATATCATTGATCAACACAATCATCCACCATCAAGCATTCTTGCCTTGTGAAGTGGGCCATTAAAACAACAGAACTATGCTACACACAAATTCATTGGCATTCCTTTCTCATGAAGAGGGTAGTGTTTTAGGCTCTCCCCATTCCATTGGCTTCTAGCACATGATTAGGAGTGATTCATCCATAGGTAGGCCACATGAGTGCAAAAAATGTGTCATCTCATGCCATACTTATATTCTATCACAAGGGATCAATATGAAATTAGCACTTTATCTCTTGCATTAGTCATATTAACAAACATGGAAAATTCTAGTTCATATATATTAGGTTAGTTTGGTATTCATGTTATATTACATTTTTTACATCAAGTTTTGATTGGTTAGCATCACAATCACATCATTATAATTTGTATCTTTTGTTGCTTGTCTTTCGACTTTATCAAAACCATCAAATCAAACAATGTGGCTTGACTAAGGTAAAAAGAGGGGAGCAAGTTGTCTCCCACACTTTGCATTGCAAGTTTCAACTGTGTTCCTCAACACCACCAAGTCTTATATTAAAAGGTATAGGATCAAGTAAAACTTGTATGTAGACATAAAATATATGAAGACAATGGGGTTAGATCTACAACAAAATATCAATATAATGGAAAATAGGTCAAAATTGTAGCTATTGGGTTCAAGGCCATAAGTGTGGGATTGACCTAAAATAATACACAACACAATTTAGTTGGAACAAACATCTCAATTTATTCATCTAATATTTAGTTGTAAACATGAAATCAAAATAAAATGATAAAGCATTGAAAATAGAAATAAAGCACAATTACTCTAATATGTGAAAATCTTTAATTGAGTGCTTAATGGATGTGCTCATGATGACATTGTTATGTGGGTGCTCTCATTCTACTAGAATAATATTAGTATTCATTGGATTTTAGATTTAATAACCTAATAATGTTATAAAGATTGATGGTAAAAATGATGAGTGAGATGAAAATTATTTTAATTTTTTATTATTGAGTTAAGTGAATTGATGAGTGAGTTAGAAGAAGTTAAATGATTGCATGGAGAATAGATGAGTGAGTGATGGAGTTCACATATTACATGAGGGAGTTGATTGATTGCATGGAGGAGTAAACTAAATAGATCGATGAGTGGACCGATTTGATTAAAGAGTTAATTAATTTTTATTTATTAGTTAATTAAATGATATGGAATTTGAAGATTTAATTATTTATTTAATGAATAATTGAAGAATATGAGGTGGAATTTAGGATATTAATTAATTTATTTGATGCATAATAGATAGTAGGTGGATTTTGATATTTTATTTAAATAATAGATAATATGAATAAATCGTTTATTTTAATTGAAAAATGAAGAATATTTAATAAAATGATGATGCACTAAGGATTAATGGTAATAATAGAAAGATAATATATATTAATAATATATTAATGATGATGATTAGTGAACAATATGACAATAAAAATGGAAAAAATTTAGAGCACTAATTTTAAAAAATTAGATA
>VDFB02271358.1:324930332-324970998 GCA_007258455.2 Sequoia sempervirens | reverse complement strand
CTCCATAGCCAATTCCAACATGGTATCAAAGTGGGTTGGGTGCCTTTGGTTAGCCATTTTTTTAGAGATATTGGTAAATCTTGAAAATTTGAGCATGCTCTTCTCTTGCATCGTATGATGATCTGGAAAATCATAAAAACTTGATAGAAATACTGGATTTTGGGAGGGTTCCTCTTTGTGGCTTTATATTGCAAGTTCAAATTGGAGCTTGTTGGTGCAAATCTGAGCTCACCATTGAGTTCAAGGCATTTGAGAAAGTCATTTTTGCCTTTTGTTTTGTCCAAATTAGACATATGAGGCCAGATCTATGAGGGTTTGAAGTTGAAGAGTAGTTGTCAAATTCAAAAGGTAGCTGCAATTTTAGAGCATTTTGGGTCAAATATGACCTTGCCATCGCATCTAAAAGGCCCAAAAACCCTATGATCAATTGTCAAATCATTGAATTTGGAGAAATTTGTCCCCTGAGGCAAAAAAAAAATCCAAGGGAGTTGTATGACCCCCCAGGTCGTCATTATTACAGTGGTACGATTTGAAAAAAAAAAAATAGACTCCTTTGAATTTTCTTGAAAATATTTTTTTTTAAATTATAATGAGTCAGATAAATATTTTTCAAAAAAATTAATTTGAAAAATTAAAAGTTAAAAAAAAAAAGATTTTAAGTTTGCACAGGGTACGTAGAGTACCCTGCTATAGATATGTACCATGTGTAGGGTACCACAAGTCTACGCAGGTGCCATGTGGCACATGCACACATAGCCACGCCACCCACGCCCTTCAACTGGTAGTGACTAGTATTTAATAACCAGTGAAAATTAAAAATTTCTAGCAAACTTTAAAAAATCTAGTGCAGTATAACTTTCAAATATTCCTACAAGATTCCTTCGCCCATGGCCAAGGAATATTCTGTGGCATATCCTCAAATTTTTTCAAGTTCTTAACATCAAAGAATATTCCATCAAACATTCTATTTGCAACATATTTCGGCAACAGAGGTATATTCTCTGAGACAATCAAACAATCATCAAATTTAGGCCCGTCTATTGCTAACATCAACACTATGTCAACAGTGACATCAACGGCCTTATGAAATTTTCTACCCCCTTTCCATTTGATTTTTTCTTTTGGCGGTTTATTTTCAAACTCAGATAACTTGAGCTTGGACCTCTGTTTTGCGGGCAATTTTTTTTATTTGGGGAAAAAAATTGCACTCTTCATAGTGGTGTAATCAGTTTTTGATTTTGGTGTCTAGATTTTCCAGAAATTGCAAATTTTCACAGGTGTTGTTGCATCGTTCTCATTTTGGGAACTTCAAGGGTTCATATCTCACTCATACGGTAATATTTTTGGGTGCATTTTTTTTTGAAAGTGCATAATTGTGGTATGATCAAATTGATCTCATTTTGTACCAAAAATTGTACTTGATTATGTGGCCTATTTTTGACATTTGCATGTACCAAGATCAAGACCACTTTGTTATTTTTGGAAAGTGGTAACTATAAACACACTAATCATAAAGTGTCAAGCTCATATATTTCTCGGGAGTTCTTTGATTGAATGAATTTGGGGGGATTCTTCTTGTGGTTGTGGTTGCATTCCTCTTGATTTGTGTTCTTTCCTTCTTGTTTCATCATGGAGCCATCTACAATTCCACTTCTAACACCTTACAACTATCCTAAATGGAAATCAGAAATGAGCAAATTGCTAAGAATTAAGATGTATAGGATAGTTCATGGGCTAGATGGTGAACCACAAGATGATGAAGTGAAAAAGAATAAGTGGTTGAATAGTTGTGAAGAAGCCATTGGCTATTTGTGCTTGTATGTTTCTCCTGAGTTGTTTCACATTGAGCACTTAGATACACCTATGGCTATGTGGACTACATTGTCAAACTTATATGGGAAAACATATGAAATTCAAGGACATTTGTTGGAGAATGAATTAATCAGTCTTAATCCATGTAATTTTGACAACATACAAGACTTCATCACCAAATTCAAGTCACTAAGAACACAATTGAAGGATTGTAAAATTGAGAAATAAGATACACAATTGGTGTTATGTGTTCTTTCAAAGCTAGGACCTAAATATTCAATGTTTGTGTCTACTTTCTATGCTATAAAGAGTGCCTTTGGGAGTGAGTTTAAGATGCCTTCCTTTGAAGATTTTTCTATGCAAATCACTAGGGAGCAAGACAAGCTTATTCAAATGGGTGCTTTGAAGTCTTCAAAATCCCATGCCTTGATTACAAAGGATGCGAAGTCTTCAAGTGCCAAAGAAAAGAAAAAGAACAAGCCTAAGAAGAACACACAATCCACATTTAATTCCACATAAGAATGTAAAATTTCCTCTTCTATGGGGAAATCATATAAGAAGGAGAGGTCTACTTGTGCATATTGTAAGAAGGATGGACATGAAGAACACTATTGTTATAAGAAGGATATTGATGAGTTGAAACATCTTCTCAAAAAGAATTAGATTATTTTCCTTCTAGAATGTTTGAATCACCTCCTCCTCCTTCTTCAAAACAGTTTAAAAAGGATAAAGGTCAAGCTTCTACATCAAGAAATAAAGGACATGCTCTTTGTGCTTTTTCAGGTCATAGATCAAGGAGATGGCTTTTAGATTCAAGAGCATCTCATCATATGGCATCTTCGTAGTCTATATTCTTTTCTTTTGAGCCTTGTACTATGTCTCCTATTTTTATGAGAAACAATACATACATGAGTGTACGTGGGAAGGGGTCTATTAGTTTTGGGGAAAACACTTTCCATGATTTTTTGTGTGTTCCTCATTTAATGAATAATCTTCTTTCCATATATTAGATTACACATGGTGGAGATGGGAGGACTGTAGAGTTCATTCTTGATTTAGTCATCATTTGAGACTTGGAGAGTAGAAAGATCATTGCTAATGGGAGGGTTGATCATTCATCTAGGTTATATACCTTTGCATATTTTGCTTCTGATAGTGACATTGTTTCTTCGACTGTTGATCACATTTCTAGTGTGAACCATGATTCAGGGGAGATATTTGGCTTCTTGAACTTGGGAGTTCTCACATCAGATCCAGTTCTTGAGACATGCATTGCATCTCCATCTACTGTTGTAGTTGTTGATGATTGTGTTGCTACAAATAAATTGCTTCTTTTGATTCAGTGTAGCAGGAGATTCATTGTCTTTTAGATTTGGTTACTTGTGATGGCTTCTTGACAGGTATTTCAAACTTGTTTGTGGAGTCTCATATTTTGGATTTAGGAGACCTCATTGATTGCATTAATCTTTTCTTTGATGGAGATGATCCTTCTTTAGTTGTTGTGAGGGAACACTCTAACCCTCTTGTTCATTATCTACATGATCATTCTTCACAATTTGACATGAGTGTGGATACTTTTGGATAGCATTTGGAGGAGGCTTCTTTGTCTTTAGAGGAGATATCTTTGTCTTTTGATTATTTTCTACATTCATCTCTACTAGATTTTGGATTGTCCTCTTCAATAGTGTGGCCTAAAATGCTTATTTGGAGTGTGTTAGCTTTTGAAATCAACATGGAGACACTTGAGCATGCTTTAGAGACATCATACATCATCTATCTTCCATCATCTTCCTTTTAGGATTGGAAAGAACTCTTCCATACATTATTGGTTTTGTTTCTTCCTAAGGGGAGAAATGTTGTTCAACAAGATTGGATTATCTTCAACATTCGATGTTGAGTCTCTACCATTGCAGGAGACTCAACATTGAGGGGGGTTGCCTTGTCTCTCTTCTTCTTCTCTCTTATGGGGGGTCTTTTTCCTCACATGGGGTTTTGGCCTTCTCATGTATCATTGAGAGCATTTTGTATTACATCTCTCTTTTGGGGAAGAGTTTTGTCCCAATGGGTTTTCTCCTTTTCTCTATTTGAGAGAGATTTCACTTGTATTTGTACATGGGTACCTAACATGGCCTAGTTGCCAGGGCCCATTCTTGCATCTTTGCATCATTTGCATAATAATCTACTCCCTAAGTTGCACTTAAGGGGGGGTTTTGGTGTGAATAAATATCTTGTACCTAGTTAATTCCTTATTAGGGACTTAGGGGATATTTTCACATGTTAAGTTTACTTAGGTCCTAGGAATCTTTCTAGAAGAATTAGTTGTCATTTCTAGATTTGTCTTTTTCCTAAGTAGTTATGATAAGTTGTCGCATATCATAAGATTGAGACACTTGTCATAATCTTATGTTATCTTATGTCTCGGCTTGGCTATATAACCAAAGGTATCTCATACATTGTATATCCATTGAATTCTATTTGTGTAATTGATGAGAATACAGTTTATTCTTGTCATATTGATCTTCTCTCTTTGTTCTTTCTATTTGGCCTCTAGATCTTGGCAGGCTATCTCCATAGCTAATTCTAACAATTTGGAGGGTCAATGTTAATTAATGATCTTGCTGCTAATCATTTTGATCCCTATCAAAGGTTGATGCTAGATTTGTTAGCCATGCCAATCATCTATTCCATTGCAATCTTATTACCCACCACATAATATTGGAGGATAGGTGTTTGAGAATATAATGAGAATGCAAGAATTACAAGAAATTCAATCTACTATTCTTTAATACTAGGGTTTGTTGTTATTTTAATTTATCCAATCATCAAACAATTGCATCCCTTTATATCATCATTACTAGTTATTATAAGCTTATGTGACTTTCATTTATTAATTTGAATTGAAAGAGGTTTATGTATTATTGTTGATTCACTAGTAGAATTTGGCAAATAAATGACTATGTGACTAAAACTTTTAGTCACAACAACTAAAGATGACTAAATTCTACTCTTTTTTGTAACATAACTATAAATGACTAATTTGATCATATTAAAGTGGATAATTAAAAAAAATATTTCATTGAATTGAGGGAGTGGGTTGTATTATAATATATTATATTACAATACAATATAATATAATATATATAATATACATTATATTATAATATTATATTATTATATAAAATTATATTATTATATAATATTATATAATAATATAATATAATATTTATATTATATAATATTATATTTATATTATAATCTATTATATTATATAATAGTATAATATTATAAATATATTTAATATTATAATATTATATTATTATTATATATAATATATATTATATATTTTATAATATAATATTTATATTATTATATTATATTATATTATATTATATTATATTATATTATATTATAATATTATAATATAATATACTATTCATTGCAACCCTACATGGTTTGTTGTTGGGCCTTGCAGTCATGTGGTGAATCACCACATCACTGCAAGTCCCAACAAAAAATCATTCGGTGTTGTGGTGGACCTTTGCATATAATATAATAATATATTTAATAATATTTATTGTGCAAAAGTAGAGAATTGTATATTGTAGTTTATTTAGTTTTGATTCCATTTTGAAATCATGTTTTAGGAGGCAATTAAACCAAATCTGTGCAGGAAAATCTAAGTGGGAAAATCTTGGCCATATTTTTCATTTTAAAAAACATACTTTAAAACCCTAACTGAAACCTTATTTTTAAGCCGCAACTCGCCAAATTGGAGAAGTGAAAGGTTAATAGCAGTGAGGAAGACTTTTGAGGAGCTGAAACTGAAACCAATAGTGGCGGGGAAAGCAACAAAAAATGGTGCATGGCTTCACCATTGAGCCTTCTCATTGGAGAGATTGTGCTTGGAGGGAGGTTGCTCAATATGTTATGTGATAAACTTTACAGTATTGTGCTTTATGTGCTTGTGGTAGAATTCATGGTAGAGGTCAACCATAGATTTGACTATGTGAACTGATTTTTATCTTATCCACTTCCACAACCCCTGCCAAAGATACACTATATTGCTAATATACTTAGGGTTTTATATGAATATATGTTGTTCTATGATTGTATAAATTTCTAGAAATCCTTATTATGTTGACAACAATGTTTGTGATGCATAATGTCAAGAATGAAGCCTAAACATGCTCATTATTGGATCTTGGCCGTAATTTGATTTTAATAAACATACTTTAAAACCCTTGTCGAAATCTTATTTTCAGGCTGCAACTCACCGAATTGGAGAAGTGAAAGGTCAATACCAAGGAGGAAGAATTTGGAGAAAGAAGCAAAGGTAAAGACAGGGTGCGCGAACTGCTTGATAAAATACCTCAAAGGAATGTGGTCTCATGGAATGCATTAATTGCAAGATATGCACAAAATGGTTTTATTAAAAAGGGCTTTTGAAACGATTAGTGGAAAAATATGAATCCTTTCCATTTCTTTGCTTCTTTTTTTCTCTTATACTGGATGTATCGTGTAAGGCCATTTTTTGTATTCTCTTATACTGGATGTATCATGTAAGTATTTTTTGGTTTCACAGTGTATATATTTTTGATATTGTATATCTGGGATTACTGTTTCATTTCTAAAATTCCTTTCATTTCTTGTTTTTTCTATAAAGATCATGAGGGAAAATCTCCTAGTTCATAGGAAGCTTCATTTGTGTATCATAGAGCCATTTGAAACTTGAAAGCAAAAGAGTTTCTCTGGGAAAAAGATATTTTTGTTAAGTTTAATCTTCAACAACGAATAGCTAATATATAGGTTAAGAGAGAGCAAAAACTTGATGCGTGATTTCTAACAATAGTGCTTTACCAATTATATAGTTGTATTTGCTTTAAAGTTTTGCTATATTTAGGAGTATGCTTCAGTTATATATGTCAGCCACTATTTTAAATGTATCTCTCATAATTTTGTTTATTTTTTGCCAGATAAAAAAAAAAGTTAGTAAGCTCCGCTAGTCTAGATATGATTAGGGGATGTTGTGAGATTGTTTCCTTTCTCTTTCGTTGTGCTCAACAAAACAATAGTACTTCTATTATTGTTATTATTATTGATAATCTTCTATTGTTTAACATTGAGGGTGTCAGACTCCACAATTGGCTCTATTTTTACATTGACATTAACAATGGTAAAAAGAAAGGGCAATCTGATACAAATTCATTGTTTAACAGTGCATGAGCTGAGGTGATTTTTTTTTTGAATAAGGAGAAACACATTTTATAGTATTCATTGTGTTGTAGGTGTAGAAGTAAAGGTTCTTGAGTTTCAAATCCAAATGAAACTTTCAAGAAAAGAAATTCATTGATACATAGTGATTCTTTGTTTTTATGCCTTTTTGAATTCTTCAATTTTTCAATAAATGATGTAAAACAGTCAATGAGGTTTTGCTTTGCTAATGAGGCAGTTGTCACTGATACATTGAATGTAACCAGCGAGGTTTTGATTTTCCAATGAGGCTTAATGAAGTAAATTCTCAAAGTGGTTTTTTCTCCACTTATAAATACTATGTTGTGGCTCCTCTTGATTTGTGATATGTTTGTGTTTGATCAATCATATTTGTTCAAGCATTTCAGTCTTCATTTCATGGTGCTTCTCTCAACATTTGAATATCTATGATACTTGAAATTTATATGCATAAATTTGTGAGGATTAATTAAGTTAGATTTGATTTGTAACTTGAATCACAAATTCACTCAAATAAATGACTAAACCATGACTAAATAAATTATTACCACGACTAAATAAATGACTACCATGACTAAAATAAATGACTACAATGACTAAATAAATGACTACAATGACTAAAATAAATGACTACCATGACTAAATAAATGACTACCATGACTAAATAAACAACTACCATGAATAAATAAACAACTACCATGACTAAATAAATGACTACTATGACTAAATAAATGACTAGTTAACAACAATCAATGACTAAATTAACGACTAAATATACCACCAAATTGATCAATCAAAACAACCAATAAATTACTAAAAATGGTTTAGTCATGAATTTGGTCGCATTATAAATGACTCCCAATAAACTACTGATGGTCACGTGACCAATTTTTAGTAATTTTTTTAGTCATTTATTGATGTTTTTGTACTCTAGTGATTTGAAGAATAAGTGTATTAGTTTTGGTTTTATTTAGATTATAACAATAAAGTAATAAGTGTTTCAAATTGATAATTCATTATGATTTGTAATTCATAAATTCAGTTTATATTTCTCTTGAAAAGTTATATAATCCAAATAATGAATTCTATATTTATTTGGTCATTCATGCAATCTCAATTTTTATTGTTCATAATCAACATTATTGTTAGACTAGTTTATTGGTTTGTTTGCATAGATTTTAGGTTGAATTACTTGAATATTATAAAAAATTCTTAAAACCTAGGAAATTTGTAAGTGGGACATTACAGTGGTATTAGAGTTGGTTTTCTTGCTAGCTAGTAAATCATGGGAGGATCCTTCAAATACCTAATGTATGGTGGAATAGGGTATTCAAGAGAAAATATAAATGAGAATTAACGGCCAATCAAAGAAGGAAGCATGGGAAAGAAAAGTCAAATAGTTGAAGACATCATAGCTCATCATAAAAGGTATAAAAGTCTCCATTCCAATATTCATAAACATATCTCTTTTGTAAAATTTTATGACTTGGAAACGAGCCATCCATCAAGAGGATTTCCATAGAACCAACCTCACAAGAATCTCCAAGGATTCAACAAATAATTGATAGGGTAGAAGGAAGAAGATCATTTAAAAATGAAGCCTCAAAAAGTCATCAAGCGAGCTATAACACTAGAACAATAAACACCTTCTTCCAGTCATGAACAAAAGAAGAGATCTCTTGTTGTAAATAAGAAAGATGAAAGTGAAAATAAACATAGAAGAAAAACTTTTCTTTTCATGCAAAGAATCTTGGGAACCAAATCACAAATGTTGGGGCAAAGAAGAGATGAAATCAAATAAAGAATCAAATAAATTAGATGAAGATCTTCAAAGAAGGGTGGTGGATATATATGAGCCAAAGATAAAAAAATATAAAATGATTATTTAGCTTCTAATAAGTGTAATTTCCTACAAAATAGTGATGAAGGGTAAAAGTACAAACCTATGTCACACTTTATAAAGGAATCGGCCAACACAAATAAAAATTCTCAACTTCGACTACATAAAGTGGTCTTTATATTTTTAATTTCAAAATGATGTAAACTAATGAAATGTAGAAATATTGATGAAGTTTATTCTTACAATTTTTCAATTTAAAAAATATATATTTTCATATTTTCATATAAATTTAAGAGAAATTTTTGAATTGCTGAAAATTTTAGGAAAAAGTAACATTAAGTTGATGTCAAGAAACAAATAGAAAACAATTTTATTTAGCCCTATTTTTTTTCCCAAATAGATAACTTCAATATCTAGTGCATGAGAAAAAACTTAAAATTTTTGATGTATATTTTTTTCATAATAACTTTTTAAAGTCAAACGTACCAGAATTTGATAGTTTTCATTTGACGTCAACTATTGTCTAATTTTTTTTTGAATTTTAAAAAAAATTATACCCTTTTGAAAAGGATTTTCTCCTCTAGTGCACCATATATTTTGTATTTTTTTTAATATGTTTAGTGTTTTTTAAATTTTTAATCAACCTCATGTTTTATTTTAACAACCTACCTTCATTATGTAAAATAAAAAAACATATTAAAACTAATCAAAATGTTAATAAAATTTATATATTTGGATTCTTGACTCTGAGCTCTACAAATGGGTATTTTTTATTTTTTTGAAAAAAACAATTTTGTCTAAAGAAATATCATGTTCAAGTGGAAATTTTCAAAAAAAATTGAAAAAAGATGAGGTGGTTGCCAACAAGGATGCCACATAGACAATTTTGGGCGAAAGGGTTTACCCTTTCTATCAAAACCTTACATATAAATTGAGTCACATTTTAGAGTGACAAAGAGAAAAATTTAAATTTTGTAGTTTCAGGCGAAAGGGTTTCGCTTGGAACTTTATGTGCCACATATAGGCCACGTAGTTTCAGGAAAAACTATTTTGACTGAAACTATTTAGGTTGGAATTGTTTTGCTCAAAACGATTTAGTTATCCAAAAGTGTGACACCAGTTTGTGCTTTTACCTGGAAATCAAGGAATAAATTATGATGTTAGAGCATGAGAAGGAAGAAATATCACATTTTCCTGAGTTTGAAAGGAAGAAAACCTTGGATGATTCTACCATGCAAGTGGAAGGGAAGAAGAAAAAGTATTCTTAATGACTTATAAGTTTATAGATCAAGAAGAGATTATTCTTAATGAATTCAAAGAGAAAGAATCACTTATTGAATGCACAAGTGAGGAGGTTGTTCCTTTCACATCCATCAATCCTCCAGTGATTGAATAATTGTAAGGTTTTTGTGAAAATGAAGTTGAGAATAATAATATAGTTGTTGTAGTAGAATTTTATGAGGTGGAGTTCTAAAATGACTAGGTCAAGAAGTATGCATTTGAGAAGAGTTCCTCAATAGATATTAATATTGTATTTCAACTTGTTAAAAATTTCAAACCATCAACTTATGATGATTACTTAGATCAATCCAATGTGTTAGCTCAAAATATGAGTGGGATGTTCTAATGCAAGAAACTTATCAAAGTGAATTTCAAAAAAAGATTCTATTGAAAGGTATGTCTTAGAAGAGAATATTTTTTTTATTGATTCTAGTAGAAGTTCAATATCATTATATAACTATAGATATCATGAGGGTGATTGGAAGGAACACTTGTTGGTAATAGAAGAGAGAGAAGTGCAAGTCTTAACATTGTTGGATAACATTAAAGAATCATTGAAGGATTGACATAAAATTTGAGAGAATAGATTAGGAAAATATATATAGTAAGTGTTGCTAGGACTAAACAAATAGTCACTATTGCAATTCTACACACATTTAAGAATGTAATAAAAATATTGAAATCAAAATATCTATATATTATTAAAGACAAAGAAATGATCATCAAATTTGTAGAAGAGGCCTTAATTGCATCTAACAAAATTAAGGTAAAGGTTGATGAACTCGCCTTTAAGCTTAAATAAACCAATAACTATTTAGAAAGTACCCAAATGACACTTCTAAAGGTAGAAGATAATCCTCATGCTACAACATATTTCTAGGACTAAGAGAATAATGCAAGGGCTAATGAAATTAAGTAGATAATTAATGAGCTTGATAGGATTCATGAGGATTTTGATTTAGAATACTTTCTAGGAAAACTAAGTTACAAAATAGAATTCCTTAACTAAGATAGTTTGGCAAGGGGACAGAAGATAAACAAACAAAACCATATGAGGTAGACACAATTAGTTAGGAATTAGAAATGATGGTTTCAAAAGACAAGGTTAGTATGAATATTGGTCCAAATAACTTTCAATTTTTCAAATAACCCACTTTTTGAGATGGATGTAGAAATTCCTTTCAATAACCCATTTTTGTGTTGGATGTTGAGATATCTTTTGGTTTAGGTTCTATATATTATGATAATTTCAGAGTGATGTAACATAATATACTAAATTCAAGGAGGAATAGATACCAAGAAGTGGCCTCATTGTTCCAAGAATCATGAAGGAAAATAATTTTTCATCACTTTATGCAAAGAATTATATATCATGGGTCTAAGATGAATTAGAAAAATATTGGGTTTATAATGGTTGCATCATCTTCGAGAAATAATTGTGGAGCTTAAATTCAAGGATGATGCTCAAGAAAGAAGTAATACTTCAAGGTATAGTGATAGAATCCCAAGTATGATTACAACCAAAACGAGAGGCATATTTTTAAAGAAACCAAGTAGCTCAAGCCAGTCAATGCATAGAGACAACTGAGGATCTATTCTTAGGTAAGATATTTCATTATGATAATTTTTATTTATTCTTGGATATAACCAATGTTACTTTCCTAAGATGGTCACCAAATGAGATTCTTGCAAAATGGGCCTTTCTTATTGGAAGTTGAAAACTATATATTGGTAGGGATAAGTGTTGGGACTACAAAAAATATGAACCAAGGCCACATATGAATATTATTTCCAACTTTAGATATGTTTCTCTCAACATATCCTTCCTCTTCCATACTTTCTTTATAATTATAGAAGGGTTTTCAGTCACAAAGTGGAGGATTTTCCATCCCAATCCTATGGTTGGAGTCTTTTTAGTTAATACAAAGTGGTTTCTAGACTTTACATTCTTTATTTTGAGTAATGAAACTCAATTTGATAGTCATGGTATTGTATTCCTTTTGATAATTTTGTTAAACTTGTGTTTTAGATTAATGATATTTGTAATGAGAAACTATGGATTTGAAGGCATGGAGAAAATTTCTTTGCTTGATGTTGTGTCTAGCAAGTCTCACCTATTGGGTTCACCAAGTGCAAGCATTACAACCTATGTATTGTTGCTTAAAGTTAAATTTTGAGCAACATATTACTATTACAACCATTTTATATCTTACAGATATTGTTTAGGGAGAAAATTTGAGCAACACCATTACAACCATGTAGTGTAGAAAAATGTATCCCTTTTTACATTTTCTCACTTGTTTGGGATAATAATGCCTTAATTTAGTGTTGTTAAATGTATCCCTTTACATTTTCACACTTATTTGGGCCCTCTTAATTAAATTGAACTTAATTATGCCTTGATTACCCTTTTTATTCATTTACAAGCCTAATAAATTATATTTTCCAAAAGGGGAAACCTAAAAATAATCAATGCCTAAACTAACACTTTACCTTGAGCAATGTGTGTTCCAAGAATAGGGACCTGGGACCCATTCGCCTGTCCTCCCTAGACCTTTGGACCTAAATTTAAATTATGTTTTTAGTGTTTTTTTTTTTTTCAAATCCATAATTCAATGTCGGCTTGTGATATTTGAATTTTGGAAAATTAAGGATACATACCTTTAAATACAAGGTTATTTCACTAAGTTTCACCTAGAGTTTTATGAGAATTTTTGGAGAACTTCAAGAGAAATCAAAGGAATTCATGAGCAGATATATCAGAGATTTATTGTAACATTCAAGATCTATTCATCATGTCAAAGTCTTCTTGCATCATGCACGTTTTTGGAGCTAACATTGTGATGTAGGTTTCGAGATCTATTCAATCATTATTCAAGTGTCAAGATCTGCATCCAATTCAACCATTTCATGCAAGTTGTAGACCTTCTAAGATCTCCATTATCAAGGTTTCTACAAGGTTTTGTTGAGTGGTAAGATAGCTTTGTTCATTCTTCATTCACTCTTTCACATTTCATTTTAATTCAAGGTTTGATTACTAAAATGATGTTTGATTGAGGCAAACCCCCATTCACCTAGAACATACATTTTTTTCGCTTATGTGTGTGATTGCAGATTTAGGTTGAAGGATTGAAGACCTTTTGAAGAGCAAGATTTACAAGGTTATCAAAGTTGAAAAAGTTTACAAAGTTGTCAAATAACAAAATCTAACCTATAGATCTGATTTCTGACCTTTTGACATTGAAACCTAGACAAATTAGGAGCTATAGATCTATGTTAGAGGCTCCTAAAAGTTGTAGAAAAATCCTAAGCATAGATCCATTTGTCTTGGGCAAATGAGTCCTAAACAACTTCCAAAAATTGCCTCTTGGTGATTGGTAAACATATCTCTACCCTTCTCATATCTGCATTTAGTTTTTTGGTTCTACAAATATTGAGTTTAATATTGTTGTTTCAAGTGCTAGATTGTAATTTGGAGTTGATTTGCTATTTTTAGTTTTTCTCCCCAAAGTGTTGTTTGACCTTGACCCCCATCCTTCAAGCATAAGGAAATATGAAGATTCTCAATTGGGTTGACTCACCTAAGGATTGTTAGTCAATTCATTGTGTGGATCTCATTTCCTAATGAAATAAAGGAAAATAGGTCTATCTATCATCACATTTGGCTCACCCCACTTTACACCTATTTCTCTTCGTTTCATTCTAGTGAATAAATGTTTGAGCATTATATCTTGCTAATTTGGAGTCCATTTTCAGCCCTAGATCTAGGTTTTGCATTCATTTGCATTGCATTGCATTGATTTGTATCTCATTTAGGGTTCTTCACTTGCATTAGTTTACATCTCATTTAGCGTTTTAGGTTTGCATTTTCATATTATTTAAAATTTGGAAATTTCAAAAATATCAGTCATTTTGCATAGTGTTCACCTAGCATTGCATGATTAGTCATTTGCATTAGAAAAATGAATCAAAATTGCATCTCAAATTAGGTCTTTTTGCTTGTCAAATTTAGCATTATTTTTCACTTGCATTTAAACCTCATTTTACAAAAATATGAAACTGTAACTTACTGTTTGAAACCAAAATCTGAAAACCATAGAGATCATCTCAGAAACTCACAAATTGATTTTTAAAAACCTTGAAGTGAGACCCATTTACCCATGGGCAAATGAGTCCCTGATTAGGGCTTTTTTTGAATTTTTGAGCATTAAAAATACTATTTCTGCATTCTATGCTTATGTATTTAGATTGTTATTTCAATTTCTAGGATTTTTGTTATCTGAAATTTTTCATATCAAGCTTAATTTGTCGAATTGAGTGCATTGTTTGAATTCAAATGTACATCTAAAATAAATCATTTTTTAGGTTTTTGCATAGCATAATTAGAAAATTATCTTTCTTCAAATCTAAAAATTTGTAATCTCTTTACATTTCAATTCATTCTTTCATAATGGACATGTGTATTAGTAATATATGAAAGTCCTTAACATCTTTACTCGATGTCTCAATTTGTGTTTTTGATAATGATCCTAATGCAATAGAACCAAATCATGCTCAACCAACTCCTAATGATTGTCCTCGTGGAGTTGACATCTTACGTGAGATGATGAAAGCATACATAATTTCATACATAATTGCCTTGACAACCTTGAGAACAATGCATCATTTTACCCTTCCATGCAACAACCAACACCTCTTACTATTCCACCATTAGAGATGTTTAGTCTTTTACATCTTGATATTGAATCACAAACCAAGCATAAACCTCTAACCATGAGTGAACCTAGTTCCTCTAACCAAGTGCATGCCCATCCATCCTACACTAATAAAGTCACCAACACACCCATCAACCTAGAAGAGACTTATGGCCAAGGATTTAAGATCTTAGCTAAACAAGGATGTGACACAACAAATGAGCATGAGATTCATAAGTTGTTAGAAAAAATCTCAATTGAAGATACTAAAGGTTTAGGACATCAATATCCTCCTCCCTCCACATCTTCTAAAGAAACAACTGTCCTTCGTCATTATGAAAAAATCCCTCACAAGGATGATAGGATCATTTTAGGTCCTTCTCCTTTGAATCCACCTCAACAAGCTTCTCAAACAAATAAGAAATACAAACCTTATAAAGTTAAAGAATTGCCATTCCTACATTCTAAAACAAAAATTGAACAACAAATGGAGTAACTTCTTCGTCTAGGATGGATTACACTACCACCTCCCACTAGAATCAATAAGCCTAAGAACATGAATTATTGTGCATATCATAGAACTCTTGGGATCTTACTAATGAGTTTCATGCATTAAAGATGATATTGAATGATTTTGCTCCTCCTAACATTTCCAACATTATTGGATAGCAATTACATGAATTTTTCTCCTTGTCCTGTGATAGTTGTAGGATCATAGCATACTCACTATCACATGTTTTACATTCATTGCAAATAATTTTCTATATTGCAAGGATCTCATTCTCACCATTTATCTCAACTCATCCTTGTCCTGCACTTAGTGGGGGCAAGGAGTTAGATATCCTTTTCCTAGTTTGGTACTTGATGTTGTCCCTTTGGCTATTTTTTTTCCTTCCACATATGATGAACATGATTGGGATGCAGATGATCTACTATAGGTTGACTCTCATGTTTCTTACTAGTCTTGTCTTCTTTTTTCGTATTCTTTATGTGATTGCATGTGCATAATGTGATCTCTCGTACTATTTTGTTTGATGTATCTTCATGTTCATCCCTCTATTTGTACCTTCATTCTTCTATATGTCATAAACCTTTATCTTTTCTTTTGTCTTGTGTTTTCCTTTTGGGGATGACATAAGGCATTGAGACATTTAGGTCTCTTCCATGTTGATCGAAAAGCTTTTCTTTTTTTTCGCTCTCTATGTGTCATTCTTCCTATTCCATGAGTTATTTGGGGAATGATGATGTTTACAAGCTCTATAATATCATTGTAGCAAAGACATATGTTGACCTCAAATCCATGGATCCCTTATATGATTTTTGGATTTCATGTTGGGGGAAACCCCTTTCTTTTTCATGATGTAGCTTCATTTGGAAACATATGATTGACATAGGGATTTCCAAATAGGCTCTCATGTGTTCTTTATTGTTAGCATTTATCATTTTCTACTTTAAAGTAATTGCTCACAACATGGTGTTAGCAATTTCTTTAAAGTGGGGGCATGCATTGAAATTATCATTTTTGGAGATCTTGGACTATATCTTATGTTTCATTTCAAGGTCTTCTTACTTCTTGCAATGTGTTTTCTTCTCAGTGATGTCATTGGGTTTGATGTCCTCCAAGAGTGTGACCTTTCTTGGCATACGAATTTCCACTTAGTGGTGATGCTACGCATTGCATTCCCTAAGTTGTGAATCTTTTATCCTAGACTTCTCCTCTCTTGGAGACATTAGGCATAATGTTCCCTAAGAGGAGACCTTAAATGAACTAATAAAACCCCTTTGAACATGTCTCATATCCTATTTTCATTTTTTTCATAAGTGTTTAGCGTAATGCAACTTGCTAACCTTGTGAAGCTCGAAGTTACAACCCTTTTTCATGGCCACCAAGCATAATGCACTTTGCTTGCCTGTGGTACGTTGTTTGTTCATAAGTGTTTATCATAACACAACTTGCTAAGCCTAATGAAGCTCAAAGTTCATATTGTGTGGCACCTTATTAAAGTTATCGTAGGTATACCATTTTTTTGTCGTGCCAGAGGTATCCCCACGACCCAGCCCAATGCCCAAATTTCCTTGACTTGGTCTTACCTTTTGCCAAGTTGGGGTCTAGGAGGGGCAAGATGAAGTGAGACTAATCCTCTAAGGATGCACACAATCACCCGCAAACCATGTGCATCGGGTAAGCCCGGACCTCAGAGTCGAACCCGAAACCTATGGGGAGAAAACTCATGGCCCAAGCCAACTCTGCTACCCATGTGAGTTGGAGGTATAACTTTGGTATGGTATAGAATCCTAATAAGATTCTATCATTTTCCACCCTTGGGGGCTCACCTAGTGGACAACAAATTTCACTAGCCCGTGTGAGCGTGCATTGTTGTTTGCATAGTGAACAATGTGTTCCACTTGTAAACATTTTTGGACAAATAGCTGAGGCATGATCCACATCGCATTTGAAAATCAAGGCTTGATCCACCCCTTTTTCTTTTTCTTTTTCTCTCTTTCTTTTAGTCTTTAACATTGTATGATTGAGTATCTTGTCATTGTTGCATACATATATATGTTTAACATATGCATGTGTATTTTTGTGCCTTTGTTGGTTTTGCCATGAGGTCTTAGATCTTGGGGGCTTGATCATCCTCCTTGATCTTTGTCATCTTATCCTTCCAACGATGGTACAATTAGACCTCTCTTGATTGTCTACTTTAGTGTGAGTTTGATGCAAGGTCATCCTATCACTAAAGTGGGGGCTAAATGTAGTGTAGAAAAACATATCCCTTTTACATTTTCTCACTTGCTTGGGACCTCCTAATTAAAATAGACTTAATACTACCTTAATTTAGTGTTGTTAAATGTACCCCTTTACATTTTCACACTTATTTGGGCCCTCTTAATTAAATTGAGCTTAATTATGCCTTAATTAAATTGAGCTTAATTATTCCTTAATTAAATTGAGCTTAATTATGCCTTAATTAAATTGAGCTTAATTATGCCTTAATTAAATTGAGCTTAATTATGCCTTAATTAAATTGAGCTTAATTATGCCTTAATTATCCCTTTTATTCATTTACAAGCCTAATAAATTACATTTTCCAAAAGGGGAAACCTAACAATAATTAATGCCTAAACATAACACTTTACCTTGAGCAATGTGTGTTCTAGGAATAGGGACCTGGGACCCATTCGCCCATGGGAAAATGGGTCCTCCCTAGACCTTTGGACCTAAATTTAAATTATGTTTTTGGAAATATTTTAATGTTTTCAATTCCATAATTCAATGTTGGATTGTGATATTTGAATTTTGGGAAATTAAGGATATATACCTATAAATACAAGGTTATTTCACTAAGTTACACCTAGAGTTTTACAATAATTTTTAGAGAACTTCAAGAGCAATCAAAGGCATTCACGAGTAGATATATCAAAGATTTATTGCAGCATTCAAGATCTATTCATCATGTCAAAGTCTTCTTGCATCATGCATGTTTTTGGAGATAACATTGTGATGTAGGTTTTGAGATCTATTCAAGCTTTCAAAGCATTATTCAAGTGTCAAGACCCACATCCAATTCAACCATTTCATGCAAGTTGTAGACCTTATAAGATCTTCATTATCAAGGGTTCTACAAGGGTTTGTTGAGTGGTAACACAGCTTTGTTCATTCTTCATTCCGTCTTTCATGTTTCATTTCAATTCAAGGTTTGATTACCAAAATGGGACCTTTGACCAAGGCAAACCCCCACTCACCCAAAAACAAACATTTTTCTCTCTTGTGTGTGTGATTGCAGATTTAGGTTGAAGAAGGATTGAAGACCTTTTGAAGAGTAATATTTACAAGGTTTTCAAAGTTGCAAAAGTTGTCAAATCATGAAATATAACCTACATATATGATTTTTGACTTTTCGACATTGAAACCTAGACAAATTAGAAGCTATAGATCTATGTTAGATGCTCTTGAAAGTTGCAAAAAAATCTTGAGCAAAGACTCATTCACCCCTGGGTGAATGAGTCCTAGACGACTTCTAGACACTGCCTCTTGGTGATTGGAAAACACATCTCTACCCTTCTTAGATTTGCATTTGGTTTTATGGTTATGAAAATATTGAGTTTAATATTGTTGTTTCAAGTGTTAGATTGCATTTTGGAGTTAATTTTTTATTTTTAGTTTTTCTCCCCAAAGTGTTGTTTGACCTTGACCCCCATCCTTCAAGCATAAGGAAATATGAAGATTCTCACATTGGGTTGACTCACCTGAGGATTGTTAGTCAATTCATTGTGTGGATCTCATTTCCTAATGAAAGAAATGAAAATAGGTCTATCTATCATCATATTCGGCTCACCCCATTTTACACACCTATGTTTCTCCGTTTCAAACCACATTCTAGCATACATATAGTCATATCCATTCCAATTGTCCAAAAGTACAACTTTGGATATCATGGTAAGAATCTTTAGAACAAAACGTATTTATTATGAAAAGAATCTAGGAGAGGTGAGGATAATTTTGAGTATGCTAAAGTCATGATCCAATCAAAAGGAGATTATTTTTCAAGGTATCTTTTATATAAAGGAAGTTGTTGACACAACATATAGGAAATTCAAGGATGTTTGCAAATTTTATGAAATAAGTTTAAATTCATGTTCATTTTCACAAGAATCTATACCACACATAAGAGGAAGAAGTGATGCTCACATTTTGTGATTATTTTGTAGGAGTATAACAAATATTGTTATCTACATAATGTCTAGATTTGAGTTTCCTATCATCATCATTCCTAGTTATTACATTACATCATCTATAACCATGTAAGTTTTGTTAGTTACAAGATTGGGTAAATAATACCATCCAAAGTTAAGGAGAAACAATCTTGGACATATTTTTCCTATTGAACAATTTGTGAGAACCACAAGAAGATCTCAAGAAGAGGTTTAAATTAATACTAAAGTAATGCAACATAAGAATTAACATGGATTAACTCCAAAGGTAGATATTTGTGCAAGGTATCACCAAGAGACTACCTCTATTCACTTTCCAAGAAATGTATACATATTTACAATATTCTATTCACTTTATCCTTCCATCAATCCAATTTTTTGTGTAACATTTCCATTGTTGTACATAGTAATTTTTGCTATGTTTTACCCACAAGTGAATATTTATTGCATCTAACCTTTAAGAGAAATAAAAGTTTCTTTTCCTTTCAATAATAAATGCACATTTGAAACATATTTCAAACTTTCCCATTGCATACAAAATAATTCCTTTCATTAATTCAAATAATGATGATACATATTAATTTCCATATGGCATTTCATATTTACCATTTCAATAGAGATGGATACAAATAACATAAATAGCTTAAACAAGCTTGTAGAATATATAAAGTACAATGGTCCAAGAAATCCCCCTCAAATATTGGTTACCAATTGATGAGGAGAAGCATCACTCAAGTGCATTTTCTCCAACCACGAACTTACTGTGATCCCCCACACATCTACCTAATTGGTAAGATGGCCATACCCTTTGATGAAGAGATTGGTTTGGTAACCTCATAACAATAGCCTTTTCTGAACTTGGTGTTGTGTCCTATATGTTTTATAGAACTAACATATAGTAGTTACTACTTACATGTATGACATCCCTTATCTAGTACATAATCCCAAATCACAATGAAATCGATAGTGTAAACAGTGGCTACTTACATTAAACTTTGGCCAAAGTTTCCATCACCTTGAACATAGAGTGGATGTCACATGTTCACCCACCTTCCTAGCTCAATTTGGTTTAAAATGACCATTATACTCTATATCTAGGTTACCCCCTTTCCCATGGATCAGATAAATCCCAAGAATAACCCACATAACATCACATAAACAATATAACTATACTACCAAAGTGATTATAGAAACTTCTTACATAATACTACATGCATCTAGTATAGACATCCTACATATAGCGATGATAACTACATATAGTACATAAATACATTGTACTCAAATAAACTCCCATGTATAGGGTACATAAAAACATAACTAATAAGATAGGTTCTACAACATATCGCATAACCAAGAAACAAGAAAACTCAAACAAACACCACAACATATTCAAAAGCACTCTTTTTCCAACATAGTGAATAAACTAATTTATCCTTTCCAACATAAAGACAAAGGTATAGAAACTAGCATGCCTATATAATTCTCCCATTGATTAAACTCCTTCCTAGTATGAATCCTCAAGCTTGCTTGATACTTCCTTCAAGATCAACTTGATATCCATCTTTTAACTTCTCTCTAATTCTCACATAATCACAAATATGAAATAAAAAAATAACTCTCAACTCACAACAAAATAGCATCAAGATAATTAGAATGATAAGTGTAGCAATTGGTAGAATGAGCACCTCTAATTATACTAACTTGTAAGCAACCGAAGGCTACAAACAAGTTAGTATTTCTTCCACCTTTCTAACCTCTTGCAACGACTCACCAAGTTAACTCATAGGTTTACAACACATCACAGTCCTCACCATTTAAATGGTCGGGTCGACTTGATATTTGGGACAACAAGCTTAACAAAATTTTCCTAATTTGAATTCCATTACAAAATGATACCAAGTTTACACTTGACTAAGTCTATACTCTATTTACAAGTTTATGCACATTCAAAAGACTTCTTTTAACTTCTAAACACTAGCAAATATTGTGCCACCTTTTGTATTTGGTGCCACCTTCATAGTGCAACTCTTTGACATATTCCATAGGATTCAAACAACATTTAATTTCTCTTTAAAACGTTTACACAACAACAAAAACTCCAATGTGTTATGTTCTTTGTTTGACTTGGTCATATTAAACTTTATGCGTTAAATTTTATTCCACTTAAAGTTGCGCTTTAAGCTTTATGTGCCACATGCTACAATATGTGATTTGCTTCACATTATTAACAATGATAATCAACGCTATCTTATATGCTTTGAGGTTTATATCAATAGCTTTAATTCACACACGTGCGCACACACACACACACATATATTATATGTATATATATACATACTTATCTTTCATAGTATATATACATATATGTACATATATATCAATATGTATATATATATATATATATATATATTCATTTCATGAGGTTTACCAAATACACTAACATAATTATATAATATATAAATACACTAGTACACAAACAACAATATATGATTAAATAAACTACTAAAAATTGCAAATATATGACTAATTTTGGTCACATGACCATTAGTAGTTTATTGCCGGCCATTTATAACGCGTCCAAATTTATGACTAAACTATTTTAGTCATTTATCTAGTCATTGATTTAGTCATTGATTTGGTTATTGATTTAGTCATTGATTTAGTCATTTATTTAGTCATATATTTTAGTCATTAATTTTAGTCATATGACTATTTTAGTGGTTTATTTGTAGTCATTTATAACACCACCAAATTTATGACTAAACTATTTTAGTCATTTATTTAGTCATTGATTTGATCATTGATTTAGTCGTTAATTTAGTCATTTATTTAATCATTATAGTGATTTGTTTAGTCATATATTTAGTCATTAATTTAGTTATATATTTAGTCATTGATTGTTGTTAACTGGTCATTTATTTAGTCATGGTAGTCATTTATTTAGTCATATATTTAATCATTATTTTACTCATATATTTAGTCATGTATTTAGTCATATATTTAGTCATTACAAATAAAATCTAACTTAATTAATCCTCACAAATTAATGCATATAAACTTTAAGTATCATAGATATTCAAATGTTGAAGCACCATGAAATGAAGACTAAAATGTTTGAACAAATATGATTGATCAAACACAAACAACACAGTAATTATGAGTGGAGAAAAAAACACTCTAAAAATTTAATTTATTAAGCCTCATTGGCAAATCAAAATCTCATTGGTTACATTCAATGTCTTAGTAACATTGTACAACTTATTGATACTATATAAACAAAATACTCATATTTTCATATATTTATACTATTTTCCCCTTCCTTAACTGTAGTCCTTTTGGAAGGGCAGCGACCTCCTATAGGGGTTCGGCCCATTTAATCCCCTTGCAAATCCACATTTTTCCCGCCGCTATTGGTTTCGGCTCCTCCAAACTCTTCCTCGCTAGTATTCACCTTTTACTTCTTCAATTTGGAGCTGCAGCCTAAAAATAAGGTTTCAAAATTTTCACATCAAAAGCATATTTGGAAGTAGATTTTTATCAGATATTGTAGTTGCAAGTTCCACTAATTATAATAAAGATAAATAGTTTTACCTTTTAACATCAACTAATGCAATTTTGATAACTTTTAGAGGATCGACAATGCTAGCATTTATCATATCAACATACTCAACTATAAGTTGCAACACAACATTAAACTTATTAACTAAACTCAACATCTAAGAAAGAAAGAAAAAAAGTTCAAAAATTATCAATTTAGTTTCCTCGTAGCTTTCCTCTAGCATATCTAGAACCTCTTTAGATGTTTCATCCAATTGCCATCACTCCCATACAAGTAGAATTGTTTATGTCTATCAAACTATCATCTTTCCCGTAGAATTGGAGCTAAATTCATTTAGAAATATTTTCTTTCTGAGCAATCCAATTCCCCTAGCAAGCCTAACATATAGACAACCTCCCTTACATTCAAAAATTTACTCAAGGATGTCATTTTTAGTCTCAAAAATCAAAATAACCTTATCGTTCATTTGTCAAAACTACTTAGTTAATAGAAAAAAAAATTAATGGAAAAAGCATGAGGAAAAATAATCTACCTCTATATTATTAGGGGTTATCAAATACTGCTTAAATCTACAATCAGAAACCCTCTTATGAGATACAACCAATCCTATCAGATTAAAAAATAAGAACTAAAACCTTCTTGAGAGTCGCAACAATACTTGAAATCAATCAATGGTTGAATGTAATTTTGTCCAAACATGTAGTAATCAAAAGGCTCTTGGATTGCTATGTGATAATTAGAAAATGTGAAAGGATCCTGAAATAAAGGAAGAAATAGAAGAAATTATCCATTTGTTCAAATGAGTAAATATAGTGTAATGTGCTAATTGCTTTTTCTTTACATCATTTAAGAACTAAAGCATAAAAAATTGCATAGAGAGGATTTGAAGTAGCAAACCTCAAACTGTAACAGAATCCGATCAAAAGTTGTTGCCATGTTTGAAAGGACTATTTCTTTTGCATTCGGATTCCCACTCTCAAAAACCTGACAAGGACAATCCAGTTACATGGCCATCAGAAAGATACAAAATTATCACATTAAAGAGAGGAAAAAACAAACACTCTGTTAAAAATCCATTCCTACCTCAAAATCTACTACTTTGCAAGAAAGAAAAGCATTTTAGGCAATTCCAAAGCAATACTTTCATATTTTTGTATTAAAAATCAATATAAAGACCTTTGTTTTGTTGCTCTTACGAGAATTTTTTAACTAGAAATGAAACTATTTCAACATTTAGAAAACCACGTTTGATAGGTATACAAGGTATTGTAAATGCAAACTTACAGACTATTTGTAAAAATGCTTTTACATTTTAAGATAGAGAAATTTCATTATGTGGACTTGCTTTAGTGGCAAAGACAAAGCAAAGTTGATGACCATCACCAGCCAGGTGTGTGGCTTCAAGAAGGTTTAGAAGGTTGGTCACTTCCCTTATTCAAGGGTAAAATCTATTACTAGGTCACTGACAACACTATCTCAACTCTAGCATCCAAACCAGGTTGGGATTCTTGTTGTCTATGTAATAAATGAACAAAAAATGAATGTAAATGTAGGTTACTCTTGTTGTAGAAAATTTTGGAAACATATATTGTCTTTACTTGGTCACTGTATCATTTTTTTAGTTCAAACATTCCATATTTGCTCATTACATTATCTCATTATCCACCTGTACAAGTCTGAAATACTTTTTCTTAGTATTTTTATTGTTGCCATCATTGGGTTGTGTAGAAAGTGAATTGGATGTCAGTATATATATTCCTTTGTTCATATGTATATATATGTCTCTGTGTGTGTATAGTTTCCTTTGTTTATATATTGCTAATATGAAATAGGAATATAAAATCTTATCTCTTTCTTTTGAGATTCATTTGGAAATCAATTACTAAAGTCTAATTTTGTAACAAGAAAAGGTGTTTTGTAAAAGCATCCTTTAAAACTAAGAGTCAAAGGCATTGTTGAAAGATGCAATGTTAAGAAATAAATGATTCAACTAGGATTCAAGTAAAACAACCTTAACTACAAAGTACAATGTTATACATAACTCATACAAAATAGACCCTAGAAACCAAAATAACTACAAAGTACAACGTTATACATAACTCATACAGAACAGACCCCTAGAAGCCAAAGTATAGCAATGGGTAATACGTTTAAGAAAAGATTCTATGGAATAGATGATAACCTTCACCTTGTTCAATAAAAAATCTATAAAATAAGTAGCCAACAGGTAGCCTACTCTATAGATTTACCATTACTCTGGTATTGAGATTTTCTTAATATAAATTTTTGGAATTTCTTCATCATTGTGAATTCTATAATAAGAATTCTCTATTTTTACTTGCACATAATATATTGAACATAAATTTTTCCCATAGTCCATAAGAAATGGCATGCAAATAAGTTTTTTGAATACAATGCCTACAGTATCAGGCCAAAGGGATTGCTAATGGGGCAAAGGGGATGAGTTTTTCTTATGGTTGTGAGGTGACATAGTATACCATGATAAAGAAATTCCAAAAATTTATCCTAATCACCCTCTCAAAATAACTCCTGCTTTAAATTCCCACCATGTGTGAGCTCCAAAGCAGCTTTAGTCGGGTAATCAGCCACTCCATTGACCAATTTTTTTAAATGGGTAAGGTTGATGGAATTGGAAAAGGCTCTAACATTGTCATTGGAAGTTTACAATGACTGGTGTCTGTTATTAAAATAATATTCAGAAAGGTGATTAGGATCTCTTAATTTGTCTTCATTGTTGAGTACCAAATGCAGTATTTTAAGGGTATTCTGACTCATCCAAAATGCCTTATCCATTATACTTGTCTTCTCTTTCATTTTTGTAAACCACTGCAACACATTCCTTTCAGAATCCTCAAGGAGTATTTGACATAAAAACTTTTGTGTGAAGCTCATTTCATTATTACCCTACTGTCAACTATCAACAAAGCTCTCTTCTATATGTTGTTTCTTATATTCTCATGTATTTTATTTTTTGTTTATGTTATTATAAGAACTTTTTTCTTTTGTAGTTTTCTTTAGCTAATTATTTTCTATATGGTAACTTCTGTCTTTAGCCATAATATTTTTTTTTGTAAGTGGATACTCGAATTTGGATTGTTCCTTACGTAATGGTTCATATATTTCATCTTTTTTGCCAGCTATTGCTTGTTGAAGTAGCCTGATTCTGATGGAGAGGCTTGTTGGACTTACGAGACATGCAAGTTGAAGCAAGAAACCATCACACCAGGGATAGTTGTCTCATCATTTTATTCTGAAATTGAACAATCAGAAGAAAAATCAAGCAAGTGTCAAAGGGAATGCCAAGATTCTCATCCAGCTATCAAGAAGCAAGCACTTGAAGGCTCTGATGGTACTGTTTCTCCTAACAAAAAGCAAGAACTTGACAGTTTTGATGGTGCCAAGTCTCTTCCAGCTAGCAAAAAGTAGGCACTTGAGATTTCTAATGGAACTGATTCTCTTCCTAAACACAAGAAGAAAACACTTGGGAGTTATAGTGGTATTGCATCTCTTCCAATTAACAAGAAAAAAAATATCGAGAGTTGTAATGGTATTGATTCTTCGTCAAATAACATTAAGCAAGCACTTGATAGTTCTAATGATGTTGATTCTCTTCCAACTAGCAAGAAGCAAGCATTTAGGAGTTCTACTAGTACTGATTTTCCTCCAGCTAGCAAGATGCAAACACTTAGGAGTTCTGATGATACTGATGCTCTTCCAGTTAACAAGAAGCAAGAATTTGAGAGCTCTAACGGTACTAATTTTCCACAAAGTAGGAAAAAGCAAGTACTTAAGATTTCTAATGACATTGATTTTTCACTAAGCAGAAAAAAACAAGTAATTGAGAGTTCGGATGCTACTTGTTCTCTTCCAAGTGGCAGGAAGCAAGAACTTGATATTTCTAAGAGCACCAAATTCTCTTCCAATCAGTAAGAAGCAAGAACTTCAAAGTTCTAAATGTATGGATTCTCCTCTGGCTAGCAAGAAGCAATCACCTAAGTGTTTCAATCATACTGATTCTCTTCTTATTAGCAAGAAGGAAGTGGTTAAGAGTACTTTTAGTACTAACTCTCCTCCAGATAGTGAGAAGAAAATACCTGAGAGTTCAAATGGTACCAGTTCTCTTCCATGTAGCAAAAAGCAAGCACTTGGGAGTGTTAATTGTACTGATTCTCTTCCAATTAGAAAGAAGTGAGTACTTGAGAGTTTCGAAGGTACTGATTCTCTTCCTGCTAGCAAGAAACATGCACCTAGGAGTTCTATTGGTGCTGAATCTCTTCCAGGTAGGAAGAAGCAAGCAACTGAGAGTTCTGAAGATACTGATTTGCCGAAAGAGAGCTCTGTGAATAGATCAAGTTCTAGACCATTACATTTCTCAAAGGCATAGATGATTCCAGCTCTTGTGTCATTTGGATCAAAGAGTGCTATGGTAGACAAATCATTGGATTCTTCCCACCCAAATGCTTTGGATTCAGCAAAAAAATCCCTAAGAAGTAGCAAGGAGATTGGCAGAGGAAGCGAGCAGTCATCATTACACAGGAAATCATCTAAATCAAAAGTTACGGTGGAATGTTAAATGGAACTTAAGAAATTAGTGCCAGCTGGTAGCATGAAACGATTGGAATCAATCAAAGATGGCCCAAAATTGGCAAATAAGGTATTTGAGAAGCACAAATTATCAAAAGTTCTAGAATCTTTATTGTCTATGGAAGTGGATACAGAGAGTAGTAGGGGCTTATTGGCAAAGGGAAATTCTTCAGGTTTGTCAAGTACTAGCTTTTTTAAACTGGATAAAAATGAATACAAAGAATATATATCATGAGATGATGGTAAGTTAGTTAATGATCCTCTAATTTTGACAGTACAAAGTAATTTAGGCACTCTAAAGAGACTTACAATAAAGCCCTCGCTTATTTATCTTCCTGATATGTCGTTACTTCTTTTAATGAAATTAATACAGGAGAGAATAAAATGAAATCACCGAATGGAACCAAAGGCATACTATTAAAAACTCATTTATTTCTATTTTTTGTTTTACAAAAACTTGTAAATTAGATTATGATCAAGATTTTTAGATTTGGTGTTGGTGCTTCTTTTCTTCAAAGTAGCTATGTGCTCTGTTGTGATGGAAATACCAATTCATGTGGATTTGTAGGTTATGATGTGGTTTCTGCTGGGGTAACTAATAATTGTAAAGAAATAGATCAAAGCTTAATTAGGAAGTCAACAGTTGAAGATACAATTACTGTAAATGAAAGAGACTATGAGATCAATAATAGAAGCATTGAGAGGAATTTTATATCCCACGACATGGAAAAAGGGAAGCTTGATGCAAATGCAGTTTCTTCAAACAATCTCTCACAGAGATCCCTAAATGAGAATGATAAAGAAAAGATAGGTCACTCTATGATAAAGTCATCAGAAATAAATGTAAAATCTTCTTCAGCAATGGAGGATCGATCCTTTAATGCATGTGAAAGAGGTTACATGGCAGGGAGCATGCTATCCTATACAAACTAATCAAGTGGAACTTCCCTTCCACACCAGCTACAACTTACAATGCCCCAATCTCTAATATTATGGAAGTATGAATCTGCATAAACCCCTTCTTTTAGATTTTTCACTTATGTGGTACTTGAATCTGTTGGAAAAAATATAGTTTATTTGTTAGGATGCATGATATGATGGTATCCTTAATGACTTTCCTTTCTATCCTAATTTTTTTATCAAGAGATGCTTGACTTTTAGTTGATTTCACATAGATGATGGAATTATTAATAAGATTGTTTTTATTGATCTATGTATTGAAGGGGTGCTTTCAAAATTGTTGATATTGCCTGTGGACATGTCATTTATGTTGGGATACAAGAACATCCGTCTACTACAACATCTCCAAAAGTATATGAAATGTCAAAAACATTTGATTCACAACTGTACTTGGAGCAAGATCATCATGCTGAAACATGGCCAAAATGATTTGAGCAGTCTCCACCCACAGAAGTCGATGTGGGTCTATACTTCTTTCCGGAAGATAGAAAAAGGTATGTCTTCAGAAAAAAAATTTAATAGCATGGGTTAATTATTTTATGTAGTCTCTAAAGCTTTTTCATTTTGTTGGAAATGTTTTTTCAATCTGTCCTTTTGCAAAAAAAAATTCACAGTGAATTGTCATTTGCAAAGCTTGTGGAGTACATAAACAAACATGATCTGGCCATGAGGATGCATTTAGATTGTGTAGAACTGCTTATCTTATCATCTATTCAATTTCCCATAAACATTCAGAGTGAGTTCCTATAAGTCACTTGGTTTTTTTAGATCTTTTTATGTTAGAATATTTTAACCTTTAGGCCAAACTAATATATGTATCTGTATGTGTGTACACGCACACACATACAAATATAAAAGTGAGGCACGAGAGACTTATCATGAGCTCGAGCTATCCTGAGGGAAACTTCAGAGGAAACCAGCTACTAGATGGTTCGATTAGTCTTTCGCCCCTATACCCAAGTTAATCGAATGATTTGCACATTAGTATTGTTGTGGGCCTCCACCAGAGTTTCCTCTAGCTTTGCCCTGTTCAGGCATAGTTCACCAGCTTTCGGGTCCCAACAAGTGTGCTCGCACTTGAACCCTTCACAGAAGATCAAGGTCGGTCGGCGGTGCACCCCCCAAGAGGGGATCTCGCCAGTCAGCTATGTAATAGGATTGGTTCTCCTGAACTAAAATGAGATCTAAAAGTTACATAGCAAACCATCTACTCAATGAGAAGTGCAGGAGAACCAATCCTATTACAAATTATGAACCTCGCCAGTCAATTATAATCCTTTGAAACTTCCTATTATGTTCAAGTGCTACATTTGTGATAGGTTGACAATGGAATTAGGAAGGTTATTTAAACCTCTCCAACTTACTATTTTCAAGTACTGCAGACGTGACAGGTTGCCAATGGAATAAGGAAGGTTATTTAAACCTCTACAATCTTCTATGATCAAGTGTTGCAGCTGCGACAGGTTGCCAATAGAATCAACGAGGTTATTTAAACTTTTACACCCTTCTATGCTCAAGTGTTGCAGTTGTGATAGCTTGCCAATGGAATCAGGGATCTTATTTAAACCTCCACACTCTATTATATTCAAGTGTTGAAGCTATGACAGGTACAAGCACACCAAAATCTAAGAAAAGTACAAGAACACAATCAGACATATTGATAAACCACCAGAACAAGGGGAAACACAATGTACATCAATTACTGTTGCCATAAACTTTAGAGCAGAAGCTTCCCAAGAACAATAACATGGCCCTAGGCATAGCACATAATCATCTATTAGCTAGAAGATTATTGAATTCTTCTATAATCAGGATTCAAAAGCATTGGTCTAATACTATTTAAACTTTAATACAAAATACATGCACATCATCATCACAGCTTTGAAGTTTTTTCTCACCTCTAAATTGTGTCTATGCTCACCACAACTATCTAGCAACACTTGTTGAATTTGTGGATCATACATGGAACCAATCTGATTCTCACCCGAACAACTTGATGCATAATGGATGTCTGTGGTTGTTACATATTTTTCATTTGGACCTACTAAAGCTTCTATCTTATGCAGCTGCATATGAATTTTTCTTTTGGATGTACCTTCAGATGACATGCCTTGTTGATAACTATGCAATGCTAGACTGCGAGGTCATAATTGGATTCCAACAACTTCATTATTGAATGCACTCTCAAAGGAAAGAGAAGAATCACCATTCTCAATATCATTAAGCTCTAAAAAATCACCATTCAAGATGTCATCATAGCTATCCTAGGGGAAAGAATGGCCCACTTGATCGCAGCTATGTGACACAGAAAGGAGTCATAGAACTGCATGATATACGGAAAGCAAAGGCAGAGCATAAAACATACATAATAAGGGATGAGAGTAGCTGGAGAGAAGCAAAATTTAGTATAAGGTTTGCATTGATAAAAAGAGGTGAGAAGTCAAGTTCCAAGTTAGAGATCCGGTGTGGGAACATTTGCGTGAGGAAATATTTCCAATGGGATCATATACAATAAGTTGAACTGGAAAAATTTAGGACTTTGTCAAAATTCGAGAAGAATGCCTATGAGATAGAATTTGAAACTCAAGCATAGGACATGAAATAATAAGAGAAACCTAGAGACATTTAGGGTGCCTAGGAATTATAAAGCGCCCCAAAGCTCCTTGCACATCCAGAACTAAACTATGCCAATTCTTCCATGAGCTATTTAGCAAAGACTGAAGTTTGCTGAAAAATAATTTATTTTTTGAATAAATATCAAGCATAGAGCTGAAGGAGAGATTTGTCTCTTTGCTAAACTTCTTTTAGCCAAAGCATTAAGGCCTATCAAATTCCAGGAAAACACATCCATTGAAGGGTTCTTCAACCTCTATTTTGTTAGCAGACATTTGAAATCAAGTTAAATATCATTCTCAACTTCAGCTTTAGTTGTACATCGAAGTTTTATTTGATGGGAAAGTTTAAAAAACACACTTTAAGTTTTTATTTGATTAGATGACTCATATGAAATCATGCTAGGTGCCACAGGAGTCCCCCTGTACTTACAGAGAGTCGAAGAAGCTTCCAAAAAAATTGGGACTTTCCTTTCTCCTCTAGCATAAGCTTGGAAGCCATTCAAGAGGGGGGGATTTCTTTCTTTTTGAGACTAGTAATTTTGACATATTTTAAATACTGTCTTGAGTTTCCAAAACATATTCCACGGAAAAGAGAGATTACGGAGTGAACCAAAGAAATTATATTGCCTTTTTGTGCAGTTATTAGGCACATGGCCAACTCTAGGGAAAGAAAAGCAACAAAACATGAGCATTTCATAGTCAATCTCTTAAAGGAACCTTAAAAAAGAAGAACTAGCCCTCAACATACGAAACACAGAATTTTTGGGTAGATGTAAATCTAGGTCCTCGGTGATTTTGATAGGAACAATGACCTAAATATTTCATATTCGCCGCTAAACATTCCCCAATAGAGTTGCCAATTGATTATGAACAGTTTAAATTTTAGAATTCCAGGGGAAGGCCATAATGTCTAACACAAAGTTATCATAAACAAGAGGTGCCAGCTAGAGAGAGAGAGAGATCAGGCAGCCTGCCACAACTATATTCTTTAGGAATATTGCAAAACGCTCTGCCACCGAAGGTAAATATGGTCCTAAAGTAACCTTACAGTAAAAAACTCACTCTGACCTCCACAATCTCACAACCCAACACTAAACAGATGAAACAGTGGTAGAATTTGCATAAAATAAATGTCTCTTTATTCATCTTTTTATAAGAGATAAAATCAACTAATACATCATTCACAGAAAATAAAAAAGACTAAAGATCTATCCATGCATTTTACATGCATTTCTCTCTCTGTGGGATTTGGCAGTGTTTCATTTGTGTAACAGCTCTGCATGAAGCAGCAACTTTTCAGGAAAGAGTTGTACGAGAAGCAGGTGTAGTTATCACTCCATATGAGAAAGCGAAAGGAAGTTCAAATTCCACAAAGAGAGTAATTATAAGAGATAAAATGCACACCATACCTTGCTCTGTGTTCATGAAAAGGCTCCTCCAAACTCTTCCTCGCTGGTTTTGACCTTTCACTTCTCAAATTTGGCGAGCTGCAGCCTGAAAATAAGGCTCCAACAGGGGTTTAGAGTATGTTTATTAAAATGAAAATTATTGCCCATAAAATGAATGGCACCCATTATGCCCACCCATTAAGCCCGCTTAAAAAAAATTCCCAATGGAATACTAACTAGTTTATCTATCTTTATATAAAATCTATATAATTAACTTCGTAGGATATCTTTTTTGCACTTTTCCCTTGTAACAGGGGAACTTAAGGAAAAAAAATTAGAATCAAATATGTCAAAATCAACATTATTATTATCTTCTATACTTTCAAATCCTTGGCCTACACCTGCCTGTATAGGTTGCATGCTTGTCCTTGTTGTGCAAAATAAGAAGACTCTCAAATTCCTAGTTACCGCTTCCAAACCATAGTCATAAACGAGAAGCCCACATCCATTCATTCTTATGGAAGCAAACAACTCACAAAAACAAGATCAGTATAATTACCCTCTCCCTCTGTTTGTGAAAATAGTCATGACTGTGAAACCCCTCAGAATAATTTTACAGCACGAGAAACAATTATGAACAATTGTTGGCATTGGCTATATGAACAAAGGCTTGCGGCATGCAAACCATCTTTCCTAATACATAAATTATAAAAAATGGTATTGTTTTCTATGGGAAGAATTGAAAGATAAATAGATGTGTTGTTTTATTACTTGGTGCATACTCAAACAATATTTCATCACATAGAATAAGATAGGAACATATTTTACAATCCCAAATAAAAGTTAAAGGGGGCCAAACAACAAAGCTCACAATTTTGAGCATAAATCCCTGAAACTTTTTTTGGGTTTAATGCTCTTATCTCCCGTAGGATTGGAAACTTTGTTGAATTTTTACACAATGGCTATTAAGATGGTGTGAAAAAATCAACCAAAGGTGGCTACTAAGATGGTGTGGAAATTAACATTTTAACAGTTTTCCTAGTTTTCCTAATGATGGATACAAGATTCCCTAATACATTTGAGTGCCTAAATCAGCCACCCATCTACATTAGACAAAAACAAGCAAGAAAGATTTTGAAAATTGTAGATACCCCATTATACAGAGATACAAAACCACAAACAAACATCTGCAACCCTCCATAAAGTTGTTTGTAACATTTTCAATAGATACAAGTCATGTAAGCTACATAAAATGGAATTCAATAGAGGATACAATACTTGGAAGTTCTGGTGTAGGGATTGTATGCATAGCAGTTGAAGGTTAATAACCCATGAATCATCCATCTCATACCATTCGTCATAGCCAAAGGGTACAAAGCAATAATATTGACCAAAATATAGAGAAAACCCAGAATGTACAAGTGTCCCATAAAGCTCATAATTCATCTCCACATATAAAGCAGAAGATGTACAAATAACATTAAACCAATATAAGGGGAAAATATTGCTAAAGGAAATTGCTTACAAAATCCAACTAAACAAAACTCACTTTATCTTGTTGAGGATTGCTAAAAAAATCCCATTGTTGGCAAAACACTTAGATGAATGGTTGGCTAAATCAGTGGAGTGCATTTCTCAAGAAATCAGCCTTAGCTATCTCCAACCTCAAATCAATATGGTTCAAATGCATTTGAGCAGTGGAAAGAATGTTTGCACTTCACCTATCATGAAAATTCATCATCCTTATGGCTTCCCCTCTCTTGGAATGACAAGAAGCTCAAAAATGAAATCAATACAAATACATTTTGAAAAAAAGACATTCCTGACTTCTGAGACAACCACTAAAGATTTTATTCATAGAACTACTTCCTTGAAAATATTAGCACGAGTTAAATCATTCCCAGACTAGAATTATTCAAATCCTAATGATGTGAATGCAAGTATTAATGAGCATCTTCTTGCTATCATTTCTAAAAAGAGAGCATGACAAATTTCCCAAAGTCTTCAACATAACATGGACACTCTAACTTCCCCTAGTGAGAAAGATAGTTCTAAATGATCCCAAAAAACACAAAGGACACAAAAACCCTGAATTGTACCTACATTTCAAACCCCAATCGGTATCAATGCCAAAATAAGAAAAACCAAATGATATAATTAATCAAAATAGTTAAAATATCTATAATTTGTGAAATGGACATAAAACGTCTACTAGCCCATATTTCAAGCTTTATGGAATGCAAGTATAAAAATGCTTACAATTCAAACCCTGTGCAATAACACACCTAAAGCACCTACATTTCAATTAGATACCCAATCAATATGAACACCGAAAATACCTAAATTTCAAACCCAAAAACAGGTAGCTAAATTTAAAAGTAAGAAAAATAGCTACGTTTCAAACTGAAATCCACACAAAATGCACAAAACAAAATACTCATGCCAAACCCCAAGAAAATCCAACACAAAAGACATACATTTCAAAGAAGAAGCACCTACATCTCATGATGATCAATTAATCCCTCAGCATCAAACCCCAAGAAAAAGCAACATCAATATCAAAGAAGCACCTACATTTCATAATCAATTAATCTCATAAAATTCTTGATTTTCACCAAATAGAGTTTCATGGGATTTTATGGTCACAACTCCGCAACGCCTTAACAAGCGGTGGCATGTAAATAATACAGTGCAACACAGAATTCTTATAGCACTTATTTTCCATATTTTGTAGGCCTGCCCCCTGCACATCCAAAGTTGGACAAAGCGGGAAAGGAAAAAACCCTAAATAGGATTGTAAATTATGTATTTTCATGTATGCTTAGCCACATTTTATGTTCACTGTATGTAATTCATGCCAAAGATATGATAAAGAAAATAGGAATTTCAGCATGAATGTGAGACCTCTGAAATGTTTGAACACAATATGCATACACATTCAATGCTAGGAAAGGGAAAAGACAAATAGTTTTTGTATTACCTGAAAGAATAAGAAGCGTTTTGCAGCCACCATTTTGGCCAAATAAAATATTAGTGTCCAATCTATCACCTACCATGCATATTTGTGACTTACTAATCTGAAACCTACGACACAAAGAGCATGATAAAAGTTAAGAGTGAACTTGGGGCCTTAAAATAAAGAAAATGTTTTATTATACTAGGGCTTGGGAATTGGTTTAATAAATTATGTAGCCATTTTCCTCTATCATTGTAAGTTTGGCTTGGGTCAGTATTGGATAGTTACCTACTCTTTATTGCTTGAGGAGTTTATCTAGGAAAATCTCAGAAAAAAAAAACATATAAATATAAAATTGGTCTCCCCAAACTCACTCATGGGATTTGGGCTAAAAATCCTATAGGAAATGCTTTACCATTTTTCTACTCCATACACTACAATTTGATAGCAACTATCTGTCATGGCTAATGGTAAAAACTTTTGTTGAGTTCATTGTACATTTCACTAAAATGTAGAATAGTGCTTGTTTATCATGACATGTAATATTGCTACACTGCTGGAGAACTTTAGCACTTATTGTCAAACTATATGGGAAAAGATACCCTCATATGAGATTGATATTTATTAACTTATAGGAAATGCAGGGCATAGCATCTTCAAGAGATTCCAAAAGATGACAATTTTTGAACAATATCTTTCTAGGATTATTTGTTAACGGTATGGCCATCTTCAAGAGATTCCAAAAGATGACAATTTTTTAACAATATCTTTCTAGGATTATTTGTTAAAGGTATGGCCACTGGCAAACAATGCTAACTAAAGAATTTAAAGAAACCTACCTTTAAAAAATTTGGATGTGAAATAGTAAATTGAAAAGGTTTTTGAATCACAAATGGTTGACTACCAAGCTAGACATGATGTAAAAGACCAGCCAAATGATAAGCAACCAAAAGCACCATAAAATGTAAAAAGAAAATCATTGGCTACTAATAGCCCACATTTGAAAGCATTTGGACAAACTCAAAATTCAGTAACTCGGCCTCATTAAGTAACTTGGAATGGTCCATGAAATGGTTAATTGCAAGTATCTTGAGAAAATAGAACTTAAGAGTAAGATAATGTTAGAATCAAAAGTAGTTTCAATTCATTTTGTTAGAGTTTTCAAAGATCAAGGGTTTTCTTTAGTGTATGCATGTAGAAAATTGAGGAACAAAAGTGAAAAATTAATAGATGTTAGTGGTTCTAGTGGAATGGTAATGGTAGACACTCATAACAACACAACCCAGGTTCAAACTCCCACATTACAATAAAATGGCCAACCAAGTGCTAAGGTTGCATAGCTTGAAGTGAAACAAACATGTACCAAGGAACTGCCATGTAATGGCAATGCTAAGCACAAGTATAAGCATGACGTAGGTTCAAATTCTCTCATAACAATTAGATGGCCCTTAATGCCAATGTTGAGGTTGTAATGTAAAAGCCATTGGGAATATTTGATAATTAATGAAATTTTTTAAAGCTTACACACCAATATGAGTACCATTCACAATCACCATTCATCTAGAAAAGCACAAGAACAAAGTTAAAAAATGGCGCCATAAGTAAACATGGAAAGCAAAGAATACTTATCAATATCATTAAACATATAAATTTTCCTTAAACACCTGACATGCTTTGAAATTTAATAATAAAATGCTAAATTTGGATAAAATAATGTATAATCCCTCACTAGACAGGATGAGCTCCCGCTTCTGCTTCTTCAACTCTCAAACAATCTGCACACTTTTTAATAAAAATACTTGCTTTCAAGACGCTCTCCTCCTTCCTTCACTTCTGGCCACCCTGTCTTCTTCTCAAGAAGGTAAACACCAGAGGAGATAGTAATTGGAAGTTCTGGTAGTGGGGTCTTGGTTCCACTTCATCCTTTTATGCTTGGGAGTACCACAAACACTTGATCTCCTCTTGTGGCCAATCAATATTGACTGGACTCTGATGCAACTATCCTCCCACCCATAGCGACCCCCATCACAAACTCTGGCTTTCGCCCTTGGCAACCTGCAAACACACCTAGCCATCTCCTTCCTCAAACTTGTTTAGTATATCGGAAAGAGAAGATGTGGTTAAGATTTAGGGAAAATGCAGACATTACCAGAAATGAGAACGTGTGATGAAAATCCAAAGAGAAACCATTGAAATTATTGAAAGCAACATGGGAATCAAATATCGATTCGCTTCTCTATTCAAATCTACAATTACCTGTTGAAAACCCTACCGAAGTTAGGCGGTGACGATGAGGTGGTTACTATAGTTTGGTGTTGCCTCTAACAAATATCCGACACTTCCACCGTTTTCCTATACACTAGAAAGGGCATTCCGAGTTTTTATGTATACGGAGAATGCCACTTTAGTGGAATGCCTTATGGCGTAATAATATAATATTATCTAATATTTAATGTAATATTATATACTAGTAGTTGCACCAGAAGAAGGTGCAATGATTGCGCCGATTGTTACTTATTTTTGTGTGTTTTATTTAGGTGGAATGAGAGGTTTGTATTTTGGGTTGGGTATTATTTGCACTTCCCTTAATCATGCTTGCATTTGTAGTGCATGTCCATTTGGAAAAATTCCACTTAGATAACTAAAAACTAAAGCTGAAACAAAGCTACTTGTATTTTGGGTTGGGTATTATTTGCACTTCCCTTAATCGTGCTTGCATTTGTAGTGCATGTCCATTTGGAAAAATTCCACTTAGATAACTAAAAACTAAAGCTAAAACAAAGCGTTAGGTAGGAAGTAAATGTTCTCTTAGTAGTTAGATAGGACTGAATAATTGTTTAAGGGAACTGAGCAGTGCTCTTTTTTAATCCGTAGTTGTTTAGTGATTTGTACATTAGACTTCAATATAGGTTTTGTAATGTCCCCATTTGATGTGTTGTACTTTGTGAGTGTTTGGAGTGTTATCTCAGTAGTTAGGTAGGAAGTAAATGTTCTCTCAGCAGCTAGATAGGACTGAATAATTGTTTAAGGGAACTGAGTAGTGCTCTTTTTTAATCCGCAGTTGTTTAGTGATTGGTTTGTCAGCATAAGATTAACATAGTTAGAACTGTAGTTAATTTTAGTCAGTTAGGAATGGAATAAGGAGTGCAGTTGTTTAGTATTTAAGGAGGGTAGATGTCTAGTAACTCTCTCACTAAACTATATTTATGCACTTATAAGAATATACATAGATATGTGATGGTATAAAGAGAGTTAAGCACCAAGGAGAAGTTTCATAGCTGATTTTTGAAGTGATCCAAAACTCTAGAGTAGATAGTTGTAGTGCGTTAGGGAAGCTAAGGGATTGACGAATTTATGTAATCTCCAACGATAAAGAGAGATCAAGATTTGGTTATAGATGGATCTTTTTAGGCTTAAAGGGAAGCACTAAAGTGTTACAAATCTAATAGAGGCATCACAAGGGACCAAAAAGCCTGAGTATGGAGATTAGTTCTTGAAAGAGAAACTTAACCTAAATAAATTGTATGAGTGGCATCACCAATCCATATTGAAACTTGTAGTGATGCATAAAAAACACAATAATCTCACTAAAAGTAGTGGTGGGACCGCTAATAATCTCTCAATAAGGCCTACCCACGATAGGAAGGAGTGTCTTAAAATTTTTAAAATGTGAGGCCACAATAGTATTTGTTAGTTTATTGGCCTCAATTGTTGGTGGCTGGTTCATAATCAAATATCAAATTAACAAAGTCTATGGGCCTCATACATATTTCCTCGAAAATGGAGTAGAAATAACAGGTTTGCACCTATCATGGTAAATGCATTGAAAAAGCATTTTTCCTTCATGGAAACTCAAAGCCATCTTGGAAGAAAGATTAAACTCAAGGGAACTTGATAACACACTCAAAATAATGTTTACTTTATTGAATTGTTCGTCTCACCAAGTATATAGTGAGAAAATGCCATAATTTTATATATCATTAAGCTTTGTTGACAGTACTTTTTGTTTGGGGTCAAATGTAATTTTGAATATTGCACACTTGTATAAAAAGGTTTTCTTTATTACTACAGGGACTAACAGCGGCATCAAGACTCTAAATGCTATTCCAAAGTATGCTTCTAAGCAAGGATTGAAGGTTGTCCTAGTGGGTGACCCTCAGGTGGAAATGAAATTTAAAGGCAATAATTGGAAAGGGATTATCACCCAAGATGAACACAACACAAAGACAGTTAAGAGAAACTCAAAAGCATAATACTTTTGAATTCTATTCCACTGAATGTGCAGAATGAATTACGACAATTGTACCGGACTTTATGGATTTGGTAAACAAACACAGAAGAACTTTATGAATTACATCAAACCTTGCTTGGAAATAAAAGGACTTTACGACATTGAAGGTTAAGCTTCTATAGAAGTAGAAATTACCTATGGTTTCTTACCCTGTAAATGCCTTTTTAATGATTTGTATATTTACATTTGGTAGTTTTTAGGCTGATACTGCTTGTGTTCGGAGTGCTTTCAACAATAAAATAAGACACTTTCCTTATTAGAGGGCTCAATCTTTTTCTTTCGAGTTTATTTAGATGTAATGGATCCTAGATTGGCCAAGTGCTCAAAATTTATCTCTTGAGTTATTTTAGATATAATGGATCCCAGATTGGCCTTGTAGTTTGATTAATGAGTAAGATCATTAGAAAATTATTTTTTTGAGTTCTTTTAGATATAATGGATCCCAGATTGGCCTTTTAGTTTGATTAATGAATAAGATCATCAAAAACTTAACTTGGGAGACTATCAAAGTCAATAATTTGTACAAGATGCCTTGTATTATACCTAGATTCTATGAATTCACTTCCAATTTGATTGTATCATAGTTACCGGGTCCGATTACATGGGACAGGCCAAACTTGTGACCTGGGGAAACTTGTCATAGTTTGGTTCTAGGCTATTGTATCATTTTTTAAAATAAAGTGAAAAATAAACCCTAATGCAAAGTCAAGTGTGTGATAA
>VDFB02271358.1:324907498-324926873 GCA_007258455.2 Sequoia sempervirens | reverse complement strand
TATATACATAATTCCATTTCAATATCTTTATAAAACACTCGTACATACAATTTCATCGATCGACATACATAGGGATGCATATATACATACATATATGTGTGTGTGTGTGTGTGTGTGTGTGTGTGTGTGTGTGTGTGTGTGTGTGTGCGTGTGTGTGTCAATTTAGTCCAATTAGTATTCCCATGCATATGAATAATCTATCCATGAGCATGCATAGGTACTTCTACCTATGTATACTCATGTACGTATTCACTCACATGTATGAGTCTACCATAGATATGTACACATATACATATATATACATTTTATGAATATATTTCATCAATACCACAATAAGCATACAAGGAAAGATTGACACATGACATCAAGACTTAATCACAATTCTCAATCAAAACATTCACAACAAAGATTACTTACCTTGTCCCAAAACTAAATTAAATTTCTGTGACCAACTAGGACGTGAGTGTGTGAATGCTCAATTAGGCTTGTTAAGGGTTACCAGACCAAGTTCTTCTCCTGAGTGATATTTCCCCTCTTCTGGAGGATCAAACCTGTTCTTGCAGTCAACTTGGCACATCATAACAGTAGTTAGCCGAACACAACATAATCATATGTGTCATACATTTCATAGTTAGAAACATTACAAAATATCAAATTTCATCAATCATTCATTCATTCATCATATTTACATTCAAGATTATTTAAACATATTCTTATAAAGATTAATAAAACACATTCATGTAAAGATCCATAAAACACATTCATTTATTCAAGCAATTTAACAAAAATAGGTAATAGTAAATAGGTAATATTGAAACAATTTAACCAAAACAGGTAATAGTAAATAAGTAATATTGCTCGGGGTGTAACAGTTTGTTTTCTATCATCATCATTCCTAGTTATTACATTACATCATCTACAACCATATAAGTTTTGTTAGTTACAAGATTGAGCAAATAATACCATCCAAAGTTAAGCAGAAACAATCTTGGATATATCTTTCCTATCAAACAATTTGTGAGAACCACAAGAAGATCTTAAGAAGAGGTTTAAATGAATACTAAAGTAAAGCAACATAAGAATTGTGGATTAACTCCAAAGGTAGATATTTGTGCAAGGTATCACCAAGAGACTACCTCTATTCACTTTCCAAGAAATGTATAAATATTTACAATCTTCTGTTCACTTTATTCTTCCATCAATCCATTTTTTTTGCTTCTAAATCCAATAAGAGTAAAGTTACTTTCATATATAAAATTAATATTATTTACACATATACTCTCTCACACTCACACACAATCACACATACACATATGTATATGTACACATAAATATAAACACACACACACACACATATACATACAACATATGACAAATTCATCGTCAACAATTCACCGATGGAAAATTCACCACCAACAATTCACCGTGAGAAAATTCACCGCCATGACAATTCACCGCACGAAAAATTAATTGCATGAATTTTTGGCGATTAATATTCCATGGCGGTGAATTGTTGGTGGCGGTGAATTGTTGATAGTGAATTTTCTGTCGGTGAATTGTTGGCGGTGAATTTTCCTAGAGCCTATACATACAATTCTCTAAGAGTATTTTGTATGTGAGGAAAGGCTTTTGATATACCTCCTAAGTTTTGACACCTCTTTAGTGGAAAAATTAGTGAGGGACTCTTTATAGTCATTCAAAATATTTTATTTTCCTTGAGGTGAGTTGATGTCTAAGAGATATGATTCCCTTTTAGTGAGATCATAGATGTTTTCTTTCCATAGGATCAAAAATGGGATCACCAAGAGGGTTTTTCCTTTGTCCATTTTTTGAAGCTACGAAAAGGACCATTAGTGGGCTAGACAACAAGGTCACTTCTATGGTAGGAAATTTTTGGTTAATTTTTATTTTTCCAAATTAGCACTCCCATCTCAAAGCTTAGGGTTATTTTTAAAGGGAAATGATAGTTATGCTTTGCTACATGCTAGATCTTTTGATCCTAACTTATGCTCACCTAATACTATGTCTTTTGGGTGTAGTGTGTAGTCCTCTAGTGTGACTTTACTTGATTCTTGCTTTAGGATCATCAATCTATCCCTTGGATCCATTAAGAGCACCCAAGAACTTCTAGGTAGGGGTTTGGTGGTTGAGTCTTACCTTGAGGCCACCATGAATTTTAGTAATAGATAAAAAATACTAGGGTTTCCTTTCCCTTCAACAAAAATTCATTTATTGATGAGGGGAAGAAGTTGAGTTACCCAAAAATAGTTATTGATTCAAAGATAGTTGAGTGGGAGGGGTATCTAATAGATCATGCCCTCATTTATAAATTTTATAGGTTTTGGCCAAAACTATTTGAATTGAATGATTGGATCTCTAAGTCTTGGAAGCTCAAGTTAGAAGATGAAATTTTTATTTTTCCCTATTCTAAGGGATATTTCATATTAGTTTGAATCGATCAAGGATAAAGAGTTCATTTTTAACTTTGGTCTATGGAAGTTCATCACGAATTTCTTGGGGAGGTTTCTTTGTTTGGCTAAAGAGACTACTACAAATAACTTGCACCTCTTTTGCCCATTTATGTATGAAGATGGATTTATCATAGTATTTCCTATTGAAGTTTCCCTAGACATTGGTGATAGACTATGGAAACAACTAGTAGACTATGAGAAAGTAAATTTTAGATGTTGAATTTGTTTTGATTTTGATCATTCAAATTTCCAATGTAAGAGGAGAGATTTTAGAGATGCTAAAAATATTAAATCTAGTGGGATGGGGTGGACCTTATCACCATTTAATCTCTCCTCATGTTTTGAATTAGTTGGTTTCCAACTCAAATATTTCTAATGATGAGGTAGAATGTAAGGATGTCACTCCCTCTTTTGATTTTGATCAAGAATTTGATGATGATCCTTCAAATCCTAAAATTTCTTTTGGAGAGTGTGAGATAGCCATGACTCTTGATCTCTTAGAATAGGTAAGAAAAGAGGTTTCTCTCAATAATAGAGAGGAAGATTCAAGTAGCTTTTTGGAATTCCCTTGACCCTCCAATTTAGGTCTAATTTTTCCATTTGGCCAGGACTTAGTGATATTACAAAAGGAAAAGAATGATAAAAAGTGGAGTAAGATTAAGAGAAAGAAAGGGGTTCATCCCATAGTGCAATGGTTAAGTGGTGTTGTTTTTGTTGTAGCCATCAAGGTTCAAACCTCCATTGTGCCATCATAGGCACTATACCTTCGCTAATCTACTCCCTGGCTTGACCCACAATGTTGAGGTTGTTGATTGTGTTCATGCCATGTTTCAGGCGTTCATGTCTGAGCTCTAATGCCTCACTAGGTTGGTGTGTTTGTGGGCTTTGGCCCCCCTTGCTAAGCTACCATGCTCGTGGCATTAGACTATTCAATTGTGTTCATGTTGGGAAGGAGTTCCCCTATTTGTGGCCTCCATTATGGTTTGGGCCAAGCTAAAAATCTTGAGTTTAACCGATCAAAAAAATTTAAGAGAAAGAAAAAAAAAGATCTAGGCAATAGTATTCACCTTATGTACCAAAGGTTAGCTCTGATGACAAAGAATGGTTGAGGAACATAGTTTGATTCCTTTGTTTTAGTGGGAGGGATAACCTTATGGATTTGAACTATTTTTCATAGCCTTTGTTTATGTGTATATGAGAAGACTCTTTAGTAGTTAAAATTTCTTGCATCGATACCTCACTAGTCCTTGGTGTAGAAGGTTGTTACATGGACTTGATGGTTGTTTTCCACCAACATTTGAGGGATAACATGCCCTTTTTTGTTTGGCTCCTAGATTCCAACTAAGTTTATAAACTATATATGTACACACATAAGTAATACATGTGTATATATGATGCATTGTAATATTTATTTTGTCTATATATTACTTTATTTTTATTTGAAGAGTTAGTTTTACTTTTGAAAAGGCCAATTTTTTTAATTTTTTCTTTGATTTATTTACTTTATATTTTACTTAAGATATATTTTATTATTAAGCAATATCACTAACATTATGCTTATTGTTAAATATCTATATTTATATTTTGACATGTAAATAACTGTTAAATTATAATATTTTTTTTACATGTCTATGATGACATTAGGTTTTTTATGCTTCTCAATGTAATTAATATAATAAGACAAATACCACAACATAACACATTTTAATTGCACAATAGTGAATTGAGATAATAAAGAAGCATTAAATTTCCAAATACATTCAAGAAGTGATGATACACCTAACAATAGAAACAAATGCATCCAAAAGTAAAATATAAACACTATCAAAAGACGAGACAAATATTTATAGCCTTGTCCACCAAGTAACATACATATAACTTCACAAAAAAGTAAAATTTAAATATGTATTATTTCACAACCAAACTAAAGATATTTGTACTTATCAACCATTCAATAACACCTCCTAGTATTATTATTAATAATATTAAAACTTACAAAAAAAAAATTTTACTAATTTATTTCCCTCACATGTAGACTAGTTTGACTTAGTTACTGGAAGACAAACAATTGATACAAGTTTGAAATCCAATTCAACCTGCCACCTCGAGAATGGGGCATCCTCAAATCAATAGAGAGCCCATAGGACAAATCATCTCACGCTATTGGACTGTGAACCTTAGACGCTGAGTGTGGATTCTTCTAAGATACCCAAAAGAAATCATTAAATTATTATACTATTAAAATCACTTATCTATTTTTTAATCAATTTCTCACATAAGTACAATAGATGCCTTGAAAAAGATATCTCCCGACACACACATATATATAGTTTTGAATATAGATACCGAATACTATTGAATTGTTGAAAGCTGGAATTTCAATGGTTACAAGCGGGAATTTCAATTTGTCCATTGTATATGTTAGAAGCAGTGTGTACAAACTAGATATTGTAAAAAGCCCGCTTTGTAGTATTTAGTATCACTTGTCAAACATTAAACTACGAATTCTTTTAGTTAATATTTAAAAAAAAAAGGTCTAAGCTTATCTCTTTCCTTAGACTATAATTTTGTTAGTTATTTATAATCTATTATTCGATGAGATGGACCTCATGGAATTCTAGCCATTACTTAGAAAAATCTCCCACCAAAAATCTTATTCCCTTATTCTATGACACTCCCGGGCATATTCATGATATATCCTCGCAAGAGGCGACCCCGCATTAAAAGAGGGGTACATTGCGTTGTAAGCGGCACATGTAAATGCGTACGAAGAGGGGCAAATAAATAAAAAATAAACAAAGGAAAGTCGTAGCAATCGAATTAGTCACGCAAGCATGGCCCATACATTTTCTCTAACCCCAACAACACTCCACTAAATAAATGTGACCCCACGCGGAACAAGACTACACACCTATTGCCCTCCCCACTACCTCACCATGACGTCTATTAAAGCCAACCAAGAGACACCAAATCTATTCATGTCTACTAATTCATATTTACATTAGATGTAGTAGGTAATTTATATTAATCTAGTGGGCCCTTCTTTCAAGCTAACCACATAACAAAAAGAATTCGTGCATTTTACTTTACTTGTTGAAAAGGGCAACAAACCATATTCCATATTAATGTAAACATTTATTTAATAACTATAATTCACCTATCTCTACTTAGGGTACTTATATTAGAAAATGACACTGATAATGATGTTCCCTAGGGATTATAATTGGCCTATGGGACGATTGAAGTACATTGATATTTAAAATGTAAGTTGCATTTAAAAAAAATAAAATTTGTTTTATATGGTAGTAGTTTTTAACTTATAATAATTTTTAAAATTGATGTGATTATTGAATTAGATGTGTTCATTTTATATTCACTAAAAATTTGTTGAGTTTTTATATTTATTTGGAATATAATTTTAACTTAATTTTAATATATTATTTTGGATTGCGTCATTATTTTTTCATTTATGCATCATGCTAAAGATAAATAAGAAGACCATTTATCAATTTGAGCAAAAATTAATCAATTGTAAATCAATTCTAGAAGCTTTCAGATTCAATAAAAAATCAACTCTAGAAACTTTCAGATTCAATAAAAAATTAACTCTAGAAACTTTCAGATTCAATAAAAAATCAACTGTAGAAGCTTTCAGGTTCAATAAAATGGACTGGAATTTGATGTCTTTAATCAAGTCCAATTCAATTAATACATTGTGAATTAAAATATTTATGTAGACCAACAATATTGTGATGAAACCTTATAATAATTGTGAACATTATATTTATTATCTTTAAAAAATATTATAATCAATATTTTAATTCTCAACAACCTTCATAATTATACATTTTATTATAATTCATCATTATTTAATTAAATAAAACTAAAAATATATCCATTAATTTTGCAATGGGTAGGTTCATCTACTAAAAATTGTTGTTAGAACAATTATTCAATTAGATGAAACTTTAAATCAATTGTGAAACAAAACTGATCATAATATGCATTGGGAATAAGAAAACTACAGACACGAGTTGTGCAGTCTATAATATTATTGTAGCTTCAGATCTTTGATTCTAAATTTTTTCTTCAAGTTTTCATTATTCTCTCCTCTTGTCTTGCTCTCTACTCTTTCATGATGGAGTTTGATCCGAAATATTAAAGAAAAAAACTTACAGAATCAAAACCAAGAAAACTTCCTTAATCAAACTATGCAGCTTTAAATCAATAAAGCTTAATAATAAAAAAACTTCCATGATCAAACTATGGAGCCTTAAATCAATAACGCTTAATAAACATTATGGCAAAAAAAACCTCCAATGGTGATTATAAGATCTCGAAACTTTAAATCAACTGTGAAACACAACCGTAATAAGAATTATGACAAAAAAATCTCCAATGGTGATTATACACAATATCAGAAACAATCTTGTATTTCACAATAGTAATAGAATAGTGAAAGCCATCCTACAATAGGGGCTACAGATCTTTTAGACCTAAAGCGTTAAGAATTATCGTCATCATCAACCACTCAATGCATCAATAATACTGTGTAACCTTGTAACCAGAGAAAACTAGGGCAGATAAAGTCTCCGTCTCCAATCGGCCGGCGGATGAATTCTCCTTAACGAAAGCAGCCGCCATGGCCGTGAGACTCATGCTGTTCTCTGTCAATGAGGTCCTGTACATACTGGAAAGCAGAGACCTGGCACGGAATGGTAATGGTGCCCTTCTGTTCAAATCCATATTCTTCCTCAGCCTCCTTAAGAAGCTTCTCGAAGAGCGGGTGGTTGATGTATACCACCGGTATAACGAATCGCTGGTGTTGTTCACCCTGTCCAACATAAACGGCGAGGCAACCCTTGGGCACATCTTTGTAAAACTCCTCTCCTTTCCTGAAACTCAAATGCAAAGGAAAGTGAGGGAGGTGCAATGAAGGGTGCATCTTGCCTAAATGAGGCAGATGAAAACTTCTATGGCCTTTCCCCGGATCGTTACTATTCACAGAGAACGATCGATTTCTGTTAGCACTACAACCAGAATTTGAATCTAGGGCACCCTTTTCCATACAAATTAAAACTCAAACCCTATTAAACGACACCCTTACAGTTCGTTAGAGAAAGATGCAGCCCTTGTAAGAGAAGACCTCTGATTTGCTAGAGAACGGCCAAGGATCTGCGACGGAGATAGCGAGCGTAAACTCACTGAGACACAAGTCACAGAGCGACCTAGGGATATTGGACATGATAAATATTCCTACACAGCTATACAAATCTTACATATATGTAATCCGAAACAAACAAACATAAACCCGATCTCTGCACCCTCCCAGATCGTCTCAAACCTGCAACGAAAACAGAAGCCAAAATCTTGCAATGCACAGAACAAAGTTAAGCGATGGGAGAATGGGCGAAGAAGCGAAGATCCCTATTTATAGGAGCTCGGGGGTTTTGGCCGTAAGCGTATGTTTGAAGAAGTCTCTACGCGCCGCGCCGCTCAAATTCTAAAGCTCAAGAAGCCTCCCGAATTATGAAGCCTACTTGCTACAAAAGCAAACGAGGGACAATTCGCCTAGTTTATTTAGTCTTTTACCAACCCATAGCCGTTTGTCAACCGTTCAAAACCAACTGTCCTTGTCATAGTTAAAGCGTTTTGTGATATTATATAGTTGTTAAACTTTTACTTTTTCTTTTGCTTAAACATCATTACAAGCCAATCCTTGGTGTATCCCACTCCAAAGTGCCCGAATTCTTATATTCACATGTCCAGGACGAATTAATTAATATATTTTGTGCCTCGAAACACGGAGATTTTATATATCCTAAGCTTGAAGGATTATCGTCTTCTATTATAAATACTTTGGAGAGTCGTGATAAACAATACTTTAATATTTGGTATGGTAATTATGAGCAATGATTACAGACGAGTGAATATAATCTTCGCAGAGAACATCCTTTAGACTGCTCGAGATTCGATGACTATCCGTTAAAGAATAAATAATTAGTTTATTATTATTTAAACGTGATGCTTACCATAATCGGTGTCGGTAAATTTATTTATTTATTTTTCTTTTTGTTAAAAAGGTTTCTTAGAGAGAATGATTTGTGACGAAGGGTTGACGTACATCCAAACTGTCACACCACGGAACGGCGAGCACATGGCCGGAATCTTCTTTCGAATTAATTTAATTGTCAATAAAAAAATTAAGGGGCACTAAGTCGTAAGTCTCATACGGGACGGTGTATGTGGACTCCAAGCTCTGGGGAGTAAATCTGCGCCTTAGGGTGTTAGGTCATTTGAGTTCTTCATAGGAAGGTATAGGATTTCTGGGTTCAATATTTCAAAGTGTGAAATGGGAGAAGGGATTTAGCTTTCTTGGGGTTTGAGTGTGGACTCCCTCATTATTATTATATAGTTGTGCTTTCGTGAAAGATGAAAATGAAACTTTTAAAAGTGGTCCATCTTTCTACGGAGTGCAAAACCCACATCCACATATGTGTGCACCCTTGGTAATTCTTGACCTCAAACACGCATGGGATATTTGTGTGGAAAATAAAACCCTAGGTGCTTAGTTTCTCATATTTTCTCCTAACTTTTTTTCTAGTCTTGTGCTATTCCATGCTTATATTTTCTATGCAATCCCACATCTAACCTCTTACATTTGCAATTTTCACTTGCTTAGGAGACGTGATATGCTAGAGATGAGATAGGGTTTCGTTTTTTTTTAAATTTTTTTATTGTTTCAGTTTTTTATTTGGGTTTTTAAACTATAGTAGAATTGGGGATGTTGCACAGACGGTTGTCGTTGCACCAAAAGATTGACCTGTTAATATCTAATGCAATCGTTCAAGTTAATGAATTCATGAGAGGCGGTTAAGTCATGTCACGAACCCGAGCATTGTGTTGCACAACACAAGGAGACCAAGGGCGCACACCTTGCAACAGGGGATTTATGGAGTTTTGGTTCTGTTAGGATTTCTTGGTTTTGCATTGTGTATGTGTCATAGTTTTAGAAAGTAGGAGTTCAGTATTTTTTTTGTATTTATTATGATACTTTCTTAGTTATCATGTTTGTGGCTAATTTTTTACCCCTTTAAATGACCTCAACCTTTTCTTCATCTACAAATGTTGCTATTGAAGTTGAAGGTTTCTCGGCAATAAACAATGTCAACTTGCTCAAGTGACCTTGAAAATTTGTTCTAAGGTGTTTCACAAGGTGCATTCCCTTGAAACACTCCTGGATGTCATTCTCAGTTGTAATTTTGATAATGCATGTCATTGGTTAGAAAATTTTACCTTGGTAGGATATTTTGTGGGTGCGGTCCCCCTAAAAGCATGCTTAAAGATTCGGTATCTAAGGCTTGGGCCTCACATGGGATCCCCTACATGTTGGGAAAAACCTTACTAAATATTTTTTTCTCTTTCATTTTGTTATATCTAATCATGTTGATGCTATTCTTAGTTGTGCTCTTGGCTTGCCCAATCCTCATTGTCTTTATACAAATCTTGGAATCAATATTTTGTTGTCTTTGGTGAAAAGTCCCTTAAGGTTCTATTTGGGTTGAATTCCCTAGGTTACCTTTGCCATGTTGGAACTTTTTGAGCCACATTGCCTATTCTTTAGGCACTATGGTTTATATTGAACCTAAACAATTCTAATTGATTCATCCTTAGTGGCATGTCTATGTTGAGGTGGACTTATCCAAGGACCTTAAATAAAATGTTGACATTATATTGGACAAAATGAGATACACTTAACATGTTCTTTACCTGGATTTATTGAATACTTGCTATTAGTGCCAATCCACTAAACATAAGTTTCAAGATTGCTCTTTAGTTTCTCCCCATCAAAAACCTTCCACTTCGCTAACTTCTAGGTTAGTGCTTCTTGCATAAAAGGATAGAGGTTGGTCTATCATTATCAATCAAAAAGCCAAGAACTCTAGAAATAATAATTCTACCCTTAATCCTTCTTCTATCTATGGGGTTTAGGGAACTAAGGTGGTTTCAAAACCTTTTGAACTAAAGAAATTTGGTCTATCCCACCCTAGGGAGACCTCTAGTGAGGTAACATATGATTGAGTTTTGCTAGCAACTTCCTTTCTATCTCAACAAACAAATTATTCTAGACCTAGTTGGTTTCCCTTTCTCTTATTGTGCAACAAAGGTCCTACAACTCACTAGGGTGTTTGAAAGAGGGATAATTTGTTTTAAAGAAAACACATTCATCCTAATAAATAACTTTCAAATCTAGGAATTTTTTATTCAAGTGAGGCTTTTCTTCAAAACAATTATTTTTCTTTTGATGAGATGGATAACAATGAAATTTCTATCCCAGACAAACCACTTTGTGGAAGCTTATGCAGCCTACCATGGTCTGAAACTTGCTCAGTCTAAAGGTATTAGGAAGGTTTGACTTGAAGGTGATTCGTTAAATATCATTAATTGCCTAAAGAATATTAGTCCTCCTTGCTGGTCTATTGAGACTATTATTGTAGATTCTATTTCTCTCCTTAATTCCTTTGAGGAGAGCTATATTTCTCACATTTTTTGTGAGGGAAATGGGTTAGCTGATAAGTTTGCTAATGTTGGGGTCCTTGAATCTAGAGTTTGGGATTGGTTTGATACTCTTCCCATTGATATTCAAAATATTGTTAACTATGATATGCGGTCTATATGCAAGTAGAGGTTATCCAAAATGATTATTTTTGTCACATGTAGAATTTGATTAAAAATATCACGTCAAATTGTGATAACTCTGAGGGGAGATCAACTCTCATTAATGATTATGAAGTTGATCGAAAGGCCCTGCATTTAAAGCTAATGATAGCCATTAGTCTTTTCAATACTTGGTCCACACGGATTCTAGGTTTTTGTAGAGTCCTTTTCTTCTCGTGGCTTCTCCTTCTTTGTATCTCTTGTTGGCTTTTCCTATATTTGCTTTGGCTCTAGTTTGCATTCACTATGGGGGGAGAGAGAAACAAAATTGAACCCATTTCTTGTGATACCATAAAAAGCAATAAAAAGATTTAGAGTCTTTTGACTGAGGTGGTGTAACCCCTTTCATTGAAAAGCTTCATGGTTTTGATCTTATGATTTCTCAGGCTTTTGTTAATGGCTAACAAAATAGGGTGCTTTGAGTGTTTGGATTGGAATTCAATATCACTAAGGAACTTATTAGTGGCATTATAGGCCTTTCCATTAATGGTAGGAAGGTTTACGAGGATAGGAAGGCGTCCAACGCTGCTATGGAGACGTTCTTTAAGAAGAATGAAAGGGACAAGTTGTAAGCTTGCTTGTGGTGGCTTTGATTGGAAGACCATCAAACCCATTTGAGCAGACCTGATCGTGGAGATTATGAGGTATTTTACCCTTGATGGTATATTATCAACCCTCTTTGGTTATCATTTTATGTTACTGAATCATTTTAGGCATAAAAATAGGGTTTATTTTCTATATTAATTGTTGGTGTCTTTAGCCGATATTGGCATGGTGTGATGGTTTATAGGTGGCATTGTTGTTCTTGCCACCAAGGTTCAAACCCCGTTGGGGTGGTATTATTGAATGGTTGTATCCGGTTCATAGCTCCGGTCAAAAGCGTTTACCCCTTGAATAAAAAATAAAATTGTTGGTGTCTTTAGAGAATGGGGTTAAGGATTTTAAGAGGAACCATAAGAATCCAATACTGCATGAGGATTTAATCCTTTTGGTAATGGAGTATGCTAAATCTTTCTCTATTCTAGAGGAGCCTAAGAGAATTGCTAAACGTTGTCTGGATAAGAAAGAGTAGTCGAGATATGATACTGGTAATGATTATGAGGAAGCTAAAGGGGATGATATGGGGTCTGATGGTTCTATGGAGGCGCTCTCAGAGCCCCCTTAAGATTTCAAACCTAAGCTGAGAAAGAAGGTGAAAAAGACTTTGCAACTCACTTGGTTTGAGGGGTACCGAACTGGTAGTGAGGAGGATGAGGCCCTTGTTGTTTTTACAAAGGGTAAGAAGGTTAAGAAGGGGAAATGTGTCTTGGCCCCTATTTTGGAGCGGAAAAAGAAGACCCTTATGAATTTTGGTGAAAGTACTAAAGAGGCTAAGGGTAAGGAACATTTTGCTACTAGGAAGAATTTGTCACCAGAGTTTGAAGATGAAGCTTGTGGTGAAATTGAAGCCCTTGTTTTGGAGCAGAAAAGGAAGAACCTTTTGAAATGTGGTGGAAGTACTAAAGAGGCAAAGGGTAAGGATCATTTTGTTGCTAGGAAGAATTTTTCATTAGAGGATGAAGCTTGTGGTGAAATTGAAGGGATGTGGTTAGAGGAGAGTTTGAGTGGAGTGAAAGAGATGACTAATGATAAAGCTATGGAGGTGGATAAGGAGTTGGTTAATATTGATGTTCCTGTTGTTGCTATTGAGCTGGAGACTTATAATCTGAAAATCAAATTCCCTAATGGTGATTATGCTCCTTACAAGGAAAAATTGGTTATTTAGGATGAGCAGGAGACCTAGGTTGACCTTGGGGATGACTTGGCTAATAATAGGGACATTTTTAACTGCAATCGTGAAGATTTAACTAATGTTCTGGGTATGGTGAAGGATGGATCAATTATTGTCTTCATACTCTTTAAATGGTTGTTCAGTGAGATGAATCTAACCAATGTTAAGGTTCAGTCCTTGATCAACAATGTTGAGATTAATTCCAATCCTCAAGACTCTTCCATTCTGGCCCAAGTTGATCAATTGTTTGATATTTTGAAGACTGTCACTGATGAAATGTTGAAAATGAAGAAGGATTTTGAGTTTAAAGTTTCAGCCCTGGAAGAAAGGATGACCAAAAATTCTCTAAAAATCTTGATATCGTGGTCAAAATTATCCATTTTTCTCTCCACAATAATGCCCAAGGTCTTCATTTTCTTAATGAAAAGGACCAGATGTGGAAAGGTGATTCTTTTGGTGTGATGAAGGAAATGAATGGTACTATGGTTGAATTTTCTAAATACAAGAATGGAGGGGAGACTGATAAAGGCCCCAACATTCAAACCTGTAGCAAGACAAAAAAGAACGTGGGGATTCCTGCTCATGAGATTTCTAAGGTGGTGGACATGCACGAGAAGATTATTGCTCACAATCTTGAAGCAGCTAAAATTATGAAAAGTCTTTAGTTGTCTGTTGTTTGGGCTTTTCTTTTTTGTTGGTGTTTTGTTGATGGTTGGTTGCTTGTTATGTATTGATTTTTTTTTAAAGTAGCAGTCTTTTTTGTATAGGGTTTCAAGGCCCCTTCAAAACCTATTTTTCTGATAATAAAAAAAATGAAATGTCTCTCAACAATTATTTATGAATTGTATTTCCTAGAACATGTTCAAGGTCTAATGAACCTCTCAAGGAAATATTTCATTTTTGATACTCAAATTCATTTTCCAAGTTCGTACACTCTCTATTTACAAGATCTTAAGATTTATAATTTCTTTCTTTCTGCAACCTCTTGTGTTATTTGGCTTTCTAGTGATTTTTTCTATAGCAACTAGGAAACAATATGAAGTGGTGTTGTAACCTTTATCTCTCCTATGTGCTATCAATGCTTAGCTAATTGAGGATGTGGCCCCACTAATCAAGTATTATGGGCCCTTTTCAACATTGATAATCATTCATTTGAAATTACTAATTTTAATTTACTTCAAATGATGTTGTTGAAAGATCTATCATTTCGAGTGTTGGAGAATGCCAAGATCAAAGAGCTTGAATTGATAGCCTTCTACAAGTGAAATGATGAACATAATAGTATGTCTATCAATATAATATGAAGAGTATATAATACAATGAGAAAGACTTACATATATAGGCAAGATAGATAAGGTAGGGAGGTAGGAATTGAACTATTGAATAACCCTCCAAAGATGGGACACTTGTGAGTTCACTTGACAAGTGTGTGAGCATTTTTTAATAAGTGTATCAAGTGATGAGGACACATGTCTCAATGCTATGAAGTGAGACAAAAGAAAAAGACACCTAAGTAAAATTTAAGCTATAAGTGTGAAAAGGTCAATCCTAGAAAGGTGGTTAGCTAACTAGGTAAATAATGATTCTATTTACACTAACACCCCCCTTAAGTACAACTTAGGGAGTAATGTATGCACTAATGATGAGTTTCGACTACTAAGCCATGTTAGGTACTCATGTACAAATTTCTCATAAAGTGGAGTATAGGAGAAAAACCCATTGGAAAATAAAAAACCCTCTACACATGATACAATGAAATATTTAATATACAAGTGAAGACGATAGAAGGACTCATGATGATCCCCCAAGGACTACCTTCTATTGAACATAAGTACAAGAAATGTTTCCCCCATAGGATAGATAAGAGAGACTATGGAACCCCCCCATAAGATCATAGAACATGTAGTGTTGAGTGATGCTCAAAGAAGAATGAAAAATGTGATCCCTAAATGTTAAACAACATTTATTCCTCATGGAAGAAGATGAACTACATATAGGTGCATGAAATATTCCCATGTGAGAATAATGGAAGTATCTTCAAATGATGCACAAGATCCAAAGAAAATGTGAAATCTCTAAAAGTTGCTCAAATGCTCCATGCCAAGGCTAATGCAAAATAGAAACCAAAAATGTGGATGGGTTGATAAGAATATTGATGTGGTTGTCATCAAAGGTGCATGCTAACTTTGTAAAATTGGATTCAATAAAAAATTATAATTTGTCATGTAAGTAATCATCCCAATCAACTGTAGTGGAAGCACAATTGTGAATATCCTACTGTCCTTAATCATGGGAAACTAATGGTGTAGTAACACTCAATATTGAAGAAGCAAAATATGAAGGAGATGTAATATCAGTGTAAGGTGAAGGAACCAATGAAGAGGATATAAATCCAAGTTTAAAATAACCAAATTGTATCTACTCTTCCATGATGACAGTATTAGTGTTATCTATACTCAAACCATCATTAAAGTTGATAGAACCAAAGGAAGAAAAGGAGTATACTCTGGAATCATGATCAACATGACTTATGGCAATGATGTCTCTACTCTGTAAATCTCTGATGATCACATAATGTGGTGTGAACTTGAAAGTATTTGTTTTGTGCCATTATGTGTAATATGATGAATGGAAAGGAGATTATTGGATAAGGAAGATACATAAAGTATATCATTGATTGTTTCTTCTCCAATATCAATAGATCCTTTTCCAAGAGTTGACATATAGGTGTTATTCTCCATTAATATTGGTTGGAATGAACAAGGCTCAAATGTAGAAAATAGTTCCCTGGATGTAGGGCCCCATGTGGTGTGATTCCCTAGAATAAAGAAGCCACTTGTGTGATGTGTTGTTTGTAGAAGCAATGAGTTTCATACGCTTGTTTTAATCCTTTCCTAAATATGCAGATGATGTGTTTGGAAAAAATGAAAAACTACTTGTCCTAGATGTAAGCAATTGAATTTGATTTTGTTTAAGAAGATTCTTCAAGTCATCTTGAATTTCTTTTTATAACATTGGTGTTCTTCATGCCCTAGTTTCTTATAATAAGTACATTTTGGCTTCTCCTTAGAAGTTTTCCCTTTTGATGAGGGAGATGAACCCAATGGAGTGTTTGATTTTGATCCCTTAGCTTGATCCTTAGTTTTTTCTTTCTCTTAGATGATTGAGCCACTAATGCTTGACTTTTTGAAGAAGTGATAGCATACATGTATATTAACTTACATTGTTCTTCAGTGAGTCTATCATAAAACTGCTCAAAATAAGGCATTGTATGTGTTGTTCCAAGAACATCCATTGTAGAGTAGAAAGAAGAAGCAAATAGTTGATAAGGACCTTTTAACTTTGACAAAATCAAGAAGATACACTCTTTGTTTGCTTTGTTTTACCACAACCCTTAAGTCTAGAAAGCAAAGACTTAAATTGTACCAGAAAATATTCAATGGAAGGAAAGGCATCAAGAGACAATGTTGTCAATTCAACATCCAATTGTAGAATCTTGAACTCATCAACTATACCAAAGAGATCTTTAAACTTGTCCCACATTTTCTTAGTAGTTGTACATTTTGAAATATGGAATTGAAAGTTACCAAAAACATGGAGACTAATGATGCCCATTGCCTCATCTAACTTGTTCTGCTAATTAAACTGTTCAAAATCTCTAGAAAACTGTATTTGTTGTCCATTGATCATTTTCCATAATCCCTTAGATTGGAGTAGTTGTTGTACTTTGACTTTCCATGTGTGAAAATTATGTGGTGTTAACAAGTCAAGTTTTAGATCCATGATGCACACACAACAAGGCACTTGGATTGTGTCTTATCAAACCCCCCAAAATTATATTACATAGAAAAGTGGAATTTCCAAAACTTATTTTTGATTACAAATCGATAATCCTTGCAAAGTTCTAATGAGCTTCAAAAAAATTGTCAAATTTTGACAAACGGGGTGAAAGTTATGCCTAGTCAAAAATTACACAAAGTACTAATTTTTGAAGGTTAAAAAATAGATTAAAAAATACAATTTTGAAGTCATCTCAATGCTAGTTTATCTATAATGAAAAGAGCTTTCTAGCAACTATTCACACTCAAAAAAATACCCCCCATTTGTAAGTTATGCAAAATCGAAAAAATGGTCCTCTATATGACACTTTTATGAGCTAGATGGTTAGTCCTGACTGTTAAGCAGTTACAATAAATAGCAGATTTGTTAGCTAACAATTAGCATAAAATGTTTATTTATTCAAAAGAGTAGTTGGTCAGAGAGCCATGTGAAGGCTTGAGGGGGCATCTGGAGCTAGATAGGGAGTTTGACCAACTCACTTTGAATGAGGTAGCCATGTGGGATTTCTTTTGCAGATTAATGTCTCTTCCGCAAGGCATGTGGGACTTTGACTAGTTCCTGTGGGACAAAGAATGTGCTAGCGGCGTGGAGTCATGGTGTATTGGACACAAAGAGGGGTACATGTGAGAGATGGGTCACTGGTTGGAAGCCCACAGATATAGGTGTGCTAGAAGGGGGCGTAGATTGCTTGTGCTCAATACGCCACAAAAGAATTTTGTATCTGCTGGTTTATGAGGCCGAATGGGGAGAAGATTGATGGAGCCGCGTAATATCTGTTGGTAGATGATAGATACCTGCAAATGAAATATCAATAGACCCACATAGGGTATAGATCACATGCCAAGGTGAAAGACTTTCCTTCGTTTGGTGATTGTCAAGCACTCATGACTAGAAATCGAGTGGAGGTCAAAAGCACAAACTTCTCAAGGAAATGACCATGCACAGTTGCATGTGGGAGTGAAGACCATTGAAATGATGAAATCTTCTCAAAATACATCAATCTTTGAACTTGTAGCCACTGAAATCACAAAATCTTCACAAAAATTCACCAAATTTTCTAAGCTTTGATCATCCAGCCTCTCAAATGACAAAAAGTCATCAAATGGCTCGGCCTGCTGATGTGGGAAATGTGTTGGCTATTCGTGTTGATCAACGGAAGCACTTTGAAAACAAATCTCAATAAAATATTGAGTCAAAATGCCACTATTCTGCCAAAAAACAATGGAGTCAAAGCTCTCTATGTAGAGAGCTTTGTAAGCAATGACCAAATGATCAATAGAGATAATTAAATTAACCTGCAAAATGGGTCGATAGGCCAAGAACCTTGCACAATAGGCTAAAGTAGGCCACAAAATTTCCGACAAAGAGGCTTAAAATAACCACAAACTCTACAAAAAAAATAAATATCGACCAAAAAACTAGCATATGGGCAGATTGGACAACATAAGTTTTTTTTACAATTTATGTACAATAGGTGCATAGTTAAAAAAAATTGCAAAAAATTCAAAATTATCAAAATTGATAAAACAAAAGGTATTTCTTCATTTCTGAAGCCTTTTGGACATAATGGCGGTGTTCATTTGGCTCAACGATGCTCCGTTGATAGGGCTATATGCGGGAGCCACCTTGATGCGAGAAGAAACATGCTCCCATGGCTTTGTTACCATGTTGGAGAATGCCAAGATCAAAGAGTTCGAATTGATAATCTTCCATAAGTGAAACGATGAACATAATAGTATGTCTATCAATACAATATGAAGAGTGTATAATACAATGAAAAATCCTTGCATATATAGGCAAGGTAGATGAGGTAGGAAGGTAGGACTAAACTACTGACTAACTCTCCAAAGATGGAACACTTGTGAGCTCACTTAACAAGTGTGTGAGCAAGTGTCAATAGGTGTCTCAAGTGATGAGGGCACATGTATCAATGCTATGAAGTGAGACAAAAGAAAAATAAACCTCAATAGACTTAAACTATGAGTGTGAAAAGGTTAATCCTAGAAAGGTGATTAACTAACTAGGTAAATGACTCTATTTACACTAACATGAAGATGGATTGCCAATTCATTGTTATTCGCCATTCAATTTTTGTGTAGGGACTCTAATATTATTGAGATAAATTATGATATAAGTGGGGATTTTTATATGTATTGGAAAATTGGTGAAAGAGATGCATGGTATTTGAACATGTGCAAGAAATTAGGAGCATATAATGTGGTACATATAGATAAATTAAGGGCTAGGCTTGGCAAGGTGCTTAAATGCCTAGATTGTGCCATCCTATCAATTTAGTATTTTTATTTTGTCAATTGTTACTCCATACCAATAGAACCTTTGTATGGCATTGTCATTTCTAACCATTTTTTAATACAAATTCATATTGACTAGACAATTTCTAAACCCAAATCGACAAGGACTCAATATTTTCCTGATACATTAATGCTTAATAAAAAATCCACATCTAAACACATTCAACATGTTTGGAATATTGGTTAACTTACTAGAATGATGCCATAACGTGTTCTTATTTCCTCTCTATTTATGGGTGTTAGTTGGCATGCTTTCACTATTG